>ML685769.1:13588266-13700382 GCA_007922175.1 Pelusios castaneus | reverse complement strand
TGCCTGAGGGCCTGGGCCAACTGACTCGCCTCTGTACCTGCCTCGCCCTGCCTGAGGGCTAGAGGCAACTGACTCTTCTTTGTACCTGCCTCGCCCTGCCTGAGGGCCGGAGGCAACTGACTCTACTTTGTGCCTGCCTCGCCCTGCCGGAGGGCCGGAGGCAATTGACCCTGTATAAAAAGGGGCGCCCCGACACGGCTAATTCCCCTAAGGCACCTGAAGGGGGCGCCCGCCCGTAACGTGGGACCTTCACACCCAGGTATTCCTAGGAAAGCAGGAACGATGGAGCCCAGGGGAACCAGATGACTGTCCAGTTGTGTCTGTCCTGCAGCCATGTCAGCAAGTTGTGGCTGGAGCCCTACTGACCTAGTGACAGAGAGTCCTCTGCCACTGATAGGTCCTGAGCTATGCCTGTGTCCCCTTCATCCCTTTCTACACCACCCCTAAGGTGATTGCCTCATCCTGACCTACAAAGCCACGGGGACCTACCGACTGCTTACTCACCCTGTCCTGCCTGAGGGTCTGGGGCTATAGACTGCTAGCTCACCCTGCCTAGCACTAGAGACTATGTGGATGACTGTGACCCGCAGAAGGGGCCAGGATCCCTGTCCCAAACGCTAATTCCCATTTTTAGTTTCTGCATGCACAGGCCTAAGAGGGGAGAGTACATGGGGTGGGTTCTGAGTTATTACAGAGAATTGTTTCTTAGGTCACTGGCTGTTGAGACTTGACCAAGTGCTCAGGGTTTAACTGATCACCATATTTGGGGTCGGGAAGGAATTTTCCCCCAGGGCTGATTGGCCTGGGCTCTGGGGGTTTTTCACCTTCCTCTGTAGCACAGGGCATGGCTCACCTACCAGTGAATTCTCTGTCTCTTAAAGTCCTTAAATCATGATTTAAGGAGGTAAATAACTCAGTCATAGGTTGGTGGCCTATTGCTGGAGTGGGTGGGTGAGGTCTTGAGGCCTGCATTTTGCAGGAGGTCAGACTAGTTGATCGTACTGGTCCCTTCTGACCTTAAAGTCTATGGCTATGTCTACACTTACTAAAGTTTGTTTGAATTAGTTCATTCGAACTCACTAATTTGAACTAATTTTAGTTAGTTCGAATTAACTTAATTAGAACTAGCAAAATTTAGTTTGAACTAAGCAAGTGCCATTCATGGCACTTGCTTAGTTCGAATTAGCGAATTGCATTGAGTTCAATGGGCTGGTTAGTTTGAACTAAGCAATTAGTTCGAACTAACATGGCTACATTGGTTAATTCGAACTAACTAGTTCGGATTAACCCTTAGTTGAAATAGCATATTCAAATGTATTAGTTCGAATTAAGGAAGCTCTTAATTTGAACTAATTAAAGTCTAGTGTAGCCATGGCTTTAGTTAGTTCGAATTAAGCTTCCTTAATTCGAACTAACTTGCCAGTGTAGACATAGCCTATGAGTCTATGAGGAGCACACTAGTGAGGGGATGTGGCCTCTCTCCCAAACACAGGGAGGGACAGCCTGAAGCTTTACATGGTGCTAATACTTAGCTAGCTCACAGGGTATGGTGAGAAATAATCATTATGTGTAAAGAATTGCAGATAATTCTTATTTCCTCTTGGCAGAGATCTTTCAAGAACACGATCTAAATCATAACCAGCCAGGGAAATAGTAGATGACTCAAACACTTTTAGTGCCAGGGTTATTTCTTAACATTCACCAATTACTCCCTCGTCTCATCTAAAAAGCTCCCACATTTACTATTAAATCTAATATTGGAAAAAGCATAGAATAAAAGGCTGAAACTTCTAGTTCATAGATTAATAGATTTTAAGGCAAAAAAGGACCATTACGATCATCTATTCTGGTTTCTTGAAAAACACAAGATAAAGAATCTTGCCCATTAATTTCTGCACCAAGCCTGTTAACATCTGTTTGAGCTGCGATATACATTTAATTCTTCTTTTAGGGCCAGAACTGTTCCTAGTCATTCTCACTCACTGCAAGACACTCTTCTTATAGTGTGCCTGGGAGGGAATGGATTAATTAATTCCCCACAGCTTGCTCAGCAGCATCTTCAACTGTTCCTCTAATCAAAGGGGTCAGCTAACCCCTTCCATGCCCACCTCTGGAGAGGTTCTAATCCAGACATCTAAATTGGGGATACCAGACAGCTGGACTCCTTGGCTATGTCTACACTGGCAAGTTAGTTCGAATTAAGGAAGCTTAATTCGAACTAACTTAAGCCTTGGCCACACTAGGCTTTCATTAGTTCGAATTAAGGGCTTCCTTAATTCAAACTAATAAATTGGAATATGCTATTTCAACTAAGGGTTAATTCGAACTAGTTAGTTCGAATTAACCAATATGACCATGTTAGTTCGAACTAATTGCTTAGTTCGAACTAACCGGCCCATTGAACTCAATGTAATTCACTAATTCGAACTAAGCAAGTGCTTAGTTGAATGGCACTTGCTTAGTTCAAACTAAATTTTGCTAGTACTAATTAAGTTAATTCGAACTAACTAAAATTAGTTCAAATTAGTTAGTTCGAATGAACTAATTCAAACAAACTTTAGTAAGTGTAGACATAGCCCTTGATATAATATTGTGCCCCATACAACATATTCAGTTTAAAGTTTTGTAAAGGACATTTCTAGCCCTCATGGTTGCAAAGATAATTTAGTGAATACGAAATAAGTAAGTGATATAGTGCGCTCTTCCTCAGTGTGCAGACAACCTCAATCAGTACTAGCAGTACTACTGTGACTATGTTGCTACCAATATTTGCTCTGGCTTCGATGAAAGCTGGAGTGAGAATGGGGGGACACAGCAGAAATACACCCCTGCTCATAATGTAGACATAGCCATTGAGGTATGAACTCCTCTGACCTCGGTTAATACCACTGTGTCAGCTCTAAAGCCAAGTAGTGGTGTCATGTTATATGTTTAGAAATCTGATGATGGAGCAGTGTGTATATGTAGCTAGGCCTTGCAGGTGGTATATAGTTAGGAAACATATTTGCATTTCACAATGCCCCTGCAGTTCCTTCATTTTACATTTCTTAATAAAAAGTGCAAGACACAACTGGGGACAAGGACAGGATGGTCTTAATGGCTGCGTCTACACTTGTAAATTAAGTCGACTTAAGCAAGTCGACTTAATTTACCCTGCGTCTACACTACAGTTTGCTTAAGTCGACTTAAGCAGCTTGCTTAAGTCGACTTAAGGAAAATAAAGTCGACTTAATGAAAATTAAGTTGACTTTAGTAAACCTCTTTTCAATTCGACTTAAGTCTTAATTCGACTTTTTAAAGTCAAATTAAGCCAGTGTAGACGTGGGGTAGCCCTAAGTCGACTTAGGGCTACCCCAGGACTACATCAATGCCCTCCCTGCCGGGGGGGCATGGGGGAGCCTGGCATGCCCCTCCAAAGGGTAGGGCAGAGCCCTGTGTGATGCTGTCTGGATTTAGGGAACCATTTATGATATTATTTTCTATGAATATCTCATAAATGCTATAATCCATAGGAACTATGTCATGTTTGGTATCAATAGAAAGGTAATAATTTCCTGGGAATGATTATATAGTTTATGTATAGGAATTGTATTTGTATTAGAAGTTAGGAATATGGTTGTTATATCTATACTTTAACTTGTGTCATTCTGGAGAATCACCCCAGACAGGCTGATGTCTATAACCATTGTGTCCTTAATGGCTCATCAGGTTTCTCCCTTTGGCCCATTGTAACTGGGAGCTTCCTTTACATTAAGGAGACAATGGTTGTAATGTTAAGTTTTGTCTAAATAACTGTAAAGGGTGGGGAGAGAGAAGCAAATGATGCAAAAATTGATCCGGTCCTACAAGTACTATTGGCAGAGTACAGTCTGAGTAGAAGTGTCGTAAATGGGTCTAACAAAGGCCTGCTCCAACCCCACCATCTTCCATGCAGAAAGTACCCAAGTTCTACCAGGTGTGCATTTAGAGACCTTTCATTTCTAGTTCCCGCCATCAATATCACCTGTATAAGTCTATTTACAATGTTAACTGAACTTTTGGTCCTCTCACCAGGACCTGCAGGGAACAGAGGTCTCCCTACTCAGTCCTCTGTATGACTAGCCTTGCTCCACTCCCCCCATGCCTCTTGTTATGAGCCATGGGCTGATGCAGCCTATTGAATGTTTTCCCCACCACCTTGTCCACTATGTATGTAAAAATTCATTTAATGAACTATATGTTTATGACGTTCCCCTCCTGCTTTCTAATATGCTGCTGTGCCTCCATATCACCCACTCCTGGAACCCAACTTACCTTGCTATGTTAGGTAGACCCCCCGGGTCAGTCCACACTAGCCTCCTGCCTGTAATCGATCCCAGGTAGCATGTGTGCTCTACAGCCACTCAGGGGATGATCCCCCAGCACTCCCTCCAAGTGAACAGAATGTAGCCTCAAAACTTCAATGTCATCTGCTTTCTCTTTCCTTCCATTGCTGAAGCTAGATTTGTTTAGGAAATAATAGGTTGTTGGGTTATAGAAAGAACAGTCTGCTCCAACAGCAAACAGTACTTCATATCAGGAAAATAGATTCTTTATATGTATACAGTCTCCCTGGAAGCTGTTGGATTTCAAGTTCACCTTGAGTTTTTTTGGAAATTTTACAAAGGAATTTAAGATAGACTGGATAGACTTTGGCTATAGCAGTAGTATACAGTTCCTGTAGCCTGCTGCTTATCATACTAATTGTATTTTGTTTTATTTATTACATGAATAAACATGGCAAATACAAAGTATGCTTTTACCTGTTCTATTTCATCATATGTGCAGATAAGATCTTTGGAAGGGGCTCTAACTTTTTTGTTTTAAATATATTTTGTTTCTAGCATAATAGGGGTCCAAGTTGTCTGACTGTGACATTTGGACAGTATCTCAGTATAAATATATAATCAGTCCCTGTCCTCTGCCATATGGAATTCCTTTAGTTATTGGAGATCAATCTCTGATGTAGCAACTTTGATGTTGCTAATAGTTTGTAGCCATTGTACTGATGGTGACAAAACTTGAGTTGCTCTTAAAATAAACCCTAATTTATATAGAATTTTTCAAAATCCTTTTATGTTTAAAAAAAGGCCAAGACCTAAAGCTGGTCCAAAAAAAAATATTTTTCCATTGTAAACTTTTTTTAAAAATTGTTTTTATTGATATTTCCCACAGAAATATTTTGGTGTTTGTAATGAAAAACAAAAACCAAACCAAAAACCCATTTTCCACCCACATTTTTTGGTAGATGTCAGTATTCTAAAAATGAAAAATAAGAACTTATAGCTAAAAATGAAATCATTTACAAAAAATCTTGTAGGTCTGGGTTGATATTTTCCCAACAAAAATAAATTTCATTATTTTTATTTATTTATTTTTAGCAAAGCTGTTTTCATTAAATAACTTTTTGATGAAAATATTTTGTCCAAATCTACACAATATTAAACCATTAAATAAATATTACATATTAAATAAACATTGCATATTAAATAATAAATATTAAATATTGACTATTGTGTGGAAAAACAGAGCATTGCAATTCGTCCTCATATTAACATATCTCTATCTTTCACACAATTTCGTATAGAAAATGTCACACTTTTTCTCTATTTGGAAAAGGAATTTTCTGTTCAGTATTAATGATAAATTATACTTTTTAGTGGTCAACCTGTTAATTAATTAATTTGTTAATTAACAAAGCAGACGTTTCTTTGCAGGCAAGCCACTATTCAAACAAACTACCACTAGATGGCATACTTAACTTTGCATAAAATATAGAGGGCCAATATGATCAACAAATGAACACTGATGTGGGTTATATTAAAGTCCAAAAGACAATCAAAAAGCCCCAAACTAACAAGGCTCTGAGGCCTTGGTCATGCAACTGGCTCAGCATGGACCAGCTGCAGGATTAGGGCCTTGATTTGTTGAAATTATAATAGTGATTTTGTAGTGAAATTTGTAACTGTAGTGAAAATGTCTGTGAATATTTTTAATGCCTGTGCATTTAACATACACAAAAGCAGATTGAATTTGAATCAAGCGCAGCTGAGAATAAAACACATTTCCTAAATCAACAGATTTAGGGCCTAATACTGTAGTCCTCATTCATACAGCTCTTCCCGGAGTCAATCGGAGTTTTATCTGAATGACATCAGAACAGAAGGAGGTATGTTAGGAACCTGACTCCATGACATCTTGACAGCTTTACATCAGTGTAATCCACTGTAATCAGTGGATTTACACCAGCATTATGACATAGGGGAAGCTCATTATCCAAGGTGAGGGGGTGTATGTCACACAGTGGCCCTGCAAGAACTGAATTAGGCCAGGTGATGGGCCCAGTCAGCCAGTTAAGCTGCAAATGGGGGAGGACGCTCAAGGGGGAGGGAGCTAATTAGAAAGTAGCTCACCTGTGAGGGAGGTGGACAACAGAGTGGAGGGTGATATGGAGAAAGCCTACAGTTCTTCTCCCTAAGGTAAGAGAGAAAGAAGGAGCACTGTAGGAAGGAGTCTGGGATGAGAGTAATAAGACTGGTGTAAATGCAGACTGTAATTCTTCACTACAGACTGCAGTGGGCCTGGGTTTCTTCTAGCAGCCACTGCAGAGTGATATTGCTTAGGGCAGTGGATATGAAGGCTGCTGGAGTAATTTCTGAAATGACAGAGTCAAGGCAGAATGTGTGAAGGCTGCCTCATGCTGCTTGTGGACAGAGACTTTGAAAGCCCACCCCAGAAGAGGAAACTCCTCAGTGATTTGGCAGGAGGGCCAAGTCATGTAAAGAAAGCAGCAGCAGTTCCTGGAGAGCAAAAGGGACTATAGACAGACAGAGATGGAGTGAACTTACAGGAAAGGGTGTTGGCCTGGCACAGCTACTTCCCAGAACTGCCACCGTTGGTGACTAGAGCATCCCATAACACAACAAAATATGTTCCTTGATAACTTCCTGCAGGTAGTCCTCCTATTAGAACTTTTTCTTACTACACCTTTCTTGAGCTTGTCCTTTAAACTTGGCAAAGACAGACAGCTGCAGCCCAAAAGTGACCATTTTGGAACTAGTAAGCTATTGGAGCATCTTTTTCTATTTCACTTGGTAGTAATTCATCATACACATTTTCCTTTCTTTATTTTTGAAAAGATATCATGTTTTCAAATTCCTGGAATCTGGGGGTCAGTTGTGGGTTGCTTGCTTACACTATTTCTAGAAATGGCTAAATCTGAGTACCAAATACAAGTCTCCCTGATGCTGGAGACTTTGTTTGATTCTGAATTTTGATATTCCTTCAATTAAATGTAGGAGTGTTCACACCTGTAATTTTAGTTCACTAACCAATAGAGATGTTGTCATTTGGGATTAGCCACCTTGATATGTCACCAGAAATGGTTTGAGGTAGTAGTGTTCAAATTCCAGCTAAAGTTAGGGAAGGATTCAGGGTACATATTTGAGTTAGATTGAGGGCTGGGGATGCAGTGTGATCCAATAGCTAGTGTGCAAGTCAGGGGACTTGGGTCACTGAAAAATGGGTAGATTAGAACCAAAACTCCAGATCTGAACCATTATTCTCCATTCAGTCCTCCTTCATAACACAACTGTATCTACAACAGTTGAATAGGACAGAAAAATTGAATGCCATACAACATGAAGAACTTTTGGATCTGGACAGTGAAATTCCACACTTGAGAATGTTCAGATCCAATATTTCATTGTCTTGATTGTAGAAAGTACTGAGTTGACATGTTTATTAATTTACTTCAGGATTTCTTCTTTCCTCTTTCATGTGGGTAAGTAGTCTGTATTCCAGTCACAGCTTCAAGTGAGATAATTTTCATATGAGTACATTGTCTTTAACACTTATTAAAATTGTGCATTAGAATTGCATTACACTAACATGGACTGAAATGGGGTTTTGGCTTCTCCCATATTGTGTGAATGATAGGCAATTGTATGGTTACAAAGGATCACAACTTTTATTAATAACTGACTAATCAACAATTCTCCATTTTAAAATGGGCTAGATTTCTGCCTGACCTGTCACCTGGCCTTTACCTAGTTTACTTAGTTATTTCTTCCTGACTTCTTATGTGTGGAACACAAGACTTTCCCTCCGTTAAATGTCATTGTGAAGGCAGAGATTCCTGCTTGCATTTCAGTACTAGCTTCGGATCTGAGTCTGTCTTCAGTCTTCCCCACGCAGATAGCAGTGATAAATGAGTAAGTCCTAGTCTATACTTGCTGCGCTTTTCGGCGGCAGTCAACAGTACATAAAATATCTTGTGTATCTCCCAACAACTTCCTAACTACCCCTTACACACTGCACAAAACCGACTGGAAATGGTGTCTGGTCAGCGTAGCGCTACTCCCGTCATGGGGCTGGAGTTAGAGCTTTGGTTCCGTGTTTGATTGAGTGCATCTTAACAGACCGCTGAATCGAACATGGAAGAATATACTGACAGCGGCGAATCTGCCACCATCGATATAGACATGGCCTTAGAAACACCTCCAGATAGGTTTGTTGCCTACTTGGGATGAGGAATGTGTGAGTCTCACAGGGAAAACTGAAAATCTTCCAAAGATACAGCATAGAAAAGAAAAATAATTAAATATTGCTGACTTTCTTCCCCTTTGGCTATACATATTTTGCTATTAAATGGAGTGGCTGTTTAGGGCACATTAATTTCAAAGCTTGAAACCTTGATGGGCTCCTTTAAAAGGCTGCTGGCACCATTTTTGCTTATTTTCTTCACCTTCTTCACTTCAAAATGTGAAATTTAAAAGAAAAGGGATCACATGATGGGGGATATAGCCTGAAATGAGGGCATAAGTGCCACAACTGGAACTAGGTGAGAAATGGCTTTCCCCGTCTATGAAAATTTTCCAGGTTTTGAATTTTTTTCCATTTTGCACCAAGACAATACAGAGACCTTTCCAAGTAGTTAACTTTATTTATTTATGTCAAAATGAGTGCTCTTATGCTATAGTCACTCTTTCCCAATTACTATCTAATTATACAGAGTAGAGCAACTTCAACAGGAGGACCCCTCCAACAATAGCCAGGTGGTTAGGATGCACACACTGGGAAGTGAGACCTGGGCTCAAAGCCCTCCTCTGAATCAAGCAAAGGATTTGAATCTGGGTCTTTTGTATCCCAGGTGATTTCCCCTAGCCACCAGGCTATTGGTGATTCTGATTGATCTCTCTTGGCCTCTCATTTTGGCCAGACAGGGCCATCCTAGCCTGGAGAAATGTTTCCTGATGAAAGTTCAGTTGAAATTGGTACATTCCCACAAAAAGTTTTCAGTTTTGACAAATTGTCATTTTCTGATTTAATAAGAGTTAAATTCCCATGAATCTTTAGTCGCTGTGCACAAGGACAGTCATGTTTGGGAGGGACTGCTGTGTGTGGACACTGCCTTAATTTCAGCAAAGCAGGATGATCAGTCCATAGAACTGCTGGAAGAGTGAAGGGTGTTTAACCTTTCAATGCCCTCTGCTGCTACCACTAATGCTGTACTTCCTCAGGAAAGAATGGGACAAAAGCAAAGTGTGGATCCTCAAATTACAGATAGCTAGCTATCTCTCCTCTCCCTCAGGAACTACTGAACCAATTTGTAATGCAATTCTGAAGTTATTTCTACCCAGAAATATTCTATTTCTCTGAAGCAGGCAAGTCCCAAATGTAGGACACGATCAGATAAAGATCCCAAATGAGGGGAGCACAAAAATATGCATGCAAGAAAAAATTTAAAACTTTAGGGGAATCAAATGTTTTGAATAAATTACTATCTATAAACTGAGTTTCATAATTCTTTATTTCTGATATAAAAAATTTTCAGCAGTAAGTGAGGAAGACACCAAATTTGTGTGGAACACTGGGAGCTTTGGGACTAAGATGAATGATGTCTCTTGAAACAATGGATTTAAGAAGTATGGTTCTACTTAAAGGTAAGTGGATGCAAAAAAAAAAAAAATATCTTTAGCTGTCAATACTGAATGCTGCTGCCAGAGTGGGAGCACAGTAGAATTTTCCTATCAGTAGTCACAGGATTGCAAACCTTGCCACCCCCCCATTCAAAAATCATGAGCCAGATTCCCTAAAATCACAAGTCAAGGCTTCAAATCATTGGATTTTATTTTTGCAGAGGGTGACGGGTCCTTGCCTTCTGATTCTTAAGCTATTGGCGTTCACACTTTCAAGTCTTTCCTCCATAAAAAAATAGTACCTTTTTAAAAAATAAATAAAAACACTTTCTTTTAATCCCGTGACTCCAGGAACTGGGGCTTTAAGAAAAACACCAAATATTGTGAAACTTGTGATTAAAATTACTAGCTGACAACACCAGAGCTGTAATAAATATTTTTGACAGGTATTCATGCCTCCTGTTAGAGGGAAGCCTGTCTGTGCCTAACACTCAGAGAAATTGTTAAAGAGCAATTCCTCCATGAGAATCTATAACTCCTTGTACTATGGCCAAGGGCAGTGACACCAGCAGATGAGTGCTGGTCATTCAATTTACAGCAGTCTCCATGGGCTATTTTAACTTGAATCCCCAGTTTTTAGTTGTCAGCACATTTTATGGAAGAAAACACATTTTAGCCAATCGTTTTTCCCCTTGGTTTTGCACATGCCTCCTGCCACCTATATGCCAGATTTCTTCTGATATAGTGTGTACGGGAACTGTAACAGGGAAAAAGGAGCAAAATATATATTGAAAGCCACTTTCATTCTAGTCGAATTAAAATGTGAGAGAGAGGGGTCATGTGGAGACATAGTAGTCATCCAGTGCAGTAACTCAGGACATGATTAATGGTGCTGCACAGAAAGACCTTTGGAATCAACTGGACACAAGAGGATCACAGTTCTTTTAATGTTACTGCAAGCATCTTTAAATGCCGTTTTCTGCCAGGACCACCCTGCCCCATTCCAAAGAAGTTTAAATGACCAACTTTTAAAAGGGGGTGAGTAAAAAGGCCGAAAAATACCAGAGTGACTTGTTCTGTCAAACTAACAAAACCTTCAGTGTGCACAACCACATTCTCTTAAAAGTACAGTATAATCCCTGGAAACACCTCTATAGAAGAGTTCTCTCATAGAGTGATCATATTATTCATTAACATTTCAAAATTACTGCTTCAAACTTTTCTCCATGGTATGTTCTCTGCTTGCACTGCAGTAGCTAAGCAGAAGGTACAAAGTTCATAGAGGACAGCTTATAAGCAGCTCCCAAACAGCATGCTTGAAATTCCTTCTTTTTGTAACAGGAGCACAAACTACAGTTGAATAATTAAGCTATTGAACTAGGATTTATGCAGAAAAGACTGTAATTTGTAAGCTTTGCCTGAAGTGTCTGGATTGAAGTGATTTGCATATTTCTTTTCCTGGCATTGTAGGAATGCTATGGGAATTTGCTACCCAGGTTTCACAGTACATGTTTCTCATGGATACCTTTCCAAGTTTGTCTTTGGAAACACTGAGGTAACGTGTCTGACAAGCACCAGTATTTTGATGTCTGTATGGCTTATGAATACTGGTATTCATGAAAAGAAGCACAAGTTGACTTAGTGTTGCAACATACAGTGCAAATTTGTTTTATCTAGGTTACATTAAAAATTAGTCCTAACGATTTATGCAGGAAAACTATAAAGGCTCTGATAAATGCAAGTAAAATCCAATAAGTAAATCCAGCCACAGCAATGTTTCAGTTTGCCAATTTAAATGTATTTTTCTTACAAAATAGACCCTTTAGGAATACAGTTCATCCCAGGCTATTATTCCCCTATTTACAGCATAGCACTTTAGTTTACTTTCAGCTCTCCTTATAACTACATCTGTGAGAGGGTGCAACTTGTTTGTAAGTAACATGGCATTCAATTGTGACCTTCTAGTCACATGCTGTTTATTTCTTTTTCTAATAATTTCATTAACCTAAGAAAAAACAATTAAAATACTTGAAACAAGTGAATCTAAGAGGTCAGCGTTAGCCATGGATATCCATGTAATGATACTTTTTTTAAAAAGATCCCCTGAGCTGCTTGTTCTGTACTATTGGAGTTCACGTATATTCAAATATAAGTAAAAAAGCACTGATTATTTGGATAAACTTAAATTATATTCAGTGAAAAAGTTGAAAGATAGCAGTCCAGTAAGCATATATCTTTAGTTTTCAGTGAAACTTGTAATGAGTAATCAATAAATGTCCTTTATCTACTAGACCTGGTGCCTATAAATCTGAGCATATGGGCACAGTAAAGAGCCTACTAGATGTCACAGTCTTTATAATGGAGAAATACAACCTGGTAACTGGTGTTGCATTGATCTAACTTCAGTTTAGAATGTGGCCCATCAAGGATTAGTTTTGACTGCAAAATTCACATCCAGATCTGAACATTGCCAGAGTTTGGGCTGTATGGATCTGCAATTGTGGTTTGGGCCCATCTCAAACACATATAGAGCCAAAGGGGACAGATAAAGGAGGAAGGGAAATAGCTCTTTTTATTTTGATCTCCCTCACACCATATGTCAGAAATCTTAGTCTTTCTTGCCTTTTCTGAACATAATTTTCTTCTGTGAAAACTGCTTGCTGCATAGAGATGGGGAGAAAAGGAGGAAAGTGAATGCCAGCCATTTGCCCTGACCTTTCTCACTTACCTAATAATGCTATATGCATCTGTCTAACTGCTGGCCTTTCATTTTCAAGCTGAAATGCCTGAGGGTGCAATGAGGGCGTCTAGATGAAAAAGCAGAATTTTCTTGCAAATCTAAAGAAGGCTCCATTTTACTGAATTTCAGAGACCCTTCTCAGCAGAAGGAGAGTGGGAGGTAGCTATGTGTTACAGAGGCCTTGGTACCACAGAATGTATATGAGTTATATTCTACCATATGACACGCACACAACTCTGTGGAAGCATTGCACAACAATCAATAGGATCTGGCTGGAACATGGCATTTTCCAGGAGGACCTGGCAACATTGGTTTTGGATCAAGGTGGAACTAAGTTCCAGTGTGTTGACTGTTGGAGCACGCTGTCAGACTCATCTCTCTTTTTTCCACAGTGTTGGTGAAGGAGGGACTGGCATTTGTGATGAGAAGGGTATTGATTGACTTTTAATTCTATTTTTGGTCAGATATTTTTTGGTTTGGGGAATGAAGACTGGCCCTTTCTTTTATGTGCCTGTTTTTAATTTATGATAAAGCTATCTGGCCCCCAAGATAGACACTCAGATCATCACAAAAAATGTACAAACTGATGCACTATACACAGGCATAATGTACCACCTCTAGGGTGGAACACAGCCGGAGACCAATCCTCCTCCATGTCATAGCGGCAAACAGTTCTTACGGAACAGCAAGACGTCCCTGATAGTGGAATAGAAATTAATTCCTTCTGAACCTCTTTATTCCTGGTTGGATTAACCGGAGGCATGGGCCTATGCAAGGTGAAGGCTTCCGTGAGTCCTGTGCTGGGCAGCAGGGGTGTGAAGTTGCACAAAGAAGACATAGATGGGGCAGCCCTAGGTGATGGGTTATGGCCCCATCGACCATATAAAACAGATGCATTCACAAGGCACATATTATAGCAGCTTCCAGCAATTGTAACTTGTGCCTATTGTTCTGCATCTGTAGGAAATTCTCAGGTGGACATGGCAGATTATAGGCAACGGGAAGAGAATACAGGAAAGATGGGCATGTTAGACACTATGCAACGGCCAAGTCAGATCCCATGCTTCTAAAATTGGCTGCATAAAGGAGGCCCTGTCAGCCACTCTGTGATGTCTTGTACAGTACCAGCCAGCCAGCTTTGCCAGTAGCAGTGATTCTGGTTACCACTCAGCTGAGCGGTAGGCTGTATGCAGTTGTCTCTGGAAAGCTGCCATCACTCACTGCACAGAGGCAGGGCCGGCCCAAGGGTTTTTGGTGCCCTAGGTGAACTATGACTTTGGCGCCTCCCACCACGTGTGATAAGAGGTAAACATATTAATATATATATTTTTAAATAGAGAAGAAAATTCACTTCCATTTAATTTGGCGCCCCTTAGAGCCTGACAACCTAGTTCACCTATATGGTTGGGCCGGCCATTCAGTGAATGCCCACGTTATGCTTTTACAGTAACCCTGCTGCTGCAGACTGTGTGGAGAGGGAATTCTAGGCCTGTTCCTCTAACACATAGGCCTCTCCCATTTGAGCCAAAGAAGCAATTTCCCTGTAGCAGCAGTTCCTTTACTCTTGCAGCAAACTTCTGGTTTAATAATCTGAGTTCTTTCCCCAGAAGTGTCTCTGGGTGCCAGTGGTGCCTCTTATTAGCATAGGAACTGCCATGAACGAGGATTTTTCAGAAGCTCAGACCTACCCCCTCGTCTGCAATAGGTCACAAATCCTACAGCATATCATGCTCTTGGCAGCCTCCACGTTACTTCCAGGGGTCTTAGTGGAGGTGGGCTTTGCTGATGTGTTCCTTGCGCTACAGTTAAAATATTGGGTGTGCATCATTAGTCTAAGCTCTGTTTTCCAGACAGAGGGAAGAACAGGGCGTGTAACAGAGTGGCTTGCCCTTCTAAGAGCCAGGAAGCGTTGGACCCCTCTGCCCTGTTCAGTGAGCACTGCCCTGCAATACCTCCTCGGGTGACTTGGCAAGAAAGGTCAGCAGGTGAGGGCTGGCTGGGTGGGACGGTGGACAAGCTGTTTTGATGCAAGGCAAAAGGCTGGATTAGTGCTAGAAACTGGCTGAATGTAGGTAGACCTGACCTTAATTATCTCACTGTCTGCACTCTGCGCTGTAATGAGAGACCACCCGCCTGTCAGGAAAGGGGCTGAAGATAGTCTGAGCCCATCTGGACAAAGGCTTTTTTGAGTTGATGATGTTTCAGACTTGGACTAAGGGACTGTTACCCCAGAAGGGATGGAACACTTTATAGTTGCTTAGTTAGAGGCCAAGTCACCTCTGTGGCTGGAGCAGGCTGAAGATTGTGATGGGGAGACAGGTAGTGCACCACAATGCCAGATCTTGCTGCGAGATAGCGAATCTTGTAACAGGGACCTATCACTTTAACACCACCTTCTCTTCACTGTGTCACTTGGGAAACGATTGGATGAGATGACCAAAAATGCTTTCAATTATGACACTAACTCAATGTGTACTTGATACCAAGCAGATAAATATTGCCCTGTCTTAAGTACTAATAGAAGGAGAAAGCTAAATAAAAATGCAAATGTGTGTGGGGGTGTACACAAGAAGTCAGAAGTCAGCACATACAAATATGGAAAATGAAGATGGCAGGGGAGGGGAGGTACCTTTCCCCCTACTAGCTCCGAGAGTGGAAATATATCCTAACCGCATGGCAGACAGCTGCATGAAAAACAACTTTCCCAAGGAAAAAGATTAACTCTCAAATAACAAAAACATAGTTCTTTCAAAAGCTGAAGGAATAGGAAACTGATTTTAGCAGAGTCTGTACATGAAAACAACACAGGAAAGAAACTCTGCACTTAATTCTAAGAGGAAAGGGCTTTTTAGGAAATACTGAGCCAGTGCAATTCAATCTGTTAAAAGCTTAATTGTTTATTTGGAAGAAGAACGCAGTGCAACGAAACCTTAGTTAATATTGTCTGAGATGGTCTCATTATTTTGCATAAGAAAAGAGCTTAAGTTGCTATTAGAGCCACAGTTTTCAACCTTTGCAGGAATCATACAAGAATAATTCAATAAATGTTTTTCTCCTAATCCTGCTACTTGAAAGGATTTTCCAAAAACTAAGGCAAGAATTGGAACAGAATAATGGCATGCTATCCACTTGTTGGATTTTCCAAATTTGATCTCAGAAAATGAAGCGTGAAAAAGGCTTCTTCTTTACAGTTGGTATATGACTCTAGACCAGTCCAATCACCTCATACTATGGGAATAAAGCAGGGTGAATAAAAGTAAGAAGGAAGGATTAGTGCTGAGATGCACCAGGTGTTAAAGTAAGGGGGAACACACCGGAACACAGTTCTGGGGCCCCCAAATTTGAGGGGCCAGAGTTCCAGGGCCCTTAAAAATAGAAAAATCCGGCAGAACACATGTTCCACCCTACCCTGGCTGCTGGCAGATCATACACCCCACTATTGTTAATCACAATACTTATTGTGTTTGGTAGTTTGTGACAATAATTGCTATAGACATGAACGCCATATAAATTATAAATATTTTTATGGAGCGATAACCAATGCATGTGGTACTGAGAAGTGGTTGCAAATGCGTACCTGGGCTGGGGCCCACCCATGAATGAAGAGGGCCCAGAAAATACGGGAAGGGGGCCTGTCAAATTATACTTTAACCACTAAGATGCACCATTGATTAGACACATGATAAACCAACTTATTTGCCAAATTCCAAAGAGGTAGCCATGTTAGTCTATTTGCAGAAAAACAACAGAGTCCTGTGGCACTTTTAAAGACTAACAGATTTATTTATTGCATGAGCTTTCGTGGGAGAAAATCCCACTTCATCTTCAAAGCATCTGATGAAGTGGGATTTTCTCCCATGAAAGCTCATGCAATAAATAAATCTGTTCAACTTATTTGCGTGTCCTCTCTATGCTTAAACCCACAAGTTTAGATTCTTTACAAATGTATATAGGGGGCCAGCAAGTGGGAGAGCTATTCTTTTCAGTCTTTCATTTTGCCTAAAGCTGAAAGTTTGTTAGCCTAGTATACCTGATTGTATTGCTCCATACTGATGTACTTGGGGCCAAATCGTCATTACTCTGATTTGTTTCTAAAGTGTAGCCTCTTAATTTTCCCTTCCTACAAAACAGTGTCTAGTTCTTGACTTGCTTAGGGATTGTGGAAACAAGCAACTGTTTACAGAGGTGATAGTTTCTCCTCTGAGTCAGAACAATTATTGGTGCATTGTTGGTGCAATTGGAAATCATTCACTGTATA
Organism: Pelusios castaneus; assembly: GCA_007922175.1. NCBI lineage: Eukaryota > Metazoa > Chordata > Testudines > Pelomedusidae > Pelusios > Pelusios castaneus. Next base: position 13,683,446 of record ML685769.1, on the reverse strand, counting down.
AGAGCCTCAGCCAAGAGAAATGTATTTGAATTAGTATATCACTCAATAGCTATACAGGAAGAGAACAGAAAGGTGTTTTCTTCTACTTTTGCATGGCAAAATGTAGATTTTTTTAAAACTAACATTAATCTGAAGCACCTGTGTTGGGGGGGATGACCCCTGACCTTCAGATTGCCCACTTAAAAAACCCCTGCCAACTCATTTTCTCCCACAAAACAATCACACCCAGTCATATCTTTGACTGGTACTACTTAAAGAAAACCACTGAAACTATTTCAAATGAGAGCTGTAATTCAAGCTTGCCTTTATATTGTACAGTACAGTCCATGAACTGAAAAGCTCTCATTACTATAGAACCATAGATCTGGCTCTTCACAGTGCCACTATAAGATAAAGGTCCAAAGGGGTCTACTGCAGAAAAACAAACAGAGTCTTGTTGCACTTTTGAAGACTAACAGATTTATTTATTGCATGAGCTTTTGTGGGAGAAAATCCCACTTCATCAGACGCTTTGAAGATGGGATATTTACAGAATGGGAGGAAATTAAATGCAGGGAAGTGTATGACATAGGATCAGGTCAGGCTGTAACACCAAATCAAAATAGATGTTAGGATTCAAACACTGGGGAAAAGCACATAGAGGAAGGTGAGGTCAAATCACCTGTTGTAATGAGAGAAAAATCAGTAGTCCCTGTTTAACCCCAAGGCAACTGAGTCGAATTTGCATATAAATTCAAGTTCTGCAGTTTCTCTTTGAAGTTGTGATTTGTTATTCATCTGTTTCAGCACAGCTATTAGCAAGTTATCAATGGAGTGAGCAGAGAGATTGAAGTGTTTCCCTATTGGTTTTTGAGTGTTGCAATTTCTGATGTCAGATTTGTGTCCATTTATTCTTTTGCACAGAGACTGTCCTGTTTGTCCAATGTATAAGGCAGAGGGGCATTTCCGGCACATAATGGCATAAATCACATTGGTGGATGAGCAGGTGAATGAGTCCTTGATGGAGTAGGTGGCTTGACTTGATCCTGTGATGGTATCTTTAGCGTAGATATGAGGGCAAAGTTGGCAGCGTGGTCTGTTGCAGGGATATGTTCCTGCTTTAAGGTTTCTGTTGTTTGATCTGTAGTTGCTGGTGAGTATCCGTTTAAGATGGGGGGCTGTCTGTAAGCAAGGAGAGGTCTGTCTCCCAAGACTTGAGAGAGTGAGGGATAGTCTTGAAGAATAGGCTGTAGATCTTTGATGATGTGGTGAAGAGGTCTGATTTGGAAGTTGGTAGGTGGTGACCAATGGCGTTCTGTTGTTTTTTTTTCTTGGGTTTCTCCTGTAGTAGTTGACTTCTGGGTACCCATCTGACTCTGTCAATCTGTTTCTTTACTTCTGTGGGTGGGTACTGTAGTTTTAAGAATGCGTGATAGAGATCCTGAAGGCATCCGTCTCTGTCTGAGGGATCAGAGCAAAGGTGGCTATATCTTAGGGCTTGACTGTAGACAATGGATCGTGTGGTGTGTCTTGGATGAAAGCTCGAGGGATGTGGGTAACTATAGCGATCAGTAGGTTTTTGGTATAGTGTGGTCTTTATGTGCCCATCCCTAATTTGCACTGTAGTGTCCAGAAAGTGGATCTCCTGTCTGGAGTATTCCAGGCTAAGTTTGATTGTGGAATGGAAATTGTTGAAATCTCTATGGAGATCTTCAAGGGCATCCTTACCATGGGTCCAGATAATGAAGATGTCATCAATATAGCGTAAGTAAAGTAGAGGTGCTTTGGGATGAAATACGAGGAAGCGTTGTTCTAAGTCGGCCATAAAGACAGACACCTTCAGGATCTCTGAATGCTGTTAGGTACAACAAATATAAACCTGGTCATTTTCTTATTGCCAATCTAGTCTGAGAAATGGAAAAAGAAGCTGCTTTCCAAAAACAGCACTGTAAAGAAAAGCTTTCATTAAAATATATTAAGGCTAAGTCCCAAGAGCTATTGGAGGTACTGTCACAATGTTATCTGGCATGGATATATCCATACTGTGGCTGCTCATAAGATAATATTTAGCAAACTTCTAAAATTAAATCTATATCTAGCAACATAATTTGGAAATCTCAAATTGACCAAAAGCATGAAGAAATAACCAAACCAAAACAGCCCAAGAGCCATTTCATTTACTACTATTGTTGTGTAGTGTCTAAACTCCAGCAAACTAAGCAAAAAGAACCTAAGGCACTTTTAGCCCTAAATGCCAGTCTTCTGTGCACCAAGCAATTTTGTTGCCAGAGTATTAGCTGTAGAAAATGATTTATTTTTCAATATTACAGTTATCCTGGAATGTCCTTGCAAGAAAAATTCGTCTCTTCCTATGCTAGTGTCTGTAATAAGGAACCTGACCCTGAGTGATGTCTCAGTTTCCCTACTTTCAGTTATCTATTTGAAAATGTTAGTTTATTCTGAATCATACTGTGTGATTATGGCCCAATTCAGCCACTCCTACTCAAATTGATATCAGCGGTCTTAGAGGCAAAGCAAATTACTGTTCAGAAGAAAACCTTGGTCAACATACAGATTTTGTATTGATATAACTATTTCAGCTTAAGGTGTGCAGTTTTAAAAGAAATCAAAGGAGTTATATAGGCACAACCCCTAGCATGGATACAGTTTAACGTACTCCCTTTTGTGTACAGGAATAAGTTATATTGGTACAAACACACTTATCTTGGTATAACTGCATCCATACTAGGAGGGTTGCCTGCCTTACATAGAATTGTAGGACTGGTAGGGACCTCGAGAGGTCATCTAGTCTAGTTCCCTGAGCTTTTGGCAGGATTCTAGACCATCTCTGACTGGTGTCTGTCTAACCTACTCTTAAAAATATTCAGTGATGGAGATTCCACAGCTTCCCTGAGCAATTTATTCCAGTGCTTAAGGACCATGACAGTTAGGAAATTTTTCATAATATCCAAACTAAAGTGCCCTTCCTGCAATTTAAGATCATTGCCTCTTGTCCTACCCTCAGAGGTTAACAAGAACAATTTTTTACCCTCCTTCTTGTAACCACCTTTTATGTACTTGAAAACTGATTTCATGTCCCCTCTGTCTTCTCTTCTCCATGCTAAACAAACCCAATTTTTTTCAATCCTCCCTCAAAGGTTTTGTTTTCTAAACCTTTAATCATTTTTCAGAGGGATAGCTATGTTAGTCTGTATACAGCAGAAACGAGAGTCCCGTGGCACCTAAAAGACTAATAAATTTCTTAGGGCCTAAGCTTTCATGGGCTGCAACCTACTTCGTCAGATGCATGAAGTAGAAACTACATTTAGGAGGTATGTATATACACATGGAAGGATGGGTAAGAAAAGTTACAATGAGTAGGGCATGCCAATTCAGTTAGAGTAATGAAGTGAATTCAGTTAGGATAGATTAGACCCATTCCCAACAGTTGATTAGAAGGCAAGAAGGTGTGAGAAAGGACAATTATGGCTATTATCTTTCTGGATACTGAAGTTAAACTGACTGATCTGTAATTTCTCTTTTTATAGACGGACACTATATTTGCCTTTTTCCAGTCTTCTAGAATCTCCCCTGTCTTCCTATCCTTTTAAACGATAATTGCTAATGGCTCAGATATCTCCTCAGTCACATCCTTGAGTATTCTATGATATATTTAATCACACTTTGGTGACTTGAAGACATCTAACTTAAGTAATTTTTTAATGGTTCTTTCCCTATTTTAGCCTTTACATGTTCTGATTATACTGGTATAGTTAAAGCTATAGAACTTTTGTATGCAGAGAAGTCCTAAAAGTAACAATGTTGGATCCCTTACTTAATTACTCATCATAGCCTTCATGTAGTCAAATTCCAAAGGGGTAGCCGTGTTAGTCTATTGTAGAAAGACAACAGAGTCTTGTGGCACTTTTAAAGACTAACAGATTTATTAATCGCATGAGCTTTCGTGGGAGAAAATCCCACTTCGTAAATTAGAGTATTCCTGAATTTGATACTTTTTGACCAGCTCTACTAATTATCTTCTGTGAGCTTTTAATATTTTTAATTTCCAGTGAAAATCTTCAGGTTTTTTTGTTCTAAAAGACTACACTGAAAAAAATTTCATTTTTCAAAAACCCAAATATTTTTGGTATTTGTTTTTGAAAGCCAACTTTTTTTTTGGAGGGGGAGGGTTCCCCCCCTTATCCCTTCCTTCTGTCACCCTGGCCCCCTTTTTCCTTTCAAAATAAAATTCTGCCAAAAACATTATTTAGTAAAAATTGCTCTTCTTATCAACTGAAAAATTATGATCAGTTCTAATCGTAGGGCTGAAAATGTTTGAAATATTACCCACTAACTCCAAATTACCTGCAGAACTGATTCAGACTGGTCAATGTTAAACCCAACCCCATCCAAGAGCAGTTTCACAGAAGTCAATGTGATCAGGACTCATAAACTGCCATGTGCATTCCCATGTCACACTGGAACTTCTCTGAACACACTGTCCTGTTCTCTAGAATCTTATCTTTCTTTTAAAACAGCAATAAAGTCTCTAGCTGTCACAGTGAAGCACATTTTTTCAACTGAATAAATTAACATTCAACTATTGCTTTTTTTGTTTGTTTGTTTTTTTGTTTTTTCAATTCAGGCACTAGAGAAGAGCTGCTACTGAGTCAAAAGCTCCCCTCCAGGGAGTCAGTCCTGCAAGCTGCTTAGTGCCATCAACTCTGGTTTACTTGTCTCTTTTGGGAGTTGAGGCATTCAATACCATGCAGAATCAGGCCTCTAGTGAGAGGAGGCAGTGGGGAAAGGGCATAGAATGGTCAACTCAGATCTTTGAGCTTATAAATACACGAAGTAGTGTGATTTTTTGTGGATGCAGTTATAACTGGTATAACTATTTAAGTACATAAAAGGAAATAAGTTATATTAGGACCTATATTGGGAACTGCTTTCCTACTAGGTGTATTATTTCAGTTAAAACAAGACAAAAAAAAACCCCAACCTCTAACCAACATATCACTTTAGTTTCATTTCAAAACCTGTGTCAAGCTTGCTGTGTTGCTCCTTCAAAGAGTTGCTCTCTCAGTAGACATGAGCTTGAGCTCAGGTTGAGAAGTCTGTCGGGCATTCATACTCCCACCCCGTGGCAGAATTGAACACCTTGCCTTCACTTGAAATTTGTTGTAGGTTAATGATAATTCACACTGTCTCTTCCATACATGCACAATTTTTTTTTTGTTGAAACTCCCTGCTCTTTTAATGCATTTTAAACATTTAGCCAGTGGTTAAAGTAAGTGGGGACACCAGGGAACGCCATTCCTGGGCCCCACAAATTCCATAAATTTCATTCCTATGGATTCCTATGGAAAGGGGGCCCAGAGATTAGGAAGTTTCTGGGGCCCATCAAATTAAACCACTGCTTTTAACTCACTTTGAAAGCAGATTTTCTGAGATGCAGGATGGGTGAGTTTACCCATGGTAGGCATTGATCTGGATGCATCCTTAATCTCAATTCTCCTTGGATATAGGGCATGAGCTCTAGAGGCAAAAAAGACTTTGACTTGTAAAACTTGAGACAGCAATTTGTTTTCTATATGGTCCTTTGCTTGAATGTTGGTGAGAGGCAACAGATGCAATGAAGAGCTCACTGGGGAAAATTCAGTTCAGATAAATAAATCAGGTTAGCTTAGTGGATCACTGAAAGACAAATAATAACTACACATAACTACTAATGTGAATAAATTCCATTCACTATTTTTGGCTGAATTAACAGAGTGGCATGTGAGCAGCATTATTCTCTCTCTAGTATAAAGAAAGGTATGAGTTACTGGTATGGGAATGAGTTTCAAACAACTTCTAGCTAGGCTCTTCTTCCACATCCTTATAGATAGTATTTGAAAACCTCAAATGATTTAAAATTAGTATAGGAGTAACCATATTAATCCTTCTGTTAAGCCTCACAGCTGGGTGTTCCCAGAAAGCTGAGCAGACTTAGTCTAAGTGCTCATTCATTTCATGAAGTGTTGTGCCTTCTTTTTTCACAAACCTCAGTTCTGAGTACTTATTAAATAGTACTTCTTACATACCCTTTCACAGAATCATAAAAAAAAATAGTATTGGACGGGACCTCAGGAGATCATCTTTTTAATCGAACCTTCTGCTTAAAGCAGGACCAACCCTGACTAAATCATCCTAACCAGGGCTTTGTCAAGCTGGATAGAGATGCCACCACCTCTCTGGGTAACCCATTCCAGTGCTTCATCATCTTCCTAGTGAAAACATTTTTCCTAATTTCCAACCTAGACTTCCGCACTGCAACTTGAGACTCTTAATCCTTTGTTTTGCCGTCTGCCATCACTGAGACACAATGCTCCAAATGTGGCCTCACCAGTGCTAAATAGAGGGGCACCAAGGACACGCTGTGGACTCAAAACCAGCTTCTTGTCCACTGTAACTCTCAGGTCCTTTTTCCACAGAACTGCTGCTTAGCCACTTGGTCACCATTTAGCAGTGCATGGGATTCTTCTGTCTTAAGTGCAAGACTCCGCATGTGTCCTTGGTGAACCTCATCTGATTTCTTTTGGCCCAATCCTCCAATTTATCACTCTGTAGATTACTGATATAGTAGATTACTCTGTATCCTATCCCTACCCTCCAGTATATCTACCACTCCCCCCAGCTTAATATCATCCACATACTTGCTCAGGGTGCAATCCACCCCATCCTCCAGATCTTTAACCTGGAACAAAACTGGCCCCAGAACCAACCCCGAGACACAGTGCTTGATACCAGCTGCCAACTTGATTGCTACCCATTTTGTCCAATGATCTATCCAGCTTTCTGTCCACTTTATAGCCCCTTCATCCAACCCACACTTATTTAACTTGCTGGCAAGAATAGTGCAGGAAACCATATAAAAAGCTTTGCTAATGTCAAGGTATATCACATCTACTGCTTTCCCCACATCCTTTGTTTACCCTCCCCCTTTAAAATCTTGTCTCTCTGCCCCTCCATTTCCCCCTTAAATATGGCACATTCCAAACAGTAATCCACTTCATACCCTTTAAAAAAAGAAAATGCAGCCCTTCAAGTAATACAACAGCCATTCACTTTTTTTTTCACAGAACACCAGTGTTCATCTCTTGAGCCTTAACGCTGCACCATAATGTATGTACTTCATACAACTTATTCCAGATTCTCAAACTTCTCCATAAAGTTGCCCAAAAGGCAAATTTATTTTCTGTTTACAAGGTTTGAAGCAGAAGTGAAGAAAATGGCTATATATTTTAATTGGATTTTATGTTTTGGCTTGGTATTTTGGCAGCTATCCATTTGAATTTTTCCTATTGTTTTGGGCTACATTGGTTTGGGAAAATGTGAAAGTTTATGAATTTCCATGAATATTGAGGGGGAAAAACCCACCCACCTTAAATTATGGGTTTTATTATTTTGTTTGTAGTAGTAAGTGGGTGGACAAAAATGTAGGCATTTTGAGAGCAACTAGTAGCATTCACCAGGGATCCTAGAAATCAGTTTGCTGAAGAAAAACACAGAAGCTTTTACTCAGGACAGCCATCTCCAAAGCTGCTGCTGCCAGAACTAGTGCAGGCATAAGGGTAGCATGATATGATACTGTTCCCGTTATTTGTCTGCTTCTCCTGGCGGTGGTGCTGCCTTCAGAGCTCGGCGTCCAGCCAGCAGCTGCTGCTCTCCAGCTGCCCAGCTCTGGAAGGTTATGGAAACTTCAAAGTTCAGCATTTCATTTTAATTGCAGATAAACATGGATTTTCTTTTAATCAGAGTTTTGTTTTTATAATGGGAACATTAGAACCTCTGGTGTTCATTAAACAATGGACAAGGAGAGAAACTAAACAAAAAAAATGTAGGCCACTGTAAGAGGGAAAACTAAGTTGAAATGTTATCAGCTGGTTACCTTTAAACTGTATGGTATGAGTAAAAGTCTGCCTGTAGTGGTGCTAGCTAATCCATACAATGGAGGCTGTTACTTGGGAGGTTGGTTTGACTCTGCTTACTGAGATATCTGCTACCAGGAATACATAATTGAACTATGTTTGATGGGCCGGCGTGATTAGTATGCAGTTAGGATTTGATTCCCCAGTGCTGAAAGCCCTCTACACAGGGGAATCAGTGAGGTTACACAGACATAAAACTAGAGTAAAGCACTTGTGAATCAGGCCATAAGCCTGTTTTTAATCCTGCAGCAAAAAAGCAAACAAATTTCTCTTGAATTTTTTTAAACTTGCCAGCTTCTTCTCAGATATTATTAACCAATGAGAGAAAATAATGTCCTCTGTGACATTGTAGACAGGCAGCAGGGAATGTAGGTAGAAAAACTATCAGAAATGTAAAAAAACCTAGCAGGACTATGAAGAGCAGAGTATAAGCCCCTCTGTTGATCTTATTATTCATTAGGGAGGAAGGTGAAGCAATCCTGACAGAAATGTGTGGAAGTTTGTATTACACTGCCAAGGCTTTACTATTCCTTGCCTGCTCCTGCTCTAAGGGAAACCAATGGTACCAGTTCCATGAATTGCACTGGTAGGATTGGATTGGAGGTTAAATAGCAGACTTTTAGCTCAAGAGCTATCAATATGTCAGCTGGGTTCTGGTCTCTACTGATTGACTTTCAGAACTGAATTGTTTGTACTTGAAATATAATCTAAAACAGCTTGAAAGAGAACTATAGCTCTCCCTCTTGTCTCAGTTTCCTCATCCTGTTGCCTTAGCACCACTGCTGAGCAGTTATCTATTGTATACTGGTGAGAGAGACTGAGATGGGCACAATTTTTATGGGTGTGTGTGGGAGTCATTGACCAAACTGTAAACCTGGTATATAACGGAAACCACTTCAACCAAGGGGTATGGTAGCCAGGGATGTAGCCAGAAGTGATTTTTTTTTTTCTGGCAGGGGTTGTCATTGATTCAGATGGGCCTGGGCCACTTCCTGCTTCCGCTCATGTGGCTGGAAGCAGGAAGTTCGGGAAGTGACTGGGCAGAGAAACTAAGCTGCTGGACCCTCCAGTTACCTTGGCAACTAAAACGTCAGGCAGCTTAATGATTCTCGACTGGTTGCTACCCAATCTTCCTGCTTCCAGTTATGTGGCTGTAAGCAGGACGTTCAGTTAGCAACTGGCCAAAAGCTGGCTGGCACTCTAAGCATAAGCGGAGTGTTGGAAGCAGAAGCAACACATCTGGGAGGGCCTGCTTTCAAAGTGGGTGGGCCAGGGTTATGTCCCTGGTGGCAGCACCCCTCCCCCCCCCAGCTCTAGTTCCAGCACCTATGGGTTGGTAGAATCTTTGCAATGAGGCCTATGTACTTAGTAGGTGTAGTATTCTTGATGAATATTAATAAACAATTCTAAATGATGAACAAATGGACAATGCCACAGCCATTTTTAGCTTCCACATGACAGTGTGTTCCTTTTCTAAGATACATCACTACCAGGATGCTTTTATCCTTAAATTTCTGACATACTGTTGCTGAATACTGCATGTTCCATGTGTACCTCCGCAAAGTGAACCTTCCATGTTACTGAGTTTCCCACTGCTTTCAAAAAAATGGAAATAGACAGTGAAAGAAGCACAGGAAGATGAGCAGCAATTAAAGCATTAACTCAGCTTGATATTTCTCCCCCACTCTCCACCTCCCCCTTCTCCCCAAGTATCCCATGCCTTTCCTGTTATGGAACAATCTATGGGGCAATTATTTTGGGGCAGGAAAAGCCTTCTGAGATTTCAGATTAAGGGAGATTAATTATTTCTAACAGTGTCTTCATACAACCTGTATATTGCATCCATAATTTGAATACCTTCCAGTTTGTTATGAAATATCCTGCTTGTATAAAAATATTTAATGATGAGACATAAATTACTCATTACTGTTAAGTAGACAATAAATGTGAGCTGTCGCTGATTTTTATAATTGTGGCTGAAACCAAATGCAAGTCACTTATGGGGAAACTATATTAAACACCCATGGAAAGGTCAGAGTAGCAAAAATGTTAGTTCAGTGTGATAGAATCCCTGGTAGTACTAAAGTTCCAAAGGGGTAGCCGTGTTAGTCTGTTGTAGAAAAACAACAGAGTCCTGTGGCACTTTTAAAGACTAACAGATTTATTTATCGCACGAGCTTTCATGGGAGAAAATTCCACTTCGTTAGATGCTTTGAAGTTACAGAGCTAACGGTCACATTGAAAGAGATACAGGAGTATTTCAGGGCAATCATTCTTTTCGTCCAAAACTCTTGGGTAAATGGTTTAAGCAAAACATTGTAAACTGTGGAAAAAACAATTGTTTTTAGTGAGATTTAAGATGCCCAAATGCAGCTTTCCCCTAGAAATTTATCTCAGCTGCATACGTGGGAAGTAACAATCACAGAGCAACTATACTATTAAAAGGGGGGTAAAATCTTATGAGTTAAATTAAAACCTGTTTCAACTGGTATATGAATCAGCCCCCTTCCAATCAGTTGTAAGAGACTGTTAAGGGGCCTTACCTAAAATGAAACCTGCTCAGAAACTAGCAGTGGGCAGAGCCTCAGTTTGGGTTATCAGGGGAGACAGGCTGAGTGGGCAGGTGAAAAAGTGTGACTGATCCTGGAAAAAAACTGGGGAGAAGTTTTTGGAGGTCAGAAAAAATCAGATTGAAAAGAGGGCTCTTTGTGCTGTGAGAAGAGGCTGTTTGCTGCTATTTGATTGCTTCAGTATTAAGAGATACAGGACTCTATGTTCTTTGTAAGTAAACAAAATTACATGAGAGAACTGCCAGACTACCATCAATTTGTATTCCCAACTGGAGCACCCCCATGTTCTATTAGCCACTCTGGTCAAAGGGATGGAGGGGGGCAGTAGAGAAATGATTTTTTCACATATTTTATATAAATAAAAGCAATTAAAAAAACAGATCTTGCCTTTGCATGTTTGACAAATCAATTGATAGAGCCAGAATAATATTAAAATGAATTATGCTTGAGAGAGAACATGTACATCTTTACAAGGTAAATCACCAAGTAATAATTCAGCTGTTTCTTCAATATACTTACACAGTTTAAAGTTTTCCAACAGTATTGTGCACTTTTATTTTTGTTTTTTCTGGCACTATGGCAATGAAACTGGACTTAACCTTCTCAGCAGATGAAAGCAGAGTGGGTTCCCCCCACCCCCCAAGCTGGTGTGTGCATTTAGGAACTGAGCAGTGGTGAGGCATTTACAGACCTCCAATACCAAACACAGTGATTAACAATCACTTAAGAGCTGGAGGCTATGACAGGACACCTTTCTCTTCATGGGAGCTGCAGTATCTCATTTCACTAAGCTGCTCTTTACTCTGGTTCCACGGAGTCTTCCACATTGACTGCTATCTTCATAGCAGTGAAGGTAACCCTTGAGATGTTGGCCTAATAAGGCTCAGAGTTTTGCACCTGATGGTTAAACTCGTGAGGAGAGGAATGTAAAGAGAGCAAATTGAGAGAACTGCTCAGGAAGGGAAAACAATCACCATTCTCCCCTCACTCCAAGTAACAAAAAGAATAAAAGCAAACACTGTATGCCTTACTGGGATCTGCAGTATAACGTTAAGTGCAGCAATTAAGTTGGTCTGCACTGCTGTGTATGTGGCTGGGAGTATGTTATCAGGTGTAGTGTGTATCTGTAAAATGATTCCAGTACTTATCCAGCCTTTTCCATCCAGCCTGTTAATGATTAGCTATTGTGCCATTAACAAAAATCCTTTTCTGTGCCCCAGTTCTATGAGCAGCTGAAATTTCCAAGCATTATTTGCTAGAACTCTGTAATGGAGTATATACCATCCCACTGGTACTGAAAGGGTTAAGGGGTACTAGCAAGCTCAGTGAGGGCACCTGGTGATAACTACACAGGTGTCAGGCTCAATTAATGGTGAGATTCACTTGTGCAGGTCCTGGGTGGTTAATGTAACAAAAGGGTTTGAGGGCAGAAGAAAGCTAGCCTGGGGGAGCATAGCATTTAGATCTTTTCTTCAGATGGGAACTCTACTAATAAACTAGGAATAGTACTGAGTGGCTGTAGGGAGGAAATGAACCTTCTTAATGGAGAAGGAATTACCTCCCAAAACTTCCTTTTCGGGGAGTCATTACTTACCCTCAGGGTTGGAAGAGATTCTGCAGGGTCTGGAAAAGCATTTGTAGATTGGCTAACGTAGGACAAAATCTAGAAAAAGTACCAATGGGTTTAAGGAAGCAGACTGACCACTCATTGTAGCGTTTATGGATTGGAACCCACTGTAAATGGTGAGCCTGGGTTCCCCTGTGGGCCATGGAAGAAGGGGAGGTGCCACCCTATCCCCTTCTGGCTAAAAAAGGCAAAAACTATTGAAAGCACTGAAACACGGGCTATAAGGAACACTGGCCTTAGAGTTTGCATCTGAAGGCCTGGTGTAAGAGCACTGAATGATCTGCAGTTGGGACTTTGTTACCACTAGAGGGATGGAATAGAGTGTGACCTGACTGGAGGGACAAGATGAAAGAAATACCACTCTGAAGCAGCTGTCAGCAAGAGACACCAGAGAAGCAGAATTGCTATAACATGCTTAGCCACGAGGTGGTGTTCTGCCTGGTGAGTTGCTCTGTGAGAGTCTCTTGCCCTAATCTGTGTTTTTTTTTTTGTTTTTGTTCTTTGGTAAGATTTCTTTAAATTGAATGAACATAGCAGGTGAAATCCTGACTCCAGTGATGTCAATGGCAAAACCTCTATTGACTTCTGTGGGGTCAGGACTTTATCAAGACATTTTCCCCCATGGGTTCCTGTAGATGGGCATAGGGATTTATATGTGGCTCCTACAAATAATCAGTAGTCAACCCGAAAAAGAGAGCACTGCCCACTGGAGATGCCACTCACAGGTAATCATCCATCTGTTCAAAAGATGATCACGTGCTTTTCTGGATGACTCAGATATGGTATTTCTTATTTGCTCATGTACCCAAAATGCACTGCTGTGCTCCTCAATTTTTGCTTCACTTTTCTCTGAGGCTCAGATGCCTTACTGGGTTCTGTGGTACTGGTACCATTATATGTTGAGTTTCTGATGCCCTCCTCTAGGGTCTGCTTCTGCCCTCTTGCATATTGGATCTGTAGGTTGAGGGGAAGGGAAAAGAGGAAGAAGAATAATTAAGTGATGGTGTTCTCCTAAGTGCCACCCACTCAGAACAAAATGAAAATGTCATTCTAAAGATCACCCCAGCCTCTGTGCTTTCATTAACAATGAAATAATTTAGTATATTCATTTAATTAGTATATTCATTTCACCCATGAGCATCTGAGAGCACCTCAATTTAGATAAATGAGGGCAGATCAATACTATTGTTCCAAGTTCTGTGAAAACTCAAGCACACATCACTGCAGTTATACTGGGTTCTTAGTTTGAAGATTTTCCTTACACACATTAGAGACTTCATTTTTAAACCAAAAAGCAGCTATCTCTCCAAGCCAGGACAAGGTGGACCAATTCAAGACCACACTCTAGTTCACTAAACATGTCGTGTGAAAGCACAAAGCTTCTATCTGCAGTACTACAGTTAAAATATTTTGTGTCTAGAAATGTAAGAGCCTTGCATATAAAAACATTATTCTTCAAAATGTAATTAGTGGTAACTGATGTAACTCTTTGTCAAGTTGCCATTATTGCACTGAGGGAGGACAGCCATTTATATCCTCAGTCTTAGTCACACAGAGAGTATGCCAAGCACTTTGTCAGCTGATCAGAAAGCTATTTTCCAGGTTTACACATGGCTAAAAATTGTGTTTCACAAGACTATTAAGAGGAAGCAGTTTCAAAACTATCTTAACCATTTATTTATTTTGCATACTCACCTTTAACAAAACACAAATGGCCAGGTGTCCAGCAGCACACACAGGTGAACATGTAAACAATTTCATGCAAATAGGTGTGCTTTCATGCATCTTGTCTTTTCTTCAAGCTGAAGTGTGTGTGAGAAAATGTGCACTGCACTGGGCAGGGCATAATCTGGTCATTTTAGACTTTGGAAATGAAAGCTATACCATCAACTCAATAGCACATACTGCACACTCTTGCCACATAAGTCGGAGATAAATGGAGCGGCTTTTGACAGCATTGTGTAATTCTGTAGAACAGTGATGTTCACACAAAACATATCAAGCATTTGTGAGATTTTTGTTTCACATATAGCAAAACAAATGTTAGTTCAAGTAGGTTATGAATTGTACTGCGACAGGAACAGGCATCGAGAGAGAAGCATTAAGAGCTGGCTTTTGCAGATACTATAACATTTATAAATAAGATGCAGTGGGGAAACAGCATTCTTATTGCTCAAGTGAGTAAAGAGAATAGGGATGTAACGTTGAGTTCTCAGCAGGCAAGAAGTGTCATAGATTTTGAGCAGTCAAGTATAATAGTTGCATGCAGAGTTGTGATGCATGCAGAGTTTTGATGCATGCAGTCACAGGGCATGATGGATGATATAGATTCTCTGTGAATCAAAAGGGAGTCCTGAGAATCATGGTTCCCAATGCATCCCATTTTCCCTTACACAACAGCTAATGCCTGCCTGAGCCAGGAGAACCACAGACACAAGAACGAGTGTCCTGTGGCCCCTTAAAGACAAACTTTCGGGGGCTCCAACCCACTTCATCAATGCATCAGATGAGGTGGGTTAGAGCCCACGGAAGCTTGCGCCCGGAGAAATTTGTTAGTCTTTAAGGTGCCACAGGACACTTTGGTTTTGCTATACACAGACTAACATGGCTACCCCTCTGGAAATCGTAGACCTAAGGGAGTAGTTCCCTCATATACAGAAGGGGTAGAAGGCTGCAGCTGCCAGAGTCGGTTGTAGAAATAGCTATACAGAAGCAAACTGGGCAGAAAGTTGCCAGTGCTCGAGAGAAACAACTCTCTACTTGCAGAGCGAAAGGGCTGAGACTCTTCTGCTTTATGGATTTTTCTGTTGTCAGGCTTGTCATCTAAGCAAGCAGCCTAAAAGGCTGAGATCTTTATGCTGAGCAGATTTGTACTGAATATTGACTGTTTTGTCTCTGAATAAACTGACTTTTATACTTACTGAAGATGTGTTCACCACCACAAACCATTAGATCAGTGGTCCTCAATCCATGGCCTGCAGACTAAAAGTGGCCGACTGCTCCCCTCCCACTGGCAGCTGAAGGGAGCTGCTGTCTTAACGTTTCATGTGGAGCATGTTGTGGCAGGGCTGCAAGATCAGTAAAGGCTCCTTGCTACAGCTAAGGGAAGAGATCAGTGCTTTCCTCCCGCTATCTGTAGCAGAGCATGGCAAAGCGCTCCCCTGGGCCCACCGGCATTGAGGTCCCTGCTGAAGCTAGAGAGAGGGGAGCACTTATTCTTTTTCTGTCCCCCTGGCTGCAGAAAGAAACCTTTGCCTAGGGATCCAGGTTCAGAGCATGGGGTACAAGATGCAGTATGGTTTCCCTGCTTCAGGTAGGGGGATGGGAGATTAGGACTCTTCGGCTATGTCTACACTTACCAAAGTTAGTTCGAATTAGTTAATTTGAACTAATTTTAGTTAGTTCAAATTAACTTAATTTGAATTAGCAAACTTTAGTTCAAATTAGTCAATTGCATTGAGCTCAATGTGCTGGTTAGTTTGAACTAAACACTTAGTTTGAACTAACATGGCCACATTGGGTTAATTCGAACTAACTAGTTCGAATTAACCCTTACTTCGAAAAGTATAAGCGAATTTATTAGTTCGAATTAAGGAAGCCCTTAATTTGAACTAATGCAAGCCTAGTGTAGCCAAGGCTTAAGTTAGTTTGAATTAAGCTTCCTTAATTCAAACTAACTTGCCAGTGTAGACATAGCCTTCCTGTCTGGCTGCAGTTAAAGGATGGAAAGGGGTTGCTGGCAGAAACTGGTGGCCTGTCTCTGGTCCCAGACAGCAGGCCCTATAACAAGGAAAGCTAGTGGATGAATTGATTGGTAAGCAGCTATAAGGAGACTTTCACTTCTCTTTTGACGGTTTAATTCAGACTGTTCTTTGGTATGGCAATTTTAAGGAAAAATCACTGCAGTGTTAACTTGTTGACTGAGAATAGTGTGTGTAGAGAAGTCATATATCCTAATTACTGCTTGTGTTAACAGTGAGCAGAACCAGAGCTGCCTTCAGCAAACTCAGGCTCGCTCCTAATTCTCCTGAAAACCATTTTAAGGTGTCACCTAACTTGGAGATTTAAGGTTCCCACAGGTATTAAAACTCCCAGTAAGAATTCACTGTGTATAACGTCAGTGTTGTCGAGCTCCTACTCTCAGCCCACTACCGCACAGTGGGTTTAACTTGGCAGTACTTGGTGTTCTCAGTGAAATTAGTTCAATTGTTTACCATCACATCCACCCACTGCCACATCCCAGAATGTTAAATCTTGAATATTTTTTCTCAAACCCACAAGAATTGGATTCGATGATTGTAGTGACAGGTGTTACAAAAATGCAGCCTTAATCATTCCCAAATGAAATTGCTCAGTGGCTTAAAGGAAATAAGGTGGTGGCCTCTGTCCAGTTCCTGATGAATGTGTGTCTGCCACAATTTGCTGTAATCGCCAGTCTCAGCACAGAGAAGAAGGATTGCATGGGCATGTTCTACTCTATCATCTCCAGAAAGCCACTTTATGACAGGGGGGAAATAGATTGATGTCGTTTGAGAAAGCTACCACTACTGTTCGCTGCCCATGCCTGTTTTGATACTTGTTCAGTCTCAAGAGGTGCCGTTGCTGTAACTTTCACAAATGCTTTGGCTTGGTACAAAGTTGATTGAAATGAGACTCCACTGAATAGTGACTCCATGCTCTTCACTTCAGAGGACATGGACTCCATAACACATCTTTTTTAAAAAAACAAACAAACAAAAAAACAAAAACGAGCTGTACTTGTGTGCAATGCAATCTAAAAGCTCTATCTAGAATGGGAGGATGGCCCAATGGCTACGTCACTCACATGGGACAAAGGAGAACTGGATTTAATCTCTGCTTTGTCTTCCTGCTTGAGCTTTGGCAAGCCATTTTGTCTCTCTAGGCATTACTTTCCCCATCTGTAAAACTGAGATCAATGAAAACAGTACTTCCCTACCTCACACTGGTTTCATGAAGATGAATATACTAAAGACTATTAGGTGCTGAGGTATTATGATAATGGGGGCCACATGTACTGAACATGTCTTATGTCTTCACACAGAAGCAAGAGAACTTATAGATGAGCCTGAATCTGCAGCTTTAATAGCTGGTATTGTACCTCACTATTGCTGATGACTTTGATTTAAAGTCCTACAACTGTGTTAGGGATGGAGCTCATTCTTATCTTGAGTGACTTAGCAGATTTAAGTATTGGTATTATCTAAATGTACCATGGTTACTGCATTTAATTGTTGGCTGTGGGCAGTGTTATTGCAACTGTTAACTAAATAGCCAAACCACAATGAATTGTAAAAAGAATTTCAGTTGGGTTTTTAGCCAGTATCTCCACGAAACAGTAATATCTTGATGCAATGGAGCCATACAGCTTCTTTATGCTTGTTAGATGTCCTGATTTTACAGGATAGTCCTGAGATTCAGGGCTTTTTCTAATATAGGTGCCTATTGCCCCCCACCCTCATCCCAATTTTTCACACTTGCCATCTGGTCACCCTAATGGTGTGTGTGTGTGTGTGTGTGTGTGTGTGTGTGTGTGTGTGTGTGTGTGTGTGTGTCTACTGTTTGTTCTCTATGGTGCCTTCTTGCTATTGGCAACCCCATCAGAGGCACACCCCTGTGTACAACTTAATTATATCTTCTCAGAGTTGTTTTCACTAAGATATAGCCCTAGTTTATCTAATCTTTCTATGTAACCAATCAGTTAGGCTATTGGTAGGTATAGTTATTGGTAGCACTCAGGATGTCCTAGGGGCTTAAACTCTTTTTTTGTCTCCATTTGAATGTCTGCACTGCCATTAAAAATCCATGGCTGGTCTGTGTCATCTGGCTTGAGCTAAGAGGCTGTTGAATTGCAATATAGATGTTTAGGGTGGGAAGGATCCCAGAGCCCAGGTTACAGATGGAGCCCAAATAGCTATACTGTAATTAAACAGCCTCTTGGCCTGAGCCCTCCTGGTAAAGGTCAGTCACAGGTGTCTAATTGCAGTGTAGACATACCTTTCATCCCCCAAATCATTACTTTCTTTCAATAAACAATATTAACAGCTGTCATGCACAAAGAACCAAATGGTAGGTTCCCCTTCAACCTCCCTTCTCTCTTCCGAGGGACCTCCATTGCTGGCTTTTACGCTGCATGTCTGTGAAGCAAGGTCACTCCTCTCTTATCAGATCTTCACTTGACCAAGTGCTGAATGGAAAGTATTGCACAGAACAAGATTAGATGTTACACTAATGAGTTTAGTGCAGATAACATCATTGTAATCTATCAAAGGAAACACAAGGCAAAGTTACGGTGAGTGCCAATCTCATTGTCCTCCTACTTAAGCCACTCGATGTATGCCAGGGAGTTTCTAGGCTGGCATTAACACTTCATAGTATCAGTTCCCATGCAACTGAAAGATAGCAGGTGTATATTTTCCCTTATACACGTTTTAAAGTTAATACAGATGACACACTGGAAGAAGTTACAGATAATGTGGGAGTTGAGTGGTTTAGAAAGAGACTAAGGCCATGAGCATACTGATGGCGGCAAAGTTGCTCCTGTCGGATCAATCTTTCCAGATCCACTTAGCGATCAGTTAAGACACCTTAAGTCGATCCAGAAATCGACTCAGTAAAACCACCCCCTCAAGCGGGACAGTGAAGAGGCTGCACTGAAGGGGAGTTAGGAAGTTGACAGGACTTACACAAGCTACTCTGCATAGTTTGCGTAACTCCTGGTAATTGCCATGGAATTTTCCCAGCAGCATAAACCAGGCCTAATAATAGAATTCAATATTCTGTGCAATAAGTGTAAGGCTAGAATCTTTCAGTAAAAAATGTGACCAATACTCTTGGCTTTCATAAACTGGGCCAGTAGCTATGCTGACTTCAGGATGAATATTTGTCAACTGGGGCTAAGATTTCCAGGCATCTTTTCTCAAAGTAGAAACAAGTTCATTGTTACCAGGTAGCACAGTCCTGACGGAGTTCGAAAGGGGCTAGAGTTATTTGCACAGTCTCACTGGCACAGACCTCCATGAACACTTGCTTTGCATGGAAATTGTGACTATATTAACTTTGGCAGAGACACAGGACTATTTTTGGATACCTTAAACCATCCACTGAGAGCCTTGCATTTTTATTCATATAGAGCAACTATTTTTACTTATTAAAGAAACGTTAAAAAAAAAAGTTTTCGTTTAGCTTTTATTGAATTTCATGGGGTGATGGGTTTTTTGTTTTTAAAGCCAAGCTACTTAAATACCAACCAGATGTCAATCAAAACCATGGTTACACTTGTTGTCACTGACCAGTATGTAAAAACGACCTTTCAAGCACCAGGTGGTAAGAAAAAAGAACCCTTACTAGGATGGGCATAAGCAGTGACAGATTAAACAATCAGCAAATGCTGACTGGACCCCACCTGGTCCTGGCCTGCCCCATCTCCTTTTCCCAGTGGCAGAGGAACAAAAACCTGGGCTCCAATGAAAGCTTTTATTGTGGGGCTCAGTGTTGAAATCAACTCTGACTTCCGTTCTTCTTGCATCCGGTTCCATGCTGTGTCATCTGCTTCCTGGCCTTGCTTTTGCTCCTAGAGCCATCTCCGCTGCTCCTATCAAAGCCAGAATGGGTGTCATGGGAACCAGAGTGACAGGCATTGTAGATCTCTGAGCAAACTCTATATAGCATATAAGGTAGGTTTGGCTCTTAGATCCTGACATCAAACGGGATATGAGCAAAGATGGGAGTGGGCAGGAATTTAATCTTCCCACTGCACCCCAGACAGAGGAGCTGGGCCTAGCATAGAAAACTCTTCCCCCTCATCCAAATTCCCTGCAGGGTTTAGACTGGGCACCTCCTCCTCAATAAGCAGTTTCAAAATAGGAAGTAATGTAGACCTAGGAAAACATTGAGACTATGGAAATACCTGTAAGAAAAGTGTGAGCATAGGGTTCAGCAATCCCATATTAGGGATGTGGAGCCAGATGGGGGCTATCTCTGTACAGAGAAAACAACATGGCTGGCTGTGTATTATAAGTGAAACAAGACTAACCCTTCAATGTGAACAGGAGGCTCCCCTTATTTGACATCCATGACTTTTAATGTCTAGCAAAATTATGAATTTAAGCTCCAAGTCCATCTTTTGAAGCCGGGGGTGGCAGGATGGCTTGCCAGTATGCCAACAACTTTATGGGCTACCTTGAATAAGAATTGCTAGACAAATGCCCCACAAACAGGAGCTACATCAATGAACCTGGGAACTCTTAAATTCATAACCTTGCTAGTCACTAAAAATCATGGTCTTAAAGAGATTGGATTTATGGATTTCTACAACAATCTGTAACCTACTAACCCCATACTTCCCTCTTTCCCCACCCCTCCATGACTGCAGATGTGTTAACAGGCCACATCATCTTGAATGGTCTCAGTGTAGCATAAGTAATTAATGCATATCAATCTGTTCCACTTTATATTTAGCTGTGATGCTCTGAGGTTTTTCCCTAGACCTTAAACTGAGCTCTGCGTAGCTCAAAAGCTTGTCTTTTACCAACAGTAGTTGGTCAAATAAAACATATTACCTCATCCACCTTCTTTCTAGATAAACAATCTATCGGAAGTTGAATTACTCTCATTTTTACAGTGATATTTTTCTCTCGTGAAGCTTTTACACTTTTGTCAGGAAACTGTTTTTAAAATGCGTGGAGATCTTTAATCCTTCCTTGCAATGAATTACTGAATAAATGTGCTGGGCTCTTTTGGACTAGCCTTACCGTCACCTCTGCATGCCAGCTTGTGGGCTTCTGGTAGCATATGCCCTGGGTGGTGGTATAGAGTGCAACTTTTGGCATGCTGGGAGAGAGAGAGAGAGAGTGTGCACCTAAATTTGTGCAAAGCCAGCAGGGAGGGATTGAAGCCAAACCAACCAGAATATGTACCGAGTCATACTTCCTGGGCAGCCTCCAGTGACAAGAGCCCTGACTGGATTTTAAAGTTGTCATAACTCTGGAGAGTTAGATGCTCTCTGGTAAAACTACTTCCATGGATGCAGAGAATGTAAGTGTGGATTAAAGAGCCAAAGCACTCTGAGCCATGGCTGTAACAGACTTCTGTCCTCTGCAGACCTGGCACAGAGGGGGATCTGTAACGCATTCACCTATGGGTTACATGCTTCCTCTGATCAAAAGAATTTTTATACCAGCCCATAGCAGTACAAATGCTGCATGAGCCCTTACTTATGTGATAGATGTCACAGTTCAAGACAACTGCACCTGTATTCCTGCTTGTCTGGCAAGGTCAGCGACGCTTAGGATTCTGGCTTCTCCCCCTAGAAATCTTAGGCACAGACATCTCTTCCCTCCCCTCCCGGCCATGGTAATTCCAGCCTGCACAGCTTCCTGTCTACACTATGAATTCCCCCGCAAAGGACAGATTGCTTAAGTAGGCCTGAATTATACAGTTGACAGTTGCTGAGAAGGTAACTGATTAATTGGCAAGATCAAATGGGACAAATGCCTGATTTCCCTCCCCCACCCCCAAAGAGTTAGGGTGCAGAGGACCATGCAGAAGGGACAAGTACTGATGTGAGCCCTGGGGAAGGGAGGAGACGTGGTTTGGACAAGGGGAAGGCAGGGATTGGGCAAGCAGCAATGCCAGCCCCCTGTGATGTCCTGTTTTCCCTTTGGGAAATATGGTCACCCTACCTTTCAGGCTTCCCTTTGCTAAGCTATACAGCTCTGTAAGTCTGTGTGGCATGTTCTCTAGCCCTCAAATCATGTGTTGTGGCTCTTCCCTGTATTATACCTAGTTTGTTTGTTTTTTAAACCAAAACTGCATATAGTAGTCTAGTATCAGGCTTACCAATGCTGTAAAAAGAGAGAAAATTGCTTTCCTCCTCACTATTCCTAGTTTATACACCCAGCTAGCATGTTAGCCCTTTTTGCCACAACATCAAACTGAGAGCTCAGGCTGAGTTGCAGGTCCACTCTGTTCCCCAAACCCTTAGAGTAATTGCTTTCCCAGATACAGTCCCCCACTCTGGAGATACGGCCTATGTTCCTAGTTTCTAGATGTATAACTTTTGCATTTAACTGAATGGGCTCAGGTTACCAAGTAATCCACATTTCTCTGTATAACCACCCTGCCCTCATCATTACTTACCACGCCACCATTCATGTCGTGTACAAATGTTGCTGGAAATAATTTTGTATTTAATTCCAGATGATGTTGAAGAGTGTATGGACTAATAACAATCTCTGTGGAACCCTACTAGGAAAATCTGTTCAGTGATGACTCCCTATTGACAAGTACTACTTGAATCTGTCAGTTAGCTAGTTCTTAATCCATTTAATATGAATTCCATGGTTAACCATTGTACGTGCTAATTTTTAATCAGCATGGTATAATACTTATGGCAAACTCCTTACAGTAATCTTCATTGAATTCTTAACCCAAATCAGTATGACAACATCTATTTGCTAGTTATCTTGGTTTTATGGAATAAGTTATTTTTATTCATCAATTGTGTAAATGGGGCACTGGCCCTTTCAAATCAGAGGTGGTACAGTGTTTGAGAGGCTAGTTATCCCATTCCATATATTCAGAGAAAATTGATGAAGGCCAGGAAAAAAAATGGGTAAAGCACCTATTGGGAGAGAGGAACGTGGTCCAGGGAAGCGATCAGGTTATGTCTACACTGTAGCTGGAAGCAAACCTCCCAGCCCAGATAGTCTCATGCTAATGCACTAAAGATAGTTGTGTGGATGGTGTGTCAGAGGTTCAGACTAGCTACCCAAGCTTGTACCCAGGTGGGCTTGAGCTCAGGTGGCTCACTGAAGTCCCTTTGGTGTTGCAACTTCCTCACAGTACCTTTTGAATGCACCAGCACACCTCACTAATACAAGTGTCTACTTGGTTTGAGATGTTCACTCCCAGCTGCAGTTTAGGCACTTCCTGAGCAACTGGGAAAGGGGAAAGAATAGGGCCATTCCAGACCATTGATCCTTAAAGTGCTTTGGATAAAAAGCCCTTGTAAAGTGGGTCGGGCAAGGCTTTCCTGTCTGCTAACCAGAGCAAACAACTGCTTAAGATATTTTCCCCACCTGGGGAAGATGAAGCAATAATTCAGGGACTGGGTAGAGACCTTAGAAGGAGGATCCAAGCCCAGACAAGGGGAAAGGTGCTGAAGGGAAGAAGTCTACCTCCTTCAGCACTAAGAAAGAGTGTTGTACAATTCCTGGAACTGAGAGGAAAGTTTACAGGCCATTCTAGAAGCCTGTAGTCCCAAGAAGGAGGGATGTGAAACTCAGTCTGAAATGTGATCTACAGTCAAGCAAAGGCAAATACTGTTGTTTGAGGGTCTCTGTATAATGAATTATTTTTGGAACCTCAAGGAGGAAACTGATGCAGGACATCTACAGGGCTGACCCCAGTCTACAAATCCCCTATCAGTCTTTTTCATTATTTCGCTCAGGATTGATGTGAGACTAGCTGGATGATAATTACCCAAGTCATCCTACTTGGGTTTTTCTTTTTTTAAACCTTGACATAACATTTGCATTCTTCCAGTCTTTTGGAGTTTTCCTAATATTCCAACATTTATTAAAAATTAACCTGACCAGGCCAAAGTCCCCCTCAGTCAACTGTTCTATGATTTTTGGTGCAATTTATATGAGCCTGCTAACTTAAAATTGTTTAAGCCTATAGATGTCTCTGTTCTGTTAGTAAGTAAAGGAGGATGTTAAAGCACTTTTGTTCTCATGTGATATAAGTACATCATTCTGCTTCTTAGTACAGAACAGTAATTGAACACTTCTTTCTTTTTCTGCTTCCATTACAGATAGTTTTCACATCTTCATCTACTAATAGGCCTAAACTCTTAATTCTAAAAAAAAAAGGCTTACCACCCAGTAAGAAGTTTAGGTGCATGGATTTTTTCTGTGGCATCTTTAGCATTTCTTGTTGTACTTAATCCTGCCATCCCTAGATTTTTTTTTCCCCCCATATGGAAAGCTAAAATTGTTTTATACTTACCTAATTCATATTAATTTCTATTCTTCTCCCTCTTACCATTTATTATATAAAACTTCTTTAAAGTTCTACCTTCATTTCAGCATTGGCCCAGGGTGACATTGTTTTTCTTTCCAACACTCTGGTAATTCCCTTTGCATGTTGCAAATTTACCCAACAATATCTTCCTCTAGCTGGTGGGAGGAACACATCTTGGTATTTTTCATGAAGTCTAAGGTCAGAAGGGACCAATATGATCATCTAGTCTGACCTCCTGCACAATGCAGGCCACAGAACCTCACCCACCCACTCCAATAACAAACCTCTAACCCAGTGGTTTCCAACCTTTTTGGCTCAAGGGCCACAGATATAATTTTTACAACTCCGAAGGGCCACCAGTTTCCACAAGCAGATGCCCTTCTCCGCCCCCTCCCCTCCTTCCCACTGCAGCCAGACAGAAGGCGTTCAGTGAAGAGGCTGCCTCCTCAATGATCTTCCATCTCCGTGGCTGCAGCAGGGAAACCTCACGCTCCATCTGAGTCCCTAGTTGGTGGCTCCCTTGTGCAGCTTGGTGCACAGCAGATCAGTGGTCCTCTTCCTCTGGCTCCACCAGAGACCCCAGAACCCATGAACCTAGCTAGAGCACTTTGGCTTGCTTCTTACTACAAACAGGGAGAGGGAGCATTGATTTCCCTGCCCTTCCCCCCTCATCCCCTTGGCCACAGCAATGAACCTTCATCAGTCTTTTAGCCTTGTGGAAATGCTCTCTGCCTGAGTCTTTAGGCAGCAGCTCCCTTCTGCAGCCAGCAGAAGAGGCCCCGTGTTCCTCTTTTGGCCCCCTGGTCTCAGGTTGAGAACCGCTGCTCTAACCAATGACTGAGTTATTGAAGTCCTCAAATCATGATGGAAAGGCTTGAAGGTACAGAAAATCCGTGAGCAAGTGAGCCATGCCCCATGCTACCGAGAAAGGTTTTAAAAAACCAAACAAACAAAAAAACCCACATTATTTGCCAATTTGCCCTGGAGGGAAATTCCTTTCCAACCCCAAAGTTAAGTTAAACCCTGAGCATGTGGACAAGACTTACCAGTCAGAATGCCCAAGAAAGAATTCTCTGTAATAACTCTGAAACCATCCCATCACAGGCCATTGGCATATCCATCACCAGTAGTCAGATCCCATCATACCATCCCCTCCATAAATTTATCAAGCTTGGTTTTGAAGCCAGCTAGGATTTTTACACACCCTACTCCACCCTCCACCTCTCCTTCAATGGCTATTCCAGAACTTCAAGTAGCAAATACAGGAGGGGATGATTCACGCAGATGTTACCTCACCCAACTTCTAGTCTTTTTCTCTCATCTCACTCTGTAACCTGCTAGCCAGGATTTCCTCCTGAGATTTGCTGAATCAGATAGTGGGAGAGAGTGCAGACCATCTCATACAGATTGTCAGATGAAGTCTATATCCTTCTGCTCATCACAGCTAGTTATGTCTGAATGCTAACAAAGCCAATAACTATGTAGCTACCTTACAATTCTGCTGTTTGATATTCTACTCCAGATGGAAGCCGTAGTACCCTTTTTAAGAAATATTGTTATAATAAATACTGACTCAAATCTGGACAAATTTCTATTTTGTAGAAATACAATAAAGTTGTGGTGAGAACTAGCTTCAGTGCATACACAGTACAATAACTCTAACTGATATGACGAGAAATATTTCAAGTTACTACAACAGCATGTAGAGACTCCACCTGAGTGAGAGGCTCTGTTGTACTAGGGTCTGTGCACCCATAAAATAAGACAGTTGCTATCTCAAAGAACCAGTCTAAACTGATGAGAGACACAAGGTGGCAGGAAGGAAGTAGTACTGGATCTGCTTTACACAAACTCTAACTATTGACCTTGGTGATTTAGGAAAAGAGGTGCTTTAAAACTTAACATGCCAATTGAAAGCCAGCTGCGTAGCAATGTGCTCCAGAGAATACCTGTTGTCCCCATAATGCCTGTGCTGCTGCATTTCCTTCCCTCTCCAAAGGATTGTTGACTTTCAAGTCTTTGAAACATCATTTGAGAACTTTAATAACTCAGTCATAGGTTAGATGGTTGTTTACAGGAGTGGGTGGGTGAGGTTTTGCGGCCTGCATTGTACAGGTCAGACGAGATAGTCATATTGGTCCCTTCTGACATTAGTCTATGAGCCTAGTAGTCAAGTGTGGGGCGGACTGAAAGAAGTGGAAGCTTGTACGACGAACAAGGCAATTCATGGTCATGTTATATTGCCAATATAAACTAAAGCACATTAATACCATCATAACTCTGTACTAGTTAGTTCTGAAAACACCTTTTTATTGTATGTATGTGGAGGTGGGGGGAATGGGAGGATAGTAAAATCTTTGGAATAATATATTAAACAAACAGATATTCTGCTCTTGCACCTTCCATGGTTTCTGTACCCTTTATATGGAGATCAAAACACTCCATCTTCATGGAAATGGATTTCTATGGCGTATCCTGACAGAAAATGTCTATAAACATAAGATAAGCTGCTTAAGCAAAATGAGAAACAAAGCATATCTGCCTTATTCAATAGACATAAAGCTCCAGTTGAGTTTAATGCATCAGCATGCCTTTGAAGTGAACAGATGAAGAAAGAGAGAGAGACACCTCCAGGATTAAACCATTATAGATTGTATTTTTTTTCCTCAACAATTGTATTTTCTTAAGACTTCAATGCTGTGCTTTTATTTCTTTGTTCAATAGTGCGGCCATTGATTTTTGGATTTCAGGGTGTAGGATGCTAAAATTCATTTCCCTAGAAAGCTTTGTGTTTGTGTTATTGGACTCTGGTGTGGGCAGTGTTTGATGTGTGCTGCATTGTAAAGTTGGATTCTATGACTAACGTATACAAATGCTGATTATTTCAATACCATGCCTGTCAGTCTCAAGTAGTTATTTAATTTTATAATGGCAGTTGCTTTGCTGTGCCATTACTCAGCGTGAAAATACACAAGAACCCATTTAGAAGAGCTTGCTATTTAAAATGGACCTGCATAATTGTGTTTCTTAGACTGAGCCTAGTGAGAACCAGGCCAAGCTAGGCAAGGAAAGGGTTTCAAGTGGAGCGGGGAACGTTGCATGGATTCACCTAATTTCTCCACTGCAAACATGCGCATGCAGTTACAAATAAGGTATCAACCTTGAAGACCAATCTCCTTCCTTCCCTGCTCCCACGGTAACCCCAAATGCAGACAGACTTAGGAGTAGTTCACACTCAAAGGAGTATCTATCCTGCAACTGAATTAACATGGGTAGACTTCTACACTTGTGCAAAGCCCCTTTAAAGTTAATGGGCCATGATACCAAGCCAACAGTCGGATCAGAGCTGCAGTAGCAACCTTTTGGACCTAGCTTTCCTCCTCCCAGATGACCTGAGTGTGTAAGTCGATTGTGTCCTGCACCCACATCCATCCCTTTCAACATTCACTATTACAGATCTATTCTTAAACTCAATAGATCAGTGTTGCCAACTGGAGATTTTTATTGAGAGGTTCACCATAACAAGTTTTTCTTAAATCTCTGGTTCCTGGAATTGTACAATATCTGAGAAACCCAGCTATTTTATTTTAAAATAAAAATAAAAAGGCACTGAGTTTCTAGCCCTCTTGGTTGTGGAGAAAAGCCTGAAAATGTGGACCTGAGTACTCTCAGGGCTCAGAAAACAGAAGGAAAATAAAAAGCAGACACAAAATCCTCCACACTTTTATCATGTGATTGTGAAGCCTGTCTCATGATTTTGGGGGTGTCTGACTCATGAGTTTTGAATGCTATAGGAATGGCAATGCTGTTAAATACTCTTATTTTTGTAACCTTTGTCTGTCTTTTCCTCTTCCCTATTTTTCATTTGTCAGGTTCATTGCTTAGAGCCTGTCCCTATCACTGTTACTGCCCTACGGAGACCATGGTAGTTGGTGCTTCTGAGGTAACATGTAGGGCCATATTCTTCTTGGGTCTTATGGGAACAGTGGATGCTGAGCAATTTTGTAAAACCTAGCTGTAAATGCCACAGTGGGAGGTGCTGAGCCATTTTTAAACTATTGCTCTTAATCAGGGACCTAAATGAGAGCTGAGTCCTCAAAATTCTGACTGAAATAATTGGGTGTTGAACCCTTGAGGATCTAATCATAAGCTCTCTTCAAAATATATGTGGCAGTGCAGGGGGAGGGATGGGTGGAAGAGGGAGTTACCTCCTATCTTTGCACAGCCTATATAATGACCACGTAGAGTTGAACCCCCATCACTTAGAGGAGCACAAAGATTGCTCTCTGTCCCTACTCCTCAGGGGATGTCCCAAAGAATACAGGGAAAGGTGGTGTGTAGGCAGAGCCATGTCTGTCTATTCTGAGCCTTGTAGAGTGTGCAAGAGGTGAAGCCAGAAAATACTGTACCATGCCTATTCTACACTTGTGGATGCCTCTCAAGGGAGCCATTACAGCTGGGTAAATTAGTGCAGTCCCTGGAGCTGTATTGGTACTCTGGAGACTCCAAAATTCATGAGGTGCAAAAGAAGGGCAGTGTCTCTTTCCTGGCTACCCCCAAGGAGTGTTGATCTTTGCTGTACACTAAAAAACAGAGTTACGTGCATGTGTGTAGTTCAATCTTCACTCTGAACACTTCCTATAAATAGTGCTACAAGGGCATATCAATAGGATTGCACATCTACAAAATTATTTTCAAAAGTTGCAAAGTCTAATTTTCAAAGCGATTTTCATCACTACACATACGTACTGGTCTTCACTGAGGGTTATTTTATGTCACATTTCAACTCTCCCCCACAATTGTTTCAGCACTAGAGCTACATCTAAAGTGGGGGAGAGCGGCAACAGTCAAGGTCTCTCTGCCCTGACACTGGTGCCCCATTCCTTTGCAGTAGGTGGACTACAAATCCAAGAATGGTTCTTGGTAGTCCATAAGTGATCATTTTGGGAACCCTTAAAGAAGATCAGGCTGGGAAGTGTAGCCCAGTAACTATATCTCCGGATTATGGTGAGACCTGATGGGGAAGTGGGGTGGGCAGGGAAGCTATGTAAATAACATAATACCTTCAAATTATGGGCTGTCCAGGTAGTTTTTCCTAAAAGAATGGGCAAGTAAACTGATTTTTTTGTATGATTTTTATTTTGTAATTTTTTACCTAATGACTTTGGGGAGGTCACCCTTTCTGGAATAACCTCCCTGAAACTATAGTTATCTTCTCTGAGGGACAAATTGAAAAAGAAAGTACGTTACCCCCCCCCCCCCACCCCAACAAATGGGAGTAACTTACAATTCATTAGAAAATGTTCTGTGGTGGGTTGCCTGTGACAGAATTACTCATTTAGCAATAAGAACGGGGTGTTCAGATATAGCGATATTCATTCATCATATCTTGAACAACTGTGGCAAAAAAAAAAAAAACCCACCGCTCAGCTGGTAATGTAGCTGAAAAA
The DNA here is from genome assembly GCA_007922175.1 of Pelusios castaneus. Classification (NCBI taxonomy): domain Eukaryota; kingdom Metazoa; phylum Chordata; order Testudines; family Pelomedusidae; genus Pelusios; species Pelusios castaneus. The sequence continues at coordinate 13,653,802 of ML685769.1, read as the reverse complement.
CTCTCGTTGGATTCATGGACAGTGACAAATGTGACATGCTCACATCAATATTTTTCTTTTCTGCAGTACATTGTAAAGCAGTCAAGGTTTTTCAAATTAAAATTGCTTCTTATTTGAGCAAACATACTTCCATTTGGTGGTGGTGATCTAGTGAATTTATGTGCCTGTAAAATTCTAACTGACATGAGGTGAAAGGCCATGCCTCAGGCACCTGAGAAGCATGCATTGTGCCTCCACTTTGTATGTTTTCTTTGGCAGTAAACATTCTAAAACTGAAACAATAATTCCTCTGTTTGTACTATATACCCTGCAGTGTCAAAGATTTTCCTCTATTCAATTAAAATCTATTTTTCACAAATAGACTTAAAATACAAACTTCTAAAAACACCACTCCAGTCTGAACACACACAATGTAATTTTATTACTGTCTGCTTAATTGTTGAATTGCAATAAATTTTAAGTTTCTCCTAAGCTTTCTGAGTCCTGCTGGATGTTATAATACAGTTGTTCTTAGCATGCTTACAGCTTAAGCTGAAGCAACTAAGAAAAGTGTTTTGAAACTGCCGCAGCTTAAAAAGACCACAGTAATATATTATCCCTCCTGGAAGATTCCCTGGTGAACTAATACCCTAGATTATATTTCAGACGGTGGAATGTCATTTAGACTAAAGCATAGTACATAGGAGATACAGAATCCATTTTACAGGGAAAAGGAAGGAGCAAGGCGGCTTACACTCAGGGCTGTCCCTGCGGGGGGTGAATGGGGCGATTGCCCCCGGCCCCACGGGTATGTGGGCCCTGCTCTGTCCCACTCCCAGCGGGGCAGTGCGGGGCCTGCACCCGTGCCGCAGCCCCTCCTCGCATGGTCGCCCCACTGCCTTTGGCACCTAGCCGAAGGCAGCGGGGCGGGGCGGCTATACCCGGCCCCTGGGCTGGCCCTCCCCGCCCCCAGGGCAGAGCAGGCAGGACCAAGGGCAGAACACATGGGGCCCGGCCTCTGGGGCAGCCTGCCCCACAAGGCCGGCTCCCTCCCCCGCAGCCAGCTCCGGCTCTACCCCACCACACAGGTGGCCCCGGCCTCCTGGTTGGAGCCGGCTCCTGCCAGGGCTGGGGTTGAGGCCGGGACCAGAGCAGCCTCCGACTCCTCCCCCCACCGGCGGGGCCCCGCTTTGGCTATTTGGCCCCAGGCCCGGCTCCTCCCATGGGACAACCCCGCTTACACTGGTCTTTTCACATCAGGATAGTGATGTTTAGCAGAGTGCAGAAGATACTTGTGACCTGTGTATCATAAATAAAGGCTTTGGATGATTCACAAATGATCTGTCTGAGGATGAACACTGCGTTTTGGGGGGAAATTCCTAAAATAGGTACCTAAGTCCCATTTCCAAAAGTGACATAGGCATTTAGCTGCTGAAGTGTCATTGGGTGCTTCTAAGTCACTTAAGTACTATTGAAAGAAATATAGCTTAATATTTTGATGGGGGAAATAATGCATTGAAAAATGTCTAGCATTTAAATGTCATTGTGGCCTCTCTCTCTCTTCAGAGACATGAGTAGAGTTAAATAAAATACCCTTTTAAGATGTGCATGTTTGCTGCAATTCATTAATATATGTAATTATACACCGGTTGCTTCACTGCATGACTCTGACATTCTTAAATGTTATAAATAGGTTTTCAAAAGAACTATTCTATATTCTTTTGTGTTTTCATTTACCATGCCTTGTAAAATCTAAAATAGATGCAGGAGACTATTCTTGCTTAAGTGATGCAATTCATAATACCCTTCTAAGATGGATTAGGTAACCTTATTTAACTGTGTCCTTTGGAGTTTTTAATAACCTCCTTTAATATATTGTCATTCCCATCTGCTTTGATTTAAGGCTGATTATACGAGCTCTCCTTAAAACTGGAAACCACTGAACCACTTCAGAACAATATTAAGCATATGAAGTTTATGGTATTTTCAATGTGTAAACACAAAGTTTGCCATTGTGAAGTTATCCATTGTTAGGTTTGTCCTTGTTCTTGTTTAACATGAATACCTTCTTGGAAAATTAATATTAGCCTTCTCCATTGAAAAGCTGGGTTTTGTTGTTGAGGTTTTTTTTTTTAACCTGCTATTGTTTCCCTAACAGCCAATTCTCCATATGTATCCCTTGGGAAACTCATTGAATACAGCTGAAGGTTAAGGCAAGAGAAGTACAGTGAACGTGGCAGCCAGCCAATCAGACTCAGATAGGTTTAAAGATCTGATACTCTACCATTTGTCTGGAAGTCTGATTATGCTTCCTTATTGTGCATGAATACAGCATACACGTTAATGCCTCAAGACGGCCATGCAGATCAGGTAGCTTAGAAGGTGCAGCATTGCCAGGGAATAAGGACATGCTATGTAACTCATCCTGTGATACAGCATCTGACAAAGCGGACTGCAACATTTCTGTGCTGGAATGTTCTCTTTTTAAGGTATCTGTTCCTTTCATTGTTAATTGAGGCTGTTTCATTCAAGAATTCAGAATTGCAGGGATTAACAGAATGCTGATGATGCATGAGACTAAATGGATTTTATTTGTTGTAGCCTAATTATCAGTTTTAAAACATCTAAACTGCAAGTTGGATTGTAGAACTGCTGTATATTTCTCTAACGCTTGCTATTGTAATCTATTCACAATCAAATAGCCATTTGCAGATAAAACAAGCTGATTTATCACCATGATCTTTTGTTGTTGCTGCTGCTATCCCCATTGTAATGTGGTTTTGTGTGCAGCTGTATATGAGATCAACAGTGTCTGTTAAATCTGTGAAAATAAGAAAGCAATGCCTGTAACAAAGCATAGTACACTTCGGAACTGATGCATGCAACATATGTGAAGGTAAAGAACTCTGAGATGAAGAACTGCAAGCTGCAGACTCATGGCTAAGGAACATATAATGCTTCACACCAATGCAAGCAGAAGTTTTATGAAAATGGCAACTTTAATTGTTCCCTGGACTCCAATATTACTATTGTACACAAGAATTGTAATGCCTTAATTATCATTCAGTGGTAATGAGCAAGCAGCCATCAGGCTATTGGGAACATTTTTTGTTGTTGTTAGTTTCTGTGACAAATAACTGCATATTTCAGTATCAAACAAAATAACTAAATACTAGAGCATAGGAAATAATCCATATATCAGTTTAGTAACAAAACTTGGGGAGGGGGGAAATGAGTTGCCCCAAGATGTAAGTCTTTTAGTTATTCTTGCCAAAATTAAAAATGGGGGGGAGGGGAGTGTTTTAGGTCACACACAATGTTTCACTTTTGAGTCCAATGAGATGCTTTGTTCAACGTGGTTCTGCAAATAATTTTGGTTAAAAATATATTAGAACTGGAAAAGTTACAAAGAGAGGCAATAAAGTGACTTAGGGGGCATGGAGCAACTTTCAAATTTCACTTTCATCTTATTCATTTCTTTAAGGGGAGATATGATAATGGTCTAAAAATCATAAATGATATGGAGAAAGTGAATAAGGAAGTGTCATCTATTACTCCTTCACATCACGCAAGAACTAGTTAAGTAATGAATCATCAATGTAGTGTGATGTGGCTTGATTTAAAATTTAATCAAAATAAATATGCCAATTAAAGTAATACAGGTCTGCTACAGTGAGGCTGGTGGACAGGAAAATAGGTGTAATACAGCAACTGCTTGTGCATACAAGTGATGGGGACAAATCAGAGAACCAGTTTTATTGCTGAGGTTGCATTTTATTTTAATCCCATGTAAGGCTTCTGTTTCTTGCCATTTTCTCACTTTACACCTCCAATTAGAGTCAATAGAATGGCACATAATCAGCTTTCCAGGGTTGCAAGAAAGGATGATGAGTGAACTGCAGTATTGATTCCATGCATAACCTGCAATACTGTTGATCTTTTGTGTTCAGGTTTGCATTAATCCTGTCTAGTTCAAGGACCTAGTGGAATAGCATGGTGTCAATCCACTCAGAATGTAAAATGTGATCTGGTATGGTGCATATAATATATATACGAATAAATAGGTATGTTAAACAAAGAGCTATTGTTATGGAGCCAGGATAGCCACTCCACAGTTTAGAGACCATTCCTAGCAGATGCTGAGCATCTCCTGGGAAGTGCTGAGCACCTTCTCCTCAACATTTTGTAGGACTAAGCCCTAGGCTGCAAGGCCATTTCCATTGTAACATGATTTGGACATTCCTCCCACCTTTCATGAAATAAATGTGTTGTTCCAACCTTACCTCTTCATTCCTTACACCTAGTCCAGGTAGGATTATTTTGACAGTTTGTTAATCAAATAAGATGTTTTTCTTTGTGGCTTAGAGAAAATAGGGACTTGTCATTTTTGAAAATTATTTTTTTGCATAATTCAGTAACAGCTTGACTTAAAACTGCATTTTATACATACTTTTGCAATGAAGCATAATAAATAACATCTCCATATATATATATATATATATAATATTAAAATTTCTAGTCAGTATTTAGTTGATTTTGTAAGTTCCATGCTCCCGGCTGCTGAGTATCAAGGCATTGTTGCCATTGGCATTGCCAAGGTTCATAGATGCAGCTCAGCCTTTACAGGGAATGAATGAATGAAAAGTCACTGTGGACTTTGCAAGATCCATGTTTATTACACTGGCTCCCTCACAGCTCTAACAAGGGCTACAAACCAACATCTTTATTCAAGAAATTTACAAGAAACATCTCCTTTCCTGATCGGTCACATGGGCCACACCTGTCCTGGCCCGTTTTCTCATGGGTCCTTTGCTGCTAGCTGCCCTCCACCCTTTTCTCCTCTGCCCCTTTTTTCTTCCTGTTCATACCTATAGAGCCCTGCAAATCTGCAGATATCCACATCCGCGGATACAACATGGATATCCGCAGACCATTTCTTGCAGATGCAGATCAGATACAGATCCACATATTTGTATCTGCGCAGGGCTCTACATACCCATGTCTCCTGCTACTGTCAACCTGCTATTTCCTGGTCAGTAATCCTTTCCTCACTGCATAGCTGCCCCAGTATACACTCATTTTATTTTCAGATTTATATGGGTTCTGACACCTGGTGACTTTTTGTATTGCATTTTAGTTATAACTTCAACTACCAATGCAGCCCTCTTATTAAGGAACAGCACATAACCAAATACTGATACCTCAATACATCTGCTTGTGCCTCAGTCTTGACTTCTCTCCAAAGGGTAGGGGAAACAAATTGGCCCTGAAGTGTGCCCCAACATTTAATAAGTACAAGCTATTCCAGAGTCCCAGGGATCTTGCAGGACCTAGGCTATTAAAGGCTTTATAGGTCAAAACCAGTACTTTTTTTGTTTTTGTTTGTTTGTTTTGTTTTTAAACGTATCCAGAAGCTCACTCAGATCAGCAAGAAGTCCTGAAGCGTAAACAACTGGCCATCTTCTCAACTGGTTCCAACTTCCAAAACAATTTAAGATGTAGCCTCCTGTGGAAAGCTTTGCAAGAGTGAAAAGTGTGCGTGTGTGAAAGAGTGAGAGAGAGAGAACAAAAAATGAACCCAGTTCCCAACCCTACCCCCCATGGAACTAATTCCTCCCTCCCCTGACTATCACTCTGTAGCAAATTTCTCCAGCTGGAACGTGTATATGGAGTCAGCTTAAATCCCTGACAGAGCAAGGGAGTAGGTGTGGTGGGATTCTTCACTGCATGTTTCGTTTGTGGCATGTGGGTGGTGAAGAGGAAGGGTGTATTATTGATTCCTAGATCTCCAGGGGAGTTACTAACCTACTGCTGTTCCCTCAGAATCTAAAAGAATGAACCAAAGTCTTGTTGCTGGTTGGTCTGTGTTTTACAGCATGCTAATATGTGCTCTATGCTGCAGTAGAGAAAGGAAGACAAGGTGCAATCAACATGTTCTATTGCTGTCCTGTAGCTTTATCCAAAGCTCAGTGAAGTCAAAGGGAGTCTATCCATTGACATCAATGATCTTTTGATTGGAGCCCTGCTTTCTTGCTCCTTGGGTCTTTCTGGACCCACTTCTACTGCTAACACTCAGAATTCTTATATGGTCTTGTTAAAATTAATAGGCTTTTCCTCATAAATGTTATGTTTCAAGAAAATGAATACTTAGATATAGGGTTGAGATTGGGAGGTGAAGGGGAGGATGTTTTAAAAGATTGCATATGGTTTGATTTTTTTAATCAGGGAAGATTTACAGATAAAAGCTCACCTAAGTCAGGAAGATGGTCAATAAAGGACCATTGGTTGTCTTTTTGTTCGTTTGTTTGTTTTTGTTTTAAAAAGCTGCTTTCTATTTTCGCTTGTAAGACACAGTAAAAAGCCTGCTTGTTTAAAAGGTAAACTGGTAACCATGGCAACATTCTCCTACCTCCGTTGCATATTGGGCACAGACGTACACCAGTTCTGTTAAAATTATCCACAAATATCTTCCAGCTGTGGGGGGATTCCATTAAATGCCAGATTGGTCCAATGGTGCCTCCTGACTTTCTCTCTGGATACAGCATGATAGTAGCTGTCCTGCTGAGAACGTTCAGTCTGAAAAGTTCAAATCGCTAAGGATTGCATCAGGTTTAAAGTCAGCTTGCGATACGGTAGTTAGCCACTGAAGCTGAATCTAATATCCACTTAACTCAGTGGAAAGATCCCCATTGACTCCAATGAGCATGGGATTGGTGACAATTTTTTTTTAAGTTGAAAGATGATCTACAAAAGTTTTGCTAAAAGTTATAAACTGTGTGTGTGTATTTTCCTATTTGTTTCTTTTGAATCTTACCCCATGGGGCATACTAGCTCTTTGTAAGGCAGCAGTCTGGGATTTAGGAGGCCTGGGTTCACTTCCTTGCTCCTCCACAGACTTCTTGTGGAACCTTGGACAAGTCACTTAGGCCTTATCTACACTGAGAAAACTGCGTCGATCGCAGGATCGATTGAGAGGGCAGTGTAGACTCGTTCAATTGATCCCGAAAGTGCTCTCCATTCAATGCAGTTACTCCACCTTCCCAAGTGGAGTAACGCTGCATCAACGGAAGAGCCCTGCCGGTCAACGCAGCCCAGTCAAGTCAGTGCAGTAAGTAGAAGGAAGTCAGTCAATGGGAGATATGCAATCTGCGGCATCTCCCATCAACTTATCCCCACAGTATAGACTAGGTCTTAGTGTCGCTTCAGAAGTCTAGTAAAGTGTATTGTTTCTTACGTATGTTGTTCTAATTGCCGATCACAACTTCTTGTCATATCACTTTTATTGAATATTCAGAATATAGCAAAGCCATCAATAATTTCCTGTGTAAAAAGCCTGCTTTCCCTTTGTAAACTTGTAACGATGGAAACATTCTAATACCTTTATAACAGTTGGAGCCCTTCAAAACATTAATCATCATCTTGTCCTTGTGTTTTTAGCTCTACTGGCCTTTCTTCCTGAATCCCTGTTTACCTGTTTGGAGGTTGGGTCTGCACCTTGCAGGCTGGATATGCTCTTAATTGACAAAGAAGATTCATGGCCCTCTGAAGTGGTAATAGATGAGTGGAAAACTCTGAATTCTGAACATAGTCTGCTTTAAAGTTATATCATACTGCTGCCATTTTAATTAAAGATATGTCATTTTGCAGTGATTGAAGTGCTGGATCTTGGGAGGCTAGATTCACAAGGGGGATTTAGATGCCTAACTTAAGCTCCTGGGTCCAAAATGTAGATTCTGAAAACCCCCGTGCAGCTGACACAACTCTGAAGGCGCCTAATTCCCTAGCAGCCTATGTTTCCACTGGCCAGTTCCCTTAAACGTCTACCGTTGGAGATGTACACAGCTGCATCAGTCCTGATACTACCAAGGAGCTTGGTGGCTATCTCATGACTAAGCTATCCAGGATTCACAAAATAAGTATTCCCTCTCCTATCTCATTTGCAGGATCCAGTGCTGTAGATGTACACAGAAGTTTTTATACCAGATCAGATCATGCATACTGCATAGCTGGAGGAGTAATTGCCCCACATTTGTTCAATAGTCCCAAAGTTTGAGCACTCATCCAGGATCTGGGACACGCACTTTTGAATCCAAACTGCCTGATGTGGAGCAGGAAATTGTCCAATCTCCAAGGTCACTACCCCAACCACTAGGCTGCAGGCAATCTTACTGTGACTGTTTGTCTCTGCTGTTGATGCTGTTTCACATCGTATTAAATAAATATTTTATTTGGCCAGAAAAGAGGGAGATTCTATATCTCCATAGGAAAGGGTACTGTGCTGTGGGAAACCCACATTCAAGAAACCTAAATTCAAGTCCTTGCTCCAATGAATGCTTGTTGGAGTAATAGTATATCACTTAGAAAGTTACCCGGTCTCAATTTAAAGGCATCAAATGATAGAGAATCCAGCCATAAAAATTTGGGTTTAGTTCACCTTTAACTCTCCATTTCTCCCTGGTCTGTTTCCAAGTAGAACTAAGGAAAAGGAATGGGGACGAGAGGGACACAAGAAGCAGCATTTCTTATAGGCCCATTTTCTTCTCTTCTGCCGTAAAAGTTGCTTATTTGGTTTTCTTGTGGTTGAGTGGACTGTTTTACCATTCTGACATTGTTTCAGACGAACACGTAACTCTGTAGATATCAAATGCTTTAGACTATTCTAGGTAGTGCATGTAACCAGCCATGTATGAAAACCAAGCATAACAATTGCTATGCAAGATGTACTGTATTTTGGAAACTTTAGAATGAAGATAAGGGACCATAACCTTTTTCAAGTAGAAAGGTAGGGTGTGAAGATTTTTGATTTTAAGTTCTCCCCCTTCCCTCTGTGTAGAACTAATTTTGTTTCCTCACTCCCCTGGAAACATGGGACATGGTATGCAGAGTGGCTAGTCCCTGATATTTCTTTTTCCTGGTTGGACACAACCCACTTTTGTGTATAAGTGTGCTGGCCACATATGACTAGTAATGGAAGTAATGGTACCTTAGTATTACATCATGTAAGTATGTTTTCCCCATCACAATGCCTCTTCAAACCCAGGCTCATATGCTACCTAGGTAACAGATGGGATAGTATTATCCCTCATCATTTATTGTAATACTACATATATAATGCAGCCATATTTCAAGATTTTTTTTTTTAAAGAGCTACATTTTCTTCATCTTGACATACTTTTGAAATAGTTCCATGGGAGGATGAAAGGAACCTTCCTTAGGCTAAATCTTGGCACATATTAAAGATGTGTGAGTAATTAATCTAATTAATAATTGTTTGTGTCTTATGATCTCTATGGTAAAATGAAGGGATATGAAGTCCCTATTGCTCACCGAGCAAATTACAAAGTATGTAAGGTGAGGTTTCTGATTTGTAGGGGTGGAAATGAACAGGTTTCCCCTTCCTCTTCGCCTACCCCCTATCACCACCAACCCCCCCCCCCAAAAAAAAACCCAACCCCCCACAACACCCACACACCCTTCATGAAGGAAAGGAAAAGTTTAAATTAGGATGTTCTTTTGGAACAATCCAGAGATTTGAAACAGAAAAACAGTTTCACATCTACCTCTTTGTTCATAAATTCTGTAAAACTGATGTACCTCTGGACCTGCAGGTGGTACTATAATATAAATACATTGAAAAGTGATGTAAACTAACACATGATGATGTTGAGTAAGTGCTCCTCTTTATCTTGGTAATTAGCCTGTGTTCAACTGCAGTTGTAAAAATGGTTGAGTTTCTTCTGTATGAACAGACTCTGTGGCGGTATTAAACTAGAAAAATATCACTTGAAATTCAAGCGTGACAAATGCTCCTGTAAATGCTTACATTAACCTTTGTAACACAACTAATTCATGAAACCCTTTCTTCTGCTTACAACAGTTTGTCATCCAATCAGGAAGGAGAAGCAATATCATATCATACGGCCAATTGGAAATTGACATTTTTATACTCAGAGCAACAGTTACAGTGACTAGTTCACAAGCAGTTATTGAGAAGCCTATTCAAAACACTTGCTGAATAATTTCAGGTAACAAACTCGTAAAAACTGAAATCCGATCATACAACACATGAACATAACAGGGGACTAAATTCATTGAATAAACTGATAGATGCAAATCTTCCCCAGTTCTGCTGTTGAATTTGTTTAAATTTCACAAGAGACTTATTTTTGTTTCCCCTAAAGTAAAATTTAAGCGAATATTACAGAGTATTCCTGGAAAATGAATTTTGAGCTGAGTAGTCACTCTGAAAATGCCATTCTAAAAGTAAAACCAACTAGTCATGGAAGAAAAATGTAAAATGTGAGCTGCTGTTTCCATTGAAAAGAGCTGGAATCTTGAAGTGCAAATATTGGATGCTAGAAGCAATACCAAGCACAATAGCCTGTAAGCAATCCATAGGCTGTACAGTAAAACATTCACTGAATAATTTTGTTTACTGAATGTAAACAGCTAAAAATTTCTTTAAATTTGAACAACTTGAAAACAAAGAAGGACAAAATTCAACAGACTAGTTCTGCAAATAGTTGTCCAGCTTTACTACCAGGTACGACTGTAATGGTTTATCTGGAATCTCTGCTTCCAGAGGATATCATGCAGGTATAATTTCACAACATGCAGTGAAAATTTCTAGCACTGTTAGGGTAATCTTGCATGTATTATTTTGGTGACAAGACTTTTGAGAATGGTTCACGCCAAAATTGTTTGGTATAGGTGACACCTACTGAAGTTACTATTTTGGAAACTAATGGAAACACCATTAGGTCATTGAAATGGTCAGCCAATTAGTTTCTTCAGTTGATGTAATATTTTTGACTTTGTGTTTTATTGGCTGAGAGTTCTTTCACTTGTTTTGGAATGGAGTAGTTCTGTTCCTCACGTACATCTCAGATAAGCTCTTATCAAACTAATTTATTTTTCTCACCCATCCAGCAATTTTCTGAACTTTTATTCACATGAACAGCCCCACTGAAATCAATGGGACTGTTCTTATACATAAAGATTACTTATATGTTCTTATACATAAAGATTCCTTACCTTGATTGATGTTACTCTAAATACAGGATTCTGGAAGGGCAAATGGTGAAAACCCAGCCCAAGTTGTGGGGCTCTGTATTAGGAGATCATCATGTTATTCTTTAAAAGAGTGCTTCTCTTCAACAATAACTTAAAACTAGTAAAATAATTATGTATTTTAAAGAAACATGCATGCTTTTGGAACTGAACACTTTCCTATTAGTGGCTTATAGTGGAAATACATATTCGTTCATTTATAATGACTGCAATTGCTAGACTCATACTTCATCTACAAGGAGATCTTCATTAGACTCCATGAATCTCTGCAGATGGGGGTGGTGGTGGTACAAAGTAGCTAGATGTGTGCAGGATGTATGACAGAGGGGGAATTAATTCACACATCCTACCTGAAAATGAAACGTGCATAAAAAAATGGTGAAAACGAGTAAATGGATAGTACTTTGTTGTTGACTGCAGTATGACCCTATAGCATGAACATCTTATAGTCAATTTTTTTTTTTACTTTTTTAATCTGCATGTCTATTTTGCAGTGCAGCAATACCTGTTGTTATATTGAGTAACTAGAGAACAATACTTCATTGTTAAGGCGAGAAGCTTAACTAAACAGTTTGGTAGACTATAGAGAGGGAAACAAACTTGTATACTGCTTTCTTACAACTTCTGACAGGTAGATAAGCATTATATACACTTTACTGTTGGTGAGTCTGGTACAAACCCTTGGCATGACTTGCCTAAGACTATAGAGGCAGACAACATAGGAAATGAGGACCCTCCGATAACTAAGGTATAAAAGAACAAATTAAAAGAGAGGTTTAGCGTTTACTTTAAAAGCTAATAATAGTCATTTTGCAAAAATAAGACCAAACAATTCACTTCAGAGCTATAACTTTCTGATTCCAAGTTTGACTGAAGACAAGACTTTTTGCTTAGCTATAAATCTTCAAGAATACAAGTTTGTAATGGACTGTGGTGCTCAGATTCCAATTTTAAGAAAATCAGATCTATAGACTCAAAATGAAGAGTGAGTCGCTCTCACTTCAATTGCAACAATTGTAAATTCAGAACATCTCCAGTGCAGGCAAAGGAGTTTCTCCAGATATGCTAGTGAAAACTTAAAGCATTTGGCTGTCTCAGTGCTTATCTACTGCTATGGAGCTTGGTCTGTGTTGAAAATGGTGTATTTTGGAGCAAGTCCTGTTTGAAATGACATCGGCTATGTCTACACTTACTAAAATTAGTTCCAATTAGTTAGTTCGAACTAATTTTAGTTAGTTCAAATTAGCTTAATTCGGACTAGCCTGGCCACACTGGAATGTTAGTTTGAACTAAGCAAGCACTTGCTTAGTTCGAATTAGCGATTCCCATTCATTTCAATGGCCGGTTAATTCGAACTAAGAAATTAGTTCGAATTAACATGCTACTTTGGTTCATTCGAACCAGTTAGTTTGAATTAACCCCTTAGTTTGAATACCCTATTCGAATTTATTAGTTTGAATTAAGGAAACCCTTAATTCGAACTAACTAAAGGCTAGGGTAGCCATGGCTTTAGTTAGTTTGAATTAAGCCTCCTTAATTCGAACTAACTTGCCAGTGTAGACATTAGCCATCCTGTGGATGATGTTTCAAAACAGGTTCAACTATGTAAATGATATGATGTCTGTGTAATAGATTTAAAGATGCCATCTAATTGGAGCTAAGCACAAATGTAGTGCAATTTCCATTCAGGATCTTGATCCTCTTCATTAGCAACAAAGAGAGCTATGGAAATTTGTGCATTTAAACATGTTTTGTAGAAGTTTGTAAGAAACCATGAAGACAGAGCCAGATCAATGCAAAGGCTATAGGGGATGAAGCCCCAGGCCCGGCCTAAAGGAATGCCTGGAGCTGCAGCCCCTAAGGCCCCTGTGTGATCTGGTCCCCACAGCCCAACACAGTGGCAGTGAGGCCTGGGGGATCCTGGGAAGGACTCTGTCAGTGCTGGTGGGAGCGGGGGAGGGAGGAGGCCGCCCTGGGGCTAGAGTCTGGGCTCTGCGGTGCTCCCTCCCTCCCACCCTGCCTAGCCTCCCATCCAGCTGGTCTGTTCGTGTTGGCAGGGCTGGCTAGCAAGTGTTTGCTCCACTCCTGGGGAGGACCAGCTGGTGCACAGTGCAGCCTCTGGTGTAATCTTCTGGTTTCTCTCTCCAGTATGACATAAAAATCCATGCTAAGTTACATTTCTGTCTGTGTTTTATGCATGGACTACAACGACTTGAAAATACTGTCATGCTGAAGTTCACAGCCATTAATTATAGTGGCATTTTTTTTACCAAAAGTTCTATGCATCTAACTAGCACTTAACCAAAAAAAAAAAAAAAATTACTGTATTAATAGCTAAACTCCATACAGCTCATAAAAATCTTGCTATTCTATTTCAAGCCATCACTTTCTAAGACCTTGGTTTTGCATTGGACTCTACTTGTATGACCCCTGCAGGTTTAAGATACAGAAATGGTAGCCTTTTTATTCTGTAATAAATTAAAGAAAATATTATCTAGGTCTTGCAGCCCATTCCTCAGTAAATCTCCAAATACTTTAAAGTAGAGATACTTACCTCCTTTGTAAAGATGGGGAAACCAAGCACACAAGAGCAGCAACTTGCCTCATGTCATGGAATAGATCAGAGTAGAAGCCAGGTTTCCTGAGTGCCAATCCGGTGCTCGCTCCATTGGAGAAAATGTATGTATTATAATCATGCACAGAATAAAACAGAAGCACCTGGCGCTTGTCTACACTAAAAAGTTAGGCCAATCCAGTTACATCACTCATGGGTATGAAAAATCCAGGACATAGTTAAGCTAACCTGACCCCCAGTGTAGACAGTGATCAGTCAATAGAAGAATTCTTCCATCAATTTAGCTATTTCTCTCAGAGGGATAGATTACCCATGCCAATGGGAAACCCCTCACATCACTGTAAATGTATACACTGAAGTGCTACAGTGACGGAGGTGGTGAGGTGTGCCACAGTGGCATTTCAAGTACAGATAAGCCCTAAGAAAAGGGAACCCAAGTAATATTCCAGGCACTTGTCTGAAGACCAGTTGTGACAAGCTCTTGAAATGCAGTTAAGATATCAGATCAATTTTTTTCCTATTTAATAATTGTAGCAGATATATTATGCAGAGTTAATGATTAAAGTAAATGAATGTGGTGGAGATGATGAGTCTATAGTTCTTTGAACTACTCTCAGGTAAAAGTGAATGAGTATTTATTAATAGAGCCCTGAGTGGATGCACAAATGTGGAATCGGATCTGATCCGCATCCACTCGGTGTCAGTATCTATCCGATCCATGATCCGTATGTCAGGTTTTCTGTGTATCTATCTCCGCACCCAGGTTGGGCTCACTCAGTCAGCATGCAGGCCTTTGATTGGCTCATTCACCATGTGTGCCCCACCCACTTCTTTTTCTTGTTTGTGATTCATGTGCCATGCTGTCAATCAGAGATTTCATGGCTTGCTGACTGACAGTGAGCAGTGGCTGTCCAAGCCCCAGCCTGCTGTGACTGGGACTCTGACTGGGAGACCACAGCTAGAGCTGAGGCAGGATTGGTTGAAGGACTTCATTTGTTCCCCTATATGCTGCTGACACGATCATGGCAGCAGCTGCAGTGATTGCATTCTGCATAGATAAAAATAGAATCCATATCCTACTTCCAATCTGCAGCAATGGGTCTGTGGATAACACAGCTGCATCTACCGGCAGATATGCAGGGCTATATTTGTTAAGCTTGAGCTGTGGAGTATGAAGCTTACATGTTGCAGAATGATGGAGGACTCCTACAAATATGTGGATGTATGGTGTTGCCCAGATAGAGATGAGAGAAACACATATGAGACCTTGGCTTATCTTGCTGAAGAAGCAACACTTCCTTTTTTATTTATTTAAATAAAAAAGAAGAAATTGCTAAATGACAAACATCACTCAGTTTAATGAGTTAATTATTTTTCTGCACAAATGACCATTAAAATTCCTGGGGCTAGTATTTGTTTTCTGCTTGATTCAGGTTTCTTCTACCCACTCTATGTAATCTCCAGCAGTGCTTGGACTCTAATGTAGAAGATTAGTTCCAAAGGGTTAGCCATGTTAATCTATTGCAGAGAAACAAACAAAGTCCTGTGGCACTTTTAAAGACTAACAGATTTATTTATTGCATGAGCTTTCGTGGGAGAAAATCCCACTTCGTCAGACGCTTTGAAGATGGGAAACTTACAGAATGGGAGGAAATTAAATGCAAGGAAGTGTATGACACAGGATCAGGTCAGGCTGTAACAGCAAATTAAAATAGATGTTAGGATTCAAACACTGCGGAATAGCAGATAGAGGAAGGTGAGGTCAAATCACCTGTTGTAATGAGAAAAAAAATCTGTAGTTCCTATTTAACCCCAAGGCAACTGAGTTGAATTTGCATATTAATTGGAGTTCTCCAGTTTTTCTTTGAAGCTGTGATTTATCTGTTGCAGCACAGCTATTGGCAAGACATTAATGGAGTGATCAGAGGTAGTAGTTCCGCAGGTGGGTACTGTAGTTTTAAGAATGCTTGCTAGAAATCCTGAAGGTGTCTGTCTCTGTGGGATCAGAGCAAATGCAGTTATATCTTAGGGCTTGACTGTAGACAATGGATCATGTGGTGTGTCTTGGATGAAAGCTCGAGGGATGTGGGTAACTATAGCGAGCAGTAGGTTTGTGGTATAGGGTGGTCTTTATGTGCCCATCACTAATTTGCACTGTTGTGTCCAGAAAGTGGATCTCCTGTGTGAAGTGTTCCAGGCTAAATTTGATTGCGGAGTGCAAATTGTTGAAATCTAACAAATCAGAGGTTCAAAGAGAAACTGCAGAAGTTGAATTTATATGCAAATTCGACTCGGTTGCCCTGTTACAGCCTGACCTTAGTCTTTAAAAGTGCCACAGGACTTTGTTTGTTTTAATGTAAAAGACGGTGACCCTTTGCTGTACAAGCCTGCCCTCTTTTTTTATAGAAAGAAATTCCTAATAATCCCCCACCTAAACAATAGCAAAATAGTTTTTGTCCACATGAAAAAAGCTAGTTAACTTGAATTCCTTTTTAAAAAAGATTAAATGAGTATACTACAACAATTTCTGCAATCACTGGACTATCACTATAATAAATGATGATGTATTGTATTATTATCCTACTTTTTTAAATAAAGGACGTGCTTTAAACAGACTATCACAACTCATTAAAAGACAGCACTGCTAAAGTCAAAGTTTGCATTACTTTCAGAGATGATAAACCCACCATAACTGCTTCCCCATTGTAAAGTCCATCAAATCACAAGTAGACAAGAAGGGCAAGCGTTAGCTTACTATCTCACTGGGTATATTGTTGTATAACTCAATAGTGTAGCTAGAAACAAAGCAAAAGAAAAAGTAAAGAGAGAGGTTTTACCCCAAACTCTCTCAATTGCATAATATACTTTATTTTTAATTATTCTTCATTTCCTTAGTCTTTAGATAGAACAAAGTAACCCATTTAATAAGTTCAAAACTCCTTTTAAGTTTACCAAACTTTTTAAACAGCCCCTTTGCCTTGCTCCAGGATATGACTTGCATATTTTAGAATTACTCCAGGATACAGTAAAGAACAATACCCAAGAGTTCTGCAGGCCAGCAAATTGAAAACAAAACACAACAAAAATATTCAATGCTATTTAAAGTCATTCACTTACACGCACTACACTCCTGTTTCCTGTTGCATGCAAATGAATACCAAAAACATAAGTATTTTTAATAATATGCAACCCATTCAGTGAAATAAGATGAGGATGTTCATATTTTAGTTGAATAAACATCCTATTTGGGAGCTATGAATTTAAAGGACGCTCAGATCAATTTAGAGAGGAAAAAAATTGTATAGTGGGGTAGGCCATTGCAGAGGGACTCGGAAGGCCTAGGTTCACTTCCAGCTCAGCTATGGACTTCCTGTGTGACCTTTGACAACCATGTGGGTGAAAGTCACTTGCCAGGATTATCTGTGTATATCTCACTTAATTGTTTCTATGCCATTGTGGGGACCCTTGAGTACTAGGGCACCACAGTCAATCCTGTTCCATTTGTGGAATGTAATAGTCTACTCTTCTGTGGACTGTAATATTTTGGTCTCATTTTGCTTATTGGGTTTAGTGTATGAGCTGTGGGAGTATTGGTGACCTATGATATGCAGGAGGTTGGTGATCCAGTGTTCCCTTCTGGTCTTTAAATCGATGACACTAAGTCACTTAATTTACCCCATTTCTGAAGTGGGGATAATGCATCCCTACCTCACAAGGCTATTGGATGAGGGTAAAATTCATTAATAATTGCGAGACACTGAATATTACAATAATGAGGGCCAGAAAAATAGAGAGACTTTAGGTTTTGCAAATGCAGGCATTTATAAAACTTAATAGCAACAGAAATATTCCTATTTTTTTAATTTAACTTGAAACCACTTATTTTTAAAGGGGTAACTTTCCTGTGCAGTGGTTGGTTGGCAAGATGCTACAATGTTTGCCTGTGTGTGAAAGCAAAAAGGTGATACTGATTAGAAACTTACCATGAACAAAAGTGCAACTCTCTAGTCTGTTTTCATTGTTGAAGCTGTGAATAGCAGAAAAAAATGAACTGTTTTAATGATGAATTTGTATAAGTAGACTAGACTTTTTTTTAAAACTATTTTAATAATCAAAACAGATTTTAGTAACTTGGGTAAGAAAACTCATTTTTATTTTTCAAACTTAATTTTTAACCAGGTTGTGTGTGTCTAATTCTAGAGTTTCAAATATTTCATGCTTGCCATCTTCAGTACAGAGAGTCCTAGTACACACATCACTTTGTAACAACTTTCTATGGTTCTTTTTCCTTTCAGATACCAGGGATTATATCAAAGGTAGAAATGTCAGTTTGTTGCATGCTGGTATTTTGTATGCTACAATTAAGCAAAAGAGGATCTGTTACAAAGCTCCTTGACAGAAAATAGAACAATTCTTTCAGTGCTATTGTGCTGTGTTGGACTCCAATTACACCCCAAATAAGTGTGTAATGTATAGCAAAGACACAATGCTAATGAAGTTACACAGATTCAGGGATTCAGGGACAGAAGATGTTCTGTGCTACAGTAAATTGATCTTGAGAGGCTTCCATTAAATTATCCTGTACACAGGACCTGAAATAACATCAGAATGGTGGGAATTGGCTTAAATTCAGATTTTTATCTAGCCTTTTCATGACTTGGAGTGGTTTTTGTTTTGTTCTTTTAAAAAAAAAAAGGAGGGAGGCTTTGGAGAAAGGTGTTCTGTTTTGCTTGATGGTGATCAGTGTGTTCAGAATTTATAAAAGACAGGATACAGAGCTATGTGAATTAATTTAGGATGGTGTAATGAAAATGAAGGGGAAACAGTACTATGATCTAAAGGCAACATATTTTGCCCATAATCAACAGTATAACTGATTGGCATCTCTTCCATTTCACATTATTTGTGAGCAGTGTCTCTCACTGAGTCTTCAACAATAATACTGATTTAGGACAGCGTGTGGTACCCTCTTATTGTATTAAGAATCAGAATATGTCTAGTACAATCTGTGGAAGCTGTACAGAGAAAAGCAAAATGGTGAAGTCAGCTCAAGTCACAGGTGTTCAGATGCTTTCAAGGTTTGACTTCACTGGAGTCTTAAGGCCTGAGCAAAAGCTAAATAAGAACTTTGCGAGTTGATCTAATCTGGAGGAGTGTGGGGGTGTCTTACGCCACTCAATGTCAGTGCACAGAGAGGAGCCTCTATTTCTACAAAGGAAAGCTCTGCTTAAAGTGCTTTTTCCAGCCCAATGTTTCAGAAGCCCCTTCTGTGAGGTTTCTCTGGATTTGGGCTCTGTGGATCTGCATTGTGAGGGTATGGGCCAGTAGTAAACAGGTTTGGGGAGCCAGCTTGTACTACTTTTGGATTTGCCTTCCCCATCCCCCTGATGGGAGAAGAAAAAAAACATGGAATTTCATGGCATCTCTGGTATAGAATTCTAGTGTGATGGTTCAAAACTCCATAAAAAATAAAGTGTTTTTCCCTTCATGAAACAAATTGCCTCAGGACCATCAAATCTGCAGAGGGGCAGAGCCTCAGACCTATTAATTGAGCTTTTCCCCCCTTTCACATTGCAAAATCTCTTTTGGATGGGATTAGAAGGCAGCTGTAGTCAAGAGAACCCCTGAGAACAAGCCTCCTGCATATTTAACCAGTAACAATCCTATAAATTGAAATCTAAAACTCAAAATTAAGACCAAGAAATTTTAAAAATTGAGACAAAGAATATTTTTGTCTATTTCCTAGCCTCAATAAAATGACATAAACTTAATTCCATTTTTGGCCAAAGATCATTCCTACTTATTAATATATTTATTAATTACCTAAAGGTAAAGAATGGAGTCTCTGAGGCAAGATACCCCTTGTGTGGTTTGTGGTTTGTTTGTTTTTTGTTTTTAAATGGTATTATACCCTAGGGCAAATGAGAAGGGAATCTGGCAGCCCACTCACATGTGACTGTACCTAGAGTACATGATAGGAGTGAATCTCCTGATGAATTCTGGTTACATTTTACCACCAGTTAAATTGGATCTTTTGCATAACTATAAAATATTTCTCTCTCTCTCACACAGACACACACAGATAGGACTGGCCCAAAGGTGTTTGGTGCCCTAGGTGAACTATGACTTGCACCTCTGTCAGAGGGCAATACTCTTATTTGTAAGAGATAACAGTACATTTTTTAAACGGAGGGGGAAAAGTACTAATTTGGCACCCCTTAAAGCCTGAGGCCCTAGGTGACCACCTAGTTCACCTATATGGTCAGACCAGCCCTGCACATAGACATACACTGTCACCATTTAAAAGGTCACATGGTAACTGGATCTAAAATACCTTAATTCCCTCTATATTTAGAACAGGAAGTAATTGTACCTTTTGCAAAATGTTTTAATGCTGACCACAGAAGCTAATTAAAATGGTATGGTTGCCTATGTATTTCAATAAATTGGGCATTATATTTGTTATGAAAAAATCAGATTAAATGATTTGCAAGTCATCACACGTGGTGCAGTTTACTTTAATGGAATTAAAATAAACTTTGTCTATATTTGATGTCTTTGCTTCATTTTCAATCAGTGAACCCACATTACTTTGTACAAGTGCTTTGGATAGGAGCACTTTTTAAATGTCTCTCAATTTCTTTGACAAACTGTATGAAGTACTGCAAAACGCCCCAGTGTGACCAGGCATTTTCTCACAAGGAAGAGATGTAAGAGATCTTTTGACTCTGGCCCTTGTTAAGTGTCATGTATTATAATGAATTTAAATAGTCTTGTAATATGCTTGTGTCTGGAGCCTGGGGTAGGTGCAGTGACCAGTTGAAAATAAAGAGTATAGTAGTATATTTATCTTAGCTTAACAGAAATAATTTCAGAAGCATATTCATTAGCAGTATTCTGAAAATATGTATACCTCGGATCTTTTCAACAATATGACTATAATAGGATGTAACTAGGATATTGCATCTCAAATCCAAGATACAAAGTAATCTGCAAACCATGCTATTATCAAAGCCCACAGTAGCTTTCAGAAGGAATAAACAAGCTATGGATTTATTTATGCAGTTGCATGTAATTTGATCAGAACACAATTAACAGTAGTTCATGGTGTGTGAATTAAGATGCAGTGTTCGCTAGTATGTAATGCTGTGGCCGTACATTAGTTACAAACAATGCATGTTAAATTTAATTTTTTCAGCTGCAGATTTTTTGAATCAGACACGCAGATCTTGTTTTCAAATGTGAAATGTTTTACATTATTGGGATTGGATTTACTTTGTAACAAGTGATTTTATTCCACGGTGAGAAATCTTTTAGAAGAAAAGAGTTGATTCACAAAGCCAAAAATCCATATCTGTGTAGGGGCTTAATTATTTTATTAGGGACCAATTCAGGATGAACGGTGTGCTCCTGCAATCTAGTAAATCCCTTTCTGCTGTATGCATGTTGTGGCAAACTGAGCACTTTCAGTCCCCGTGGGTCCTGTGCTTCATGCAGTGGCAGCCAGCTGAGACACAGTTTTCCCACTTCCAAACCCCCAGTGCTATGGATCCTCAGTCCCTCCTACCTTGGGGCTGGGCTCTCCACCCCACAGGCCACTGGGCCTGAGGCCCTAAGGACCATCTTGGCAAACTTGCCCTAACTGCCTGTACCTCCTAGGTGCTATCAGTAACAGCTACTGGACAGCTCTCCTTCACTCTGTTCTCCTCCACACACCAAATTCTGCTCCTACCTCCAAACAACACACCCAAACTCCCTCACTGCCTGGCTGTAACAGGGGCCTTTTAAATTGCTACTCTTAATTGGTGTCAGCTGCTCCAACTGACTCTGGGTGCTTTAATTGGAGTCAGGTGCCTTAATTGGCTCAAAGCAGCCTTGGCCCAGCTACTCTGGGAACAGGGCTTTGCTAAGTCTGGGGCTAATATATCTACCCTCTAGCACCCACCTGTACCTTCCGGGAGCAGTGGGCGCTGTCCGGGGTTCTCTGCTCGGTGTCCCCTTCCGAGTCCCTGATTTTGACCCTTTGACCCTCACACCCGTTCCAGTTAGTCATTTGTTGTCCCCCGTATTCAATTGAAGCCGGGTCCAGTGCTCCATCCCCTTAGGCTGGGGGAGGAGTTTTAGCAGTGGGCGGGCTCGCGCCCGCCCACTTCCCCGATCCTTCAAATAGGAGCACCCACCTGTAGCCCTCAGGTCTGATTCTGTCACAATGTGGATACTTTTTTAATTACTCTACATGCCAAAGAGAAACCAGAAGTCAGGTAAAAAAGGAGCAACAGGTTCACATCTGAATACTCCAGGCTTATTAGGAATGAAACTGTCTTAAAAGATATTAGGATCATTAGGGACAGGAACCTGGGTTTCACTAGGCCATTTTTTCATAATGGCTACTGCATTAAAATGGTCACCATGAAAACATTTATGAATTCTTTTGTGATCAGTTAATAGTATTGCTGGTGTGTGTTGTAGGAAGTACAGATTGTGAACTCTGGGACGGGATTTAAGATCTTTTTTTGTTCAGAAACCATATAGTCACTGATTTTTAAAGGTATTTAGTCATTGACCTGTTCAGCATTGTGAGGGTAAGACCCATTTTCGTAAGTCACTTTGACTTACTTCAACTCTTGTTCATTAAAACTACAGATTTGCTTATCACTAGGATTTCCCCTCTGTGTTTGCTAACATGAGTTGGAAATCTATCTCCCTCCCTCCCCTCCCCTTCCCCCCCCCCCCCCCCCCCCAAGATATGGGGTTGGAGAGTAAAGGGGAAGAAACTTGCTATCAGGAAGTTAGCTAAAGGAGGCCATAATTAGGAGATGGTAAATTAAAGTCAGTGAAAGAGGGGATTTAACAAAGAAAAAGTTAGGAAGGAGGATAAAAAGTGGATTTTATGTTGCTTAGATTGTAAACTTGCAGAATAAATGCCTTGGATTAAGTACCTCAGATAGATGTCAAATTATTGCAATTGTGAAGCAAGATTAATTAGCTGTTTCATTATTTCTTGTAGAGCCATATTTATGGGTATTCACAATACTAAACTATTATACTTGCCCTGTTTTTTATATCCTTGAGAGTTCTGGTCATATTTCTGACACCCATCCCCACCCCCCACCCCCAGTCATCACCCTTTTAGCTGTCCAACTATCACATTTTAGATTATAAAATGTCTGGGCTTTTTACTTCGGTGGCCTTTAGGATACGGAATCAGTCCTCTTGATGTCAACCTTGGGCCGCCACATCTTCCTTAAGACAACTTCTGAAAACATTTGTCATTCAGCTGTATCTATGGCATAATTATTGTCAAGTTCTCCCATGAGGACGTTGACCTAATTGTAATAATTAATAGTGGCTCAAGTAATGTTTCTTGAACCAGCACTTATTTCTACTTGGTTAAATTGTGACTAGACTTCTCTCTCGTTTAGTCTGTGAGCTAGTTGTACCAAGAAGTAATCGGTTAAGATATTGGAAATCTTTCTCTAAACTTTGTCCTGGTGGTGTCATATGATCAGATGGTAAGCAGGTACTTGAAATCACCTGTTACTAGTTCATTCAATCAAGGTATCGACTGGTATATTTGTATTGTTATGACTTAGTGTATTAATATATATTCTGCTATATGGTCCACATCACTCAGCAATTCGATCCCACTAGATTCCATGGAATTATTTGCCTATAGTGTTAATTTTCCATCTCTGCACTACTGCCCAATCTGTCTTCCTACAAAATTTATACTCATGTTGCCCGCAAGTAATATATTCTGTATCTTGTGCATTAAACTATCTTGACCCTATCATGGCTAATCTAACCTTTTTCTGATGTCCTTTGGAATTTATCTTAATTTTAATATGTATTAACTTTTTATTGCAACCCTCTATTTACTTGAATCAATTTTTTTTAAAAACAGTTTTTAGTTTGCTGTAGCTTTAGAGCTTTTTCATTTAAAAAAGACTAATTTCAGCATAGCAAGATGCTTCTAAATTAAAACTTCATTGCATTTTGGCAAAAAGAGGTAGGGGGAAGTTTTGCATTTTTTCCTTTGCCCTGTGTCAGTCTGTGAACTGGAGTATATTAATCATATAGGTTGGTTTATCTTGTGCGTGAAACAAATGCATCATAGTAAGGACTACTGCCTGTAGTATCTCGCCTTCCATGAGCTCATATAATGTGAACGTCCGTAACTGAAATGACAATAGTTTATTTCAGTTTAAATTATGAAAACTGCCTAACATTTGAAATTGCTTATAGCATGTACAATGCTCACTCAATAGCAATTGTCAAACTCATTTTCTACTCAGGTATCCTTTCTCCAACAATGGTCAATAGATGAATCAAGTATGGAAACCAGGCCTAATCAAAACATTTTCTATCAAAACTTTTTGATGGGGAATAGGGTTCCTAATAAAGCAAAATTTCAGGGAAAGTATCAGCTCTCCTTGAATTCTTTTGTAATTTTTTTTAAACTAAATATTTTCATCTGAAAATGAGTGTTTGATTGCATTTTTGTGTTTTGGGATGTTTGGTTATTACATTAAAAATTGATTTCATCCCCATTCCCAGGCAGCTGTAGTAAAAATATCTTCAAAGAAATAGTTTACTGTAAGCACTCTAAATTCACAGAACATGCTTTCTTTTCAGGCTAGATTAGTGCTGTCATCCTGGGTAGAGGTAATGGACTGCTATAAATCCGATACATTCAAGGAAAGATCTGCTGCTGGGAACCAAGATGTCCACTATGATTGCTGCTGCTAATTAGCTGGATTATCTTTGGGCAGTTTGGTCCATTGTGAGGCATATGGTGAGTGTTTATATTTTCAGCTGACTTGAAGAATTATTTTTCTTGTGGGTGAGGCTGCGCAGTTTTACCCAGAGGAAGTGTGATGATTTGGATTTTGTAAGTACTTCTTATGTGTGCTGAGCTAGCAGTTACTGCTTTTTATCCCCTTTCCTTCACCAAGCCTCAGCAAAGGGCTTGCCTCAGAACAGCTCAATGGTGTGTGAAAGAAAGGAAAGATTTTGCATAGTAGAGTAGCTCCTGCATATGCTCTGATCCTTATGTGGAGGAGAATGGCTGATAAGTAGATCTGATTGTTGCTGACAAACTGGATCCTTTGTGCCCTGAACCCCATATCACCTGATGACACAGGAGGAATCCCCCTGGAGCACAGTTTTGTAGCATGTCAGAGGTATGGGGATATACATAGGCTCATTTAATGCCTCTAAGAAGCTTTAAGGCCCTGTGCACTTTTATGGTTCCTTTCATCAAAGTATTACTGTTTTGTTTTGTTTTTTTTAAATTAAAAAATAATTCTTAGGCTGACACTTTGTTGAGACAAATTTTTTTTAACTCTGCATTACAAGCATTTGCAAATTGGGTTGATGAATGGAAACAAGATAATTATAGCAGACTATGTCCTGTGTAATCAATCTGAATCTGTTCTATGCTGCATTGTTGGCTTATATCTTACGTGGTCCTATGGAAATAGTTAAGGGATTGCAATAAATAACATGTCTGACTACCTCAAATCCAACTCAAAGGTTAATGGTACATGATTGATAATGGTACATGATGATTAATGTATGACAGCATCACCACTAAGGGTAATATATGTTTACCTTCTTGGCAGCACCATAACTATATATATTTGAATGATGATTGATGGTCCCTTTTTGCAAATGAATGTATTAGAATACTAGCATCACTGTTATATTGAGCAAATTGGTGTGTTTTGCTGTTACAGTGTGATGTCAGCAATTTTAGTAGAAAGGATTCCTTTAGGACTCTTTTGTGTACATAATTTTTATTCATGAGGTGTGCTCTTTAATCTTCTGTGGGTAACATCAGATATTCAGTCAGGTTTTTCTCAAGAGTTTGAAAACGAGACTCCTAAAGAAAATTTGATGACTGTGATTTTTAAAAGGACTTTGTCAACAAGATTAGGCTCCGCAATGTACTGTACTTTCTCAGGTGATACACACATCCCATGAAGCATACCTATACGTAGAGCTGTTTGAGACAATTAAGGTTAGATTGTAGAGGACCCAATGTGCAAAAGATATTAAAATATATTGAATGTCTCATTATTCTTTTTTTGTATTATATATAACCTTCAAAGAGGAAGCTTGGGATTTTCTTCCTTTGTGGAAGGCACACTTATTATCTAAAAGACATTAACAATGTCTCTTTTTAAAAAAAAAATATAGTAAGCAAGGAGATTAGTGAAAAATGAGCTGAGCTTAGTTTTACAAAAAGTCTGCCATGTCACAGTTGATTTTTAATCTTACATAGTTAACTAAATCGTTGACAACAACGTAATACGAATGAATGCATTTCCTATTAGTGTGAATATGATAAAACTGAAAGCACATAATCTGTATGCACAAAGGAATTCCTTGCTATGTGTTTCTCTTGAAATTAAGAATGTGAATCTCGAAGCAAATCACAATCCAAATTCTCCTGCCTGCTTCTTCATGCAATCATAAGTGTGTGTGTGCGTGTGCGTGTTCAAATGCACAGCATCCTAACATCATAATAATTATGATGTCCTGTAGTCAATATTATAACTTCTCTGTTGCAACAAGTCAGAGTAGACAATGTCTGTAAAAATTCTTCTTTAAATGAAAAACCTCTATTAGCTTGAGTCAGAAAGAAAAGCGTGGAAAAATGTGATTGGTGAATGGTTTTGTTTAAAAATGATAAAAGTAAAATAACACACAAAGAATTTACATGCAACAAATATATCTTAAAATTGTAGTGTATTTTTTAAACCCTAAATTATTGGCAGGGATGCCAGAGATGAAAATTTTCATTGCAATAACCCAAAGGATTTTTAATTGCACTTTTGTTTTTATTTCATAATATAAGGCTAACTTAGTTTGCATGGTGCATACTAAATTGTTTTATTTTGGAGCTCACTGACATTATTCAGTGATTTTAATTTTAAGTTCCAAAGGGGTAGCCGTGTTGGTCTATTGCAGAAAAACAACAGAGTCCTGTGGCACTTTTAAAGACTAAGATTTATTTATCACATGAGCTTTCGTGGGAGAAAATCCCCACCCCCCACCATTCTGTCGCCGGGGGCGGAGCAGGCCAGCCCATGGCCTCCGCTCTCTCGCCTCTCCTCAATCAAACTTAGCCTGGAACACTCCACACAGGAGATCCACAGGAATCTGTTTGTTCTTAATTTTTAAGTAATTGAGTATTTTTTCTCAGCTCCTTAATGTTTGTATGTCAGAATTTTCACCCTATAGCCATTATATCTGTCTGTGAATGCTTGTGTAGGACTTCTGGTTTTGGACAGGTGAGAATGTGGTGAAGTAAGAATTAATGGCAGTAACAGGAATATGTTAGTTTCACAGATGGGAAGTATTCTCAAAGCAGTCTGTTCATGTTGTTCCTAATTGACTGAGAGGGAGAGATTCTTTCCAGACAGACAGTTGACTACAGGTCCTTTTTACAGTGTACTGCTCACATTGCATGCTCTGAAACAAGAAGGCAGGCAACTTGCTCTAAAACTATACTTACTAGAGTAAGGAGCAGTTTTTCCCATTCCCAGCAGACAGATCTCTGCTACAGAAGGTCATTACATGCTGCTTGGCACTGGAGGTTTAATAGGGCATACAAAAAAACACATGGCTTGAGACAATTCTGTACTTCACCACTCCCTTGGGATACTATAAGAGGACTACAGGAGAACTGAAATATAAATGGATGATAGTAATTCCCATGCATTTTTCATATTGCATTAAGACCAAAAAAAGTGTGCACTCTATACATTGAGTACAGAATTTGGGCGGCGGGGGTGGCAGTATGTGCTTTAACACACCATCTCACAAGGGTATTCTTAATCAAGGGATAGGGAGCAAATGAAAGATGGAGAAGTGTTGGTTAATCATGTTAGTCTGTCATTGTTTAAGTGCAAGAGTTTTGGGGGAATAAATGTAAGCTGTATAGTCATGCTGATGACAGCTGACAAGAAAGAAAGGGACTTCAGCAAAAAAAGTAAAGTGGCAGTGGGTGTTTTCGGTGGTTTTGTGGCGACATCAAAGCAAGAAGAGGGCTGTTTCTGTTCAGTGCTGCCTTACAGGCACATGTAATGTGGTCAGAAGCATGTGTCAAATTCCCCAGATATATCAAGGAAACTATTGCATGTGTAATTTATCACATGCATTTAATATTTCATTTCTATCTACATGTCAGTATACAAATAATCAACTACATAAATTTCAGCCAGTGCTCCTGCTTCTAGTCTGCTGCCTTGTTCATGTCAAACATAGAAAAAGCAGGGCCTTCTGGTGAATAATTGAAAAAATGCAGGATATTATGTAAAAAGAAAGAGTGCCTAAATATTACATAGCTACTAATTGTATGCTTCCACCAGGCAGTCTTTTATATAAAGCAGACGTACAGAAAATACATTGTTTATAAAAAGACAAAGCGCTATTCATAAAACTATGTTAAAGCAAATTGGTGTTTAACTATAAATGCAAAGCAATTAGAGACTTCAAATTACTGTAATTCTTTGCCCCCTTGCATGCTGTGTGAAATATCTTATCTGGGCAGCTATACTACCTGTATTTTGCTTTTAATTGCAGAGTACTGAGTCAAGTTAGGTCAATGCTTGGTGGGAGAACTCTTTGGCAAACAGTCTTATTGCAGTGTGAAAGGAGGGCTAGGGAATTTTGATAACTCTGCAGAGGTGTCAGTTTTGCGTTCTTGCACAAATGATCAGTGTGCGTGGCATACCACCAAAGTCTGCAATATTAAAGGCCCTATGTAGAAATGGTTTATTTAAAAGTTTGAGGCAGGTGGTCAGATCTCCAACACTCTGGACTCTAGCTTCATTCCTTATCTGTCTCTATAAGCCCTTCTTCTGCTTTGCTGAAACATAGTGTGGAAGCTTCCTAAAGTAATGGCGTAAGAAGTAGCTCGTGATTCAGGGGTGCTCCCAGGACATGGTATTGACCTCTATAAATCTAGGAAAAAGCAAAAGCATTTGTAGAACAAACAAGATCAAACAGCATAAACAATGAAAAATGTTTGAGCACATTCTCCACACATTACAAAGTTCAAAAGAGTCTGAGCATTCTAGAATACATATGGAGCTCCAGCTCCTCTGATTTGTTTTGTTGCAATGAGTGTTCACAGAACAACAATTCACTAATTCTGGTCTGCTGCATTCATGCTGATTGTGCATATGATTGCTCTGTATAAATACATGAGAGGGGAAAATACCAGGGAGGGAGGGGATTTATTTAAGTTCAGCGCTAGTGTGGACAGAACTATTAATGGATCTAAACTGGCGATCAGGAAGTTTAGATTTGAAATTAAACGTAAGTTTCTATCCATCAAAGGAGTGTAGTTCTGGAACAGACTTCCAAAAGGAGTGGAGTGGGGAGCAGAAAATCTAGCTGACTTCAGAACTGAGCTTGATAAATTCATGGAGCGGGTGGCATAATGGTTTGGCAGTTGATTGATCTTTGGCTCCTGGTGGTAGATATGCCATTGGGATAATTGATGGGGTGGGTTCTGAGGTATTACAGATTATTACAAAGAATTCTTTCTTGGGTATTTAGCTGGCAAATGTTGCCCACATATTCAGGGTTTAATTGATTGCTATATTGGGATTGGGAAGGACTTTTCTGCCAGGGCAGAGAGGCAAAGGGCTGGGGGTTTTTTCACCTTCCTCTGTAGCACGGGGCATGACTCAATTGCTGGTGGATTATCTGTACCTTAAAGTCTTTAAATCATAATTGAGGACTTAATCATGGGTTTATTGTAGGAGGAGGCTGGTGATGTTCTGTGGCCTGTATCATGGAGGAGGTCAGATTAGATAATCATATTGGTCCCCTCTGACCTTACAGTCTATGGTCAATTCTGGGGCAAAGCCTACCAGTCAATTTAAAGACACGCAACACAAGGAATGTTACCTGCTGGAGCTGAGCTGATTTCTATAGTCAGGATGCCATCTGGGCGCAACTGAGAAGCAGTCATAGACTGTTTCCACCTTTGCTGAATAATTTGGAGTGAAGGAATTCTTTATGTTCCCCTGGCTCCAATAACAGTGAGGACTGCCTACTCTCTGACTCTTGGCTGGAAGCTTCAGATTCCGTTACTGTTCTCCAACTCTAGGATTTTCAGGTTTCTTTGCTGGTTGACAGGAGGGGTAGAGCTGACAGTTGAGAATCCTAATCAGCTAATCGACACAACTCTGAAAGAGACAGAGGAATAGGGGACCAGCTGAGGGACGGGAATACTGAACAACCAGCCAGGAAGAAGGTGACCATTGCTACAGTAATCTCAGCAGCTACTGCTGAGAAGAGTAGATGACAAGCCTGTAGCAGCATGAAGGACTGGGGAAGAGGGAAAATTAATGGACTACAGGGAGGATACCGTTCACAGGTGGTAGATTGATGGGGGAATAAATAGAATGTGGACTCATTGGAAGATTGATCTATTCCTGTGGAATTAATTGATGGATTTGGTGGGAAGTGTAGTAGTTGGGTGTGCACTGTGTAACTCCATGCATGTATTTCTCAGGGTTTGTGTTTCACCGGTATAGACAGGGCTGTGTGAAGCCCAGATGCTTGGGCTGTGTGTTGGGGCCAAGCCGGCACTTGGGTTTGGAAAGTTCAAACCGCTAGATTGTTTCATGCTGTCTGCAGAATCAGGAAGATAGTGCTGCATCAGTTAATCCTTCAGAGCTGGATTAATATACACTTCATGACAATTAAAGCTGGATTTTTAAATGAAAACTCAAATTCAACAGTGGCTGATGGGTAAATCTTGCCCCCCTCACAGGGAAAATTCTCTCCTTGCTTGTGGTGAGTGGCTTTGAGAAGCCTTGATATTAGGAGGCAATCCCTTCTTGTTGTTCCAATGTGATTAGAGGACCCGTGTAGGATCCTTCCTGTCGCTTAAACCCTTAATGAGACACATGGGCAGGTTTTCTGCACTGGGGTGAGTTTCAACCAGAAAGAATCTTTGGCCACAATCCCATAACACTAGTTCACTGAGAGTTCTGCCTTACGGAGGCAATTTAAATATTTAGAGAGATTGATGCATGCATAGCATCCTGTGGGTGTGAAAACTAAAGTGCTCAAAACTGAAGCAGTTTCTTTTCTATAGTTTATTGAATGCTTCTATAAAATTTGATACAGAAAACAAGTATGGCATATTTGCAGCATACATTTGGTTTGGAAAGTATTCAGAACTTCGCAATTAGTGCAGTCGTGGGTAGAACACTTACCTCTCCACCCCCATACATCTGTTAAGACTTTTTTGTAGGAAGCCTCCAATAGATGGTGCTTTTGGGGGCTTGACATAACCTGTCATCCAGCACATCATACAGGCCATGTTGCAAGGAAGGGGCACAGATTTGACCTTTGAATGAAGTGTACATAAGAATAACCATAGTAGGTTAGTGCAGGTACACTGTTAATTCTGCAATTTCATATCTGAGTTCCTTCTGAACTCTTGGATGAATCCTGTCTGGTCCTGATTACTTCTTACAGTTTAATTTAGCACTTTGTTCTGAAACCACCTCTTCTGACACCTCAGTTAGGATGACCATATATCCCAATATTATCAGGATCATTCTGATATTAGGAGTTTTGCCCTCCATAGGTAACTATACCTCACCACCTCCAAAATAAGCATCCTAATTTTTCACATTTTCTATCTGATCACCCTAACCTCAGTCTAGGACAGTTCCTCAGATTTGTCATCTAAAAAGCATGGCTTGTGTGTGGGAATCGTCCCCACATCTTCTGACCAATGTAAACAATTCATTCAGCGTCTTAAGGAGAAGGACTTTAATTGGTTTTGGTGGGACTGAAAGTATTTTGATACCAAGAGAACAGTGCAGAAAAGTAGGTCGAGTAACAATACAGAAGTGGATGTGAATGACTGAAATCAGATGTTTCAGGAACTGAGTAACCATTTACACTTCACAAGAAACCTTTGGCACTTGTATTTATCTGTGTTATCTGTTCTCAAGACAATAATGTACATTTTAAAGATAGGCACCATTGCAAAATTAGTTAAATGTGTAGCATTTATATACCAACAGCGTAATATATATATATAATATTTATATAATATAATATCGCTTTGAAATGGACTTTTGACAGAATGGTATGTTAAATACAATCTTAATATTGAATCACACTTATGGCATTTAGTACTCTTAAGCTGCCTTTTCTGTGTACTTGTTTACTAATTAAACTATGATAATATATCTTGCAGTATAATGTATGTAAATTGAAGTACTTACAAATGCTAAAAATGTCAAACCAGTGTCTGATACTCCACTAAAATACACACAGTAAAGCACCATATAAATCACATTATAAAAGTGTCTTCTTAGGACATAACACACACAATAAAATCTTATGCAAAGCATCTTTTGTATTGTAGCTTCAGAGCTGCAGAATTTGATGGGGAACTCATTGTTTGTCATGTGATACAGAAATAGTCCAGCAGCTGGAGAAAATGTCTGCCTTACCTTTTGGATCTGTGACACTTCAGCTCCATTTTGTGCTCTCTTTCTACCCTCCAAACTGTCAAATGATTAGCATTCAAGATGTTAGTGCAGATTGTAAACAAAGGATTCATCATCCTCTTTCTGGCTGCCGCTGCAAGGGGAAAAAAATTTACAGGAAGCATGCCATTGTAGAGCAAACATCTAGAAGAGCTGCATCTTATTTTCTAGGGTAGGATTAGAGAGAAGGGATTCCTTGCATAGGTTTCTCATATGCACATATTCATGCGGAATATCGCTCCTGTAGATTCTTTTCTGAGCTGATTGAAAATCAGTTCTATTTTGCTGTCATAAAATACACCTAAGACCAGAGGATGGTTTTAAGCAATTGCTCATCATTCTTTATTTAGAGCACATCTAAAATGGAGTTTTACAGATTCCACTTTGTCCCTGGCCTGTTTAATGTGTAGATGAATGCTACAGATACAGTGCCTTCAGTACAACATCTAACTACATATCTCTGATCTCACCTAGACTGTATTGTCACATATTGTGCCCCATGTCTTGTCAGTCTTGGGGCTAGTTAACTGAGACTCTGTCTAGAATAGATAAGATGAAGTGATGCTGGTAGGTTAAGGTAAGCAAGGAGAAAATGCAGTGACCATAATATCTGACTGAGGATGTGTATCTGCAATCTGTTACTAGAATTTACACTCCGATCAACCTTATAGTTCTGTATCCAGCTATGCTCCGCAGCAACTTGAGTTGGGCCCATTTTGGTGAGTGGTCTGCTGGCAAAAAATTCTCCATGAAGATCCCACAACTTTGGAACTTACCCTCTCTTGAACCAAAATAGCCCAGATCTGTTGGTTTGGAGCTTGGTGTTGTGTGGTTTGGGGGTGGTTTTGATTTGTTTTTTTTTTTTTTGGTTGGTTTGGTTTTTTGTTTTGTTTGCTTGTTGTTTGTTTTTTGTATGGCATGCAACAAAGTCTATCTATTTACCTTGCCTTTTGCAAATGGTGAGATGGAGTAATATGAATGCTAACAGCAATAGGTGAGATGATATTATTTTACTCATTCTTTATGTTAAAAGGATATAAATAGATTGTAACAGATGAATAAATTGTTAATAGATAATATAAGCAAAACCAGATAGAAGTACCATATATTGTAAGTGCATCAGTGTTGCACATGATTAAAACATCTGTTAATCATTTATGAACTCTTAAGGAACAATGTATAGATGTTCCCTTAATCGAAAGTGTGATCATTATTTCATTTATTGCATGTTACATTGCACTTGGCCACATGGAATTTTAATTGCCTTCATCATATCCAAGCATTCCTCTTTAATTTAAACCTCCTTGACCCCCCTCCCCAACACACACACTAATTATAACTTTTATTGACTCACAATTTTTTCTTCTCAACAAATTTTACCACTTTGCTGTTTCTCTCCTCCTTAAAATCACTGTTAAACACATTAACCAACACTGATTCTAGCACAGATCCTTTTGAATAGTCCATTACTAATTTATTTCCACCCTAAAAATCAGATATCCTATCTCAGAACTAGTT
Organism: Pelusios castaneus; assembly: GCA_007922175.1. Taxonomy (NCBI): domain Eukaryota; kingdom Metazoa; phylum Chordata; order Testudines; family Pelomedusidae; genus Pelusios; species Pelusios castaneus. Next base: position 13,620,121 of record ML685769.1, on the reverse strand, counting down.
CTTAAGTTCATGATAATGACCATGATAATTTTATCTTTTCACCCTATGGTTTCTACACTTCTCTAATTGCCTCTTTGACAGATTTTATCAAAAGCTTTTTTGGGGATACCAAATTATATCTGCAAGTTATTCTCTAGCCTGCATTTTATTACTTCTCTGAGAATGTGAAGCAATTTAAAAGGCATACAATTTGCCATTATACAAGTTGGACTGTTTGTCCCCCTCACATCAAATTATTTATCAGTGTGACACATTCCTTTATGTTCATCATCCCCATGCCACCTCCAGATCCCCCAAAACTAGTTTTTCGAGTACTGAGTTGTGGCTCTGAGGTAGTTTATTCCCATGATTATTTTTAGCAGGTTTAAAGATGGTACCATAAAAACCATCCTCAAATCCTGAACTGTGTATGCTTTTGGGAGTGTTTAGTTATTTTTCTTCATGCATCAGTAACTTTGTTCTTTAACTGACTTAAAACTCAGGCGAATGTGATTCATGACACCGGAAGTTATTTTTGTTCAAAAAAGTCTGTACAATTTTGTGATACATATGCATTATGGAAGTTTGATATAATGTTTCCCCTATATGGTTATAGTGTGACTTGACCAGGAATACTATGTTTTGTTCTTGACACCAGAAAAAGCATCAGCTTATACATATTTTAAGACTGTGAACATTGAAGACAGATAGATATTACTTGTCCTTCAATGGTCTACAAAATAAACTTCAAAAACAGACTTCAGCATGGAACTGCAGAGCTGGAACTCGTATGCAAATGTGTCACAATCAGACTGGGTCTGAATAGGGGTTTGGAATGGCTATCTCATTACAAAAAGTAGTTGTCCCTATTCACACATTCTTACCTTCTAATCAGTTGTGGTGAATGTGCCTTCACTACCCTAACTGAATTGACTTTGTTAGCACTTGCCCTCCCCATTGTAATGTTTCTCACCCTTGTATGTGTATATATACCTTCTAACTGTAATTTCCACTTCATGCATCTGACAAAATGAGTTGCAGAACCACAAAAACTTATGTCTGAAGAAAATTGTTAATCTTTAAGGTTTGTTTTTAAAGATAGTAGTGGAAGTCCTATTTTATGGGACACTTAAATTACAATGGGCAAAATACTTAGAAGTGCATATTGTAGAAAATAATGCTACAATGTCACAGCAATGGATTTTTCATGTCAAGGAGCACAACATAAGGGGCTCTAACCTGATTGGGACTTTGTGGGCTCTACCATGATATAAATATTTCGTAGTAGTAATAAAGATTCTAAAGGGGTAGCCGTGTGAGTCTGTATATAGCAAAAACAACTAAAGCTGTGGCACCTTAAAGACTTATAAATTTCTTTGAAAAGCCTATCCCCGAAGAAATTTGTTAGTCTAAGGTGCCACGGGACTTTCATTGTTTTCAATAAAGATTTTGTTGTTCAGATTTGGCTAGATGCAAAAGTAGGAACAAAAAGCACTAAGGTGGCTCAAACTAATTCAGAGTTGTTGGCAGTATTTATTCAAAGCGCCTGGCAAACACATGACCACTGTTCATCTGAAAGCCATCAAAAAGCACATTTAACAGGCTATCTGATTAGGTTCTTATAATACAGTACTCACTCTATCACATTGCCTATGAAAGATATCTGAATAAGCACCGAGTGTGACATAAGCTAAGAATTCATAAAATCAGACAAAAGGTAAAAACTAACATTGTCTGAAGTATGGAGTAACAGCTTTTGTCTTTCACAGCTATAGCATAGAGATGCTTTATAGATTGCTTAACAAAAGTAGCACTGAACTTTATCCATTTGGCACAGACTAAACAGAGCCAGCATACTGTATTGGACTGACTTCAAATAGTCTTGCCCCTGAGGCATGTTTGTGAGTTGTATTGTATTTGACAGAAAGGCAATTAAGCTAGGGCCCTGTGACCCTGATAGATGTTAAATTTGTACATTTCCAATATGTTTAGCCATTTGCTTTGTTACTGTATTGTTTATCTGATATTGACAAGACTGTGCAAAGCTAAGTACCATTCAAAACAACAGCAGGAAAGGATACTAGTTCTCATTTGTAAATGAATGCAAAACCCTGGAAACATCCTAAAATATACTTCTTTGGACTATAAAACTCTTCATGCTTAAAAAAAAAAAATCAGACTGGGATCAGGGACAGATGCTACTTTATATAAAGTGAAATTAAAGAAAATAACATAAGGAATCAATTACTTAAAAGTCCCTCATCAAATCTAAAAAATCAGTGACTTTGAATCTGCTGATTTCTGACATGGCATATTTAACATATAGACCTCAGGACTGTCAACATGATGTTTCTCAAGATGTCAGATCACTTAAGCAGAGTGATCTGAATCTCTTGGTAAACTAAACTGGGTGCATTCAAACACTATTCATTTTAATACAGTCAATGCAAGGACATACATCTAGGAACAAGAATCTAGGCCATGATTCTCGATTGAGGACCATATCCTAGAAAATAATGACCTTGAAATAGATTTGGAGGTCATAGTGGATATCCAACAGAACATGAGTATAATCTGAACATGAGCTCCCTGTTCAGTGATGTGGGTAAAAAGGCTATTACAAGCTTTGGATAAAGAAGAGAATGTAGAGTAGGAGCAGGGAGTTATCGCCTTTGCTTACAGCATTGGGGAGACCATTACTGGATTGTGGTGTCCAGTTCTGGGCTTAAAAAGGACATTGAAAATGGAAGGGAGTCTAGAGATGAAAAGTCATCACGTCTGTTGGGCGGGGGGGAGAAATAAATCATAAAGGGAGAAACTTGGGGTAAATAGATTGAGCTTCTTATGAAAGACTTGGTCACAGTTTATAAGTACTGACATAGGGAAATAGTAGTTGATGATAATAAAGGGGTAATTAATTTAATTTAGCAGCCAAATGCATGACAGACTGTAATAACTGGAATCTCCATCTCTTGAAGAATTTAAATCTAAATTGGATGCTTTTCTAAAAGAGAGGATCAAGATCAACCACAGGTTATTGAGCTAGACGTGGGAATTACTTTTTGAAGTTCTATATCCTTTTGTACAAGAGGTCAGGCTAGGTGACAATAATAGTCCCTCTGGCCTTAAGATTAATGTGCAGAAACTACTAAGAAAACTGGGGGGTTTTGTTTGTTTGTTTTTTAAATAATTGTTTCTATAATATTCAGAAATTCAGTGGAGGCTGAAAAGTTGCCTTGTAAAGTATTTCAGTTGCACACTTCTCTAATTACTTGTTTTGATCAGGACTGCAAGTGGAAATAATGACATGCTGCTAGAAAGGCTTTAGACATTTCTAAACTTACTTTAAGTTGTAGTAGAAATATTACATGGCAACCTGATATTTCATATGTACTGAATGTAAGATCTGTATGTAAAAGTGTGTACAATAAAGTGGGCCTTTTTTCTGTAGCCATATATTGATGCAAATAGAAAGTTTGTATAAACAATTACTCGTGCAATTATGATAACCATTTAAACATGCAAAGATACACAGTGATATTGGTTTGTATACGGGTTTGTTGGGGACACACAGGTCTATGGGGCCAGATGCACTGCATACAAGGATGCTGAGGGAGTTGGCTGATGTGATTGCAGAGTCATTATCTTTGAAAACTTTTAGCAACTGGAGGAGGTCGTGGATGATTGGACAAAAGCAAACGTAGTGCCCGTCTTCAAAGAAGGGGAAGAAGAGGATCAGGGAACTACAGTAGTCAGCCTCACCTCAGTTCCTGGAAAAATCATTGAGCAGGTCCTCAAGAAATCCACTCTGAGAAACTAGAAACAGAGGAAAGCGATTGGGAACAGTCAGCATTGATTCACTAAGGGCAAGTCATGTCTCACCAACCTGATTGCCTTCTATGATGACTCTGAATTTGGGGAAAGCAGTGGACTTGACTTTAGTGAAGTCTCTCGCAGTATTCCTATCAGCGCGTTAAAGTAGTATGAGTTGGATGAATGGACTATAAGATGGGTAGAAAGCTGGCTAGATCATTGGGCACTATGGGTAGTGACCAATGGCTCAGTGTCTCATTGGCAATGGGTAACAAGCAAAATGTCCCGGTGTCAGTGCTGGGGCTGGTTTTGTTTATCATCTTCGTTAATGATCTGGAGGATGGGGTGGATTGCACCTTCAGCAAGTTTGCAGATGACACGAAGCTGGGACAATGGTAGATAGGATACAGAGTGACCTAGACAAATTAGAGGTTTGGGCCAAAAGAAATCTGATGAGATTCAACAAGTGCAAAGTCCTGCGCTTCAGACACAAAAACCCCATGTACTGCTAAAGACTGAGGGCTGACTGGCTAGGCAACAGTTTGGCAGAAAAGGTCATGGGGGTTACAATGGACAAAAAGCTGAGTATGAATTAACAGTGTGCCCTTATTGCCAAGAAGCCTAATGATATATTGGGGTGTATTAATAGGAGCATTGCCAGCAGATTGAAGGAAATCATTATTCCCTGCTATGAGGCACTGGTGAGGCATCATTTGGAGTATTCTGTGTCAATGTTTGGGATCCCTACTACAGAAAGTATTTAGACACATTGAACAGTCCAGTGGAGTGTAACATAAATAGTTAGGGGTGTGGAGCACATGACTTGTGAGGAGAGGTTTAGGGAACTGGGCTTGCTTAGTATGCAGAAGAAAAGAATGAAGGGGGATTTGATTACAGCCTTTAACTACCTGAAAGAGGGGTTCAGGGAGGATGAACCCGAGGCTGTTTTCGGTAGTGGTAGATAGCAGAGCTAGGTTCAGTGGTCTCAAGTTGCAATGGAGAAGGTTAGGTTGTATATTAGGAAAAGCTTTTCCACTAAGAAGCTGGTGAAGCACTGGTATGGGTTACCTAAAGAGATGGTGGAATCTCCATCCTTACTTGTTTTTAAGGTGCTGGCTGGGATGATTTAGTTGGGGTGGTTCCTGCTTTGAGCAGGGTGTTGAACTAGATGACCTCCCGAGGTCCTTTCTAACACTAATCTTCTATGATTCTGTGACAGTATTTTTTCTCTTCTATAACACACTTAATGGAAGCCTTGAGGATTAATTAATCACTATGGCTTTGTCTACCCTTGGCCAAATAAGTCAATTTTGCTAAGTCAACTTTAATTTGACTTTGTTGAGTAGACTTAGCATGTCCACACTCAAAAAATAAGTCGACTTCAAGAGGACCTGGCCAAATCGACTTAAAGCATCCACACTGGACGCCTAAGTCGACTTCTAGGGGCTAGGTGGACCTGGGACTGGTCCACAGTGGCAGGGGGCTCAGCATTTGCCCCATTGTATCTGGGTACAATGGAGGCTGAGCAGGACAGGGACACTGGCAGGGCATAGGAGCGGGGTGGGCAGGGCTGTGTCCTGCCCTGTGGGGGGGCACACCAGGCTCTGGCTGGGCCAGCCACCCTGGCAGGGAGGGTAATGGGGGAGCCCTGGAGCCCATAAATCGACTTTAAGTTGACTGAGGGCTAATGTACATCTACACTGGCTAAGTCGACTTAATAAAGTCAATTTCGCCAGTAAAGTCGACTTTAAACCAGGTTTAATAAAGTCGACTTTAAATTTCCTTAAGTCGACTTAAGCAACAGCTTAAGTCGATTTAAGGAAATTGTAGTGTAGACATAGATTAAATTAAGTTGATTTAAGCAAGCTTAAATCGACTTAATTTGTAAGTGTATGTAAAGCTTTAAGGTTCTAAAGTGCCAAATTTAAGGAGCTACTAATTTTTAAACCATGAAAAGTATACTTGAAAAAATGTTTTAAGAAATATCTCTGCTTGGACATCATATAAATATTGTTGCTTTAACTTATTAATATCTGGCAGCATTAGTCTGCTTTCCTATTTACCTTACATCTGTAACCAAATACCCAAGTGACCATTTGTAATTAACAAAGTCATTAGATCGTGTCTGTTTGAACTTCCAGGGCCTGTTTCATTAAAGACTAATAACAGTGATTATTTCTAATCAAGGGAATTGCTTCTACGATAGACACTATAAACTGCACTTTTTCATGTGCCAGGAGATACCAGACATCGCTTGTTCTGCATTAACGCACTTTATTGTGCAGTGTGATTGAGTCTGTGTATTCGTACTTGTACTGTTTAATAATTGAAAGTGATTTAATCTGACATCAATATTAGAGAGACAAGGTTCATGAAATAATATCTTCTATGAGATCAACTTCTGAAAGCTTCTCTCTCTCTCCAATAGAAGTGGGTCCCAGTGGTTTTCAAACTTTTTTCTCGGGACCCAGTTGGAAAAAAAACATATATACCTGCAACCCAACAATTACATCTTTGAGCAATGCATTCCAGTCTTTTGGTGACAGCAGGAGGGGGTGCCACGACCCAGTACCTGATGGTCTTTACTTCAGTAAATTACTACCTCACCCACCTTGTCTGTTTAATCTCCTGAGACCAATATGGCTACAACTACACTACATATATCAATATTATTTTTAGAAGTGCCACTGCCAATTTGAAATAATTTAAAAAGAAGTCACAGAATAGAGCTTTTATTCCCAAAATTTCCATTTCAAAGTCCAGGTGTTTTTATAACTGCACTTTTAAGCATTTAATAGTCTGGAGAAGATTATAAATCAAGTCAATTAGGTGTGATTTCCCCTTCCTAAAGTCATGCTGATGTCTTTAATTAAGCAGTTCTTTTCCAACAAGGGATTCTTCATAACCATTTAAAACCCTTTGATTCATAAAAACTTTTAGCTAAATTTATATTTTCCAAACAGCATAGTTTTTTGGGGGTGGGGAGAGCGTCTACATAAATTGTGCATTTTGCTCATTTCAGACTTTGACCTGTATATGCACATTGATATGGTTACATGCACAAGGAGGAATAATGTCCTCTTAATTTTATTGCATGTTATTGACCCAACAGAGCCAAGGACAATAGGAACCCCTAAAAGTTTGTGTCTTTGTTTCATGTTGATCTCTTTCCTGTGTTCAGTACTGTGCTTTGTTTAGCCTACGGCTTGTAGGGAGAGAATCAGTGAAACAGAGGACATCAGAAAATGGACAAATGTACAACCAAAATGTTCCAGTGGTACATGTCAAGTGAGATTAAATTCCTGAATTGCTGAAAGAACCAGTTCTATGGTATGTGCCAGAGCAGTGATTCTTAAACTTTCTTGGCTCAGGACCCATTTGTAAATGTTTATGGCCTGTCACAACCCAGTAAATAGTATGGAGGTGAAGGCCCTTGGGTAATTTTGATTGGATGCTGCCCAGCAGTCACCCCACAGCGATGTCTCCTGAAGCTTCTGTGATGTGGAGTTGGCTGTGCTTGGCTTTCTGCTCTAGGCATTGCAGAACTACTCAAGTTTGGTTCTGGTTCTCTTACTGGACTAAATTTGTGTAAAGAGAGTAAATAGAGACCTGGCTGATGGGGATGCTGTGGAACCCAATCAAATTTGGCCAACTTGCATTCCTGTTGCCATGACAGTTTGGCTAAACCTGGGTGGCGCTGGGACCCAGAGTCTGCAGTGCCTGGAGCAGGGATGAGAGCCTAGCCCGCCCTGTGGGACAGGAGATGCCACACGACCTTTTTGATTCTGCCAACCAAATTTTGGGCCCCCACCCATGGGGTGAGTGACCTGTGCTAAAGGACAGGAGTTTTATCTGAGGTCAGTGAAAGCCTTTCCTGGCTTGAAAAGCTCATGCAGCATGAGTAATCACACACATGCTGGATACCCATTTTTACTAACAAAAAACTGGGGTGGAGAAGGGGGTGCATTGGGTCATATCCTGAATTGCTTATATAGCCCTTAACCAAACTAAACTCCCTTGGATATCAATGAGCAAAGATGCCGAAGTAACACTTTGCCTGAGTAAAGACAATGAAGTAACAATAATATCTGCTAATATTACACTTAGTAAAGCTGCATTGTAGGAATGTGATTTAAAGGCCAGGTTGTCAGCCTTATGTTATTACTACCAGTCTAGTCTCTGTCTTCCACTTCCTGAGCTAGCAGGGCTGGAAAGTGCAGTGAATAGAGAGCACGGTGATCCCAGTAGTTCGGGTGGCAGAGACAGAGAACTGGGTATCACTCAATACCAGCCTCTTCATCCAGTTAGGATGGTATTGATAAGTTCTGAGTCTCATCTGGTATCCTTCATTGGACGAACGGTAGCCTCATGAAGATCTTGGGGATGCTGTAAAGTAGAGGAAAATATGTCTGACTGGCGGCGCTGTCCCATGGGGGGAGCGGGGCCCAGAGCCAACTGGCCTAGGCAGGGCCCCAACCCCCCATGCTGGAGGGGAGTCGGGCTGCTCCACCCCCCCAGGGAGCCAGCCCGGGCGGGGAGGCTGAGGCCGCCGGCTCTGGCCCCGGCAAGGGGGGGCCACTGGTGGGGGGAGCCGGCTGCAGCCAGGACCCCAGGCCACCTGCCCCGCCCCTGGGCCTGCCTGCTCTGCCTCGGGGGCAGGGAGGGCTAGCCCAGGGGCCAGGCTTAGTGCTCCCTGCCCACCCCGCTGGCTTCGGTTCCCTGCCGAAGGGAGCAGGGAAGAGTGTGGCCATGGGGGGGCCGCGGTGCAGGCCCCGCACTGCCCTGCTGGGAGCGGGACAGTGGGGGCCCGCGTAACCACGGGGCCCGGGGCAATCGCCCCGTTCGTCGTCCCCCCAGGGACGGCCCTACTGACTGGAGAGGGGAGGGGAGAGGCAGATGGAGTCATCAGGAACATCAGAAAATTGGGAAAAAGGTACCACTACAATAGCTTGTGGCTACTTAAGGACAGATTTTGACACAATTCAATATGCGTAAGGGCGGCAGAATCTGACCCTCAGTAAAGAGAAATTCCTGCTCAGAGAAAACAGACATTGCTTTGTTGTTTTCAGCAGGCACTCAATGTTGAGCCTGGAGAAAAATGCAGCCAGAAAATATCACCACATGTAAAGTAAACCTATGTAAAATGCAAGGAAATGTAAATGTATAAAAAGTCTTAAAAATTACCTTGGAAATTTACAGTCTAGAAAAAGGTATCAAAGTCTTATGGGCAGAAATATTTCCCCTAAACTGTAACTAAATATGGAGCATATTTGTTCAGACTGAGTGATCAGTACTTTGGGTGCTTTTCTAAAAGTAATGCCCCAGTACAACCAAAACTTGTTGCAGGATCCGCTTGGTTAACTTTAATGCAGAAGGTCAGACTAGGTTACCATAACGATCCCTTCTGGCCTTAAAATCCATGAATCTATGAACCTGCAAGCTTCTGCACAATTCTGCTTTTATTTATTCATTCCATTGTTCTGCTCTGATCTTCTCTCTAAATACTTCCTTCATAGATTGTTCCGATATTATCCTTCTTATCTATGGCATATATCATTTTGCACACTGGACAACTTTCTTCATTCAAATTTTTCTTAAAATATACTACTGCTGTAAATCCTTTGAGTGATAAATTCCAAAGGAGTAGCCATGTTAGTCTAGTTCAGCAAAACAAACAAGGACTCTTGTGGCACTTTTAATGACTAATGAATTTATTTATCACTTGAGCTTTTGTGAGAGAGATCCTGACGAAGTGGGATCTCTCCAACGAAAGCTCCTGTGATAAATAAATTTGTTAATCTTTAAAAGTGTCACAAGATTCTTTGAGTGATAATGCATAATAAATACACCTTTTAAACAAAGGGGAAAAATGCAAAGTTTTTGATTGTGGACATTATTTGGCCAACTAGTATTGTGTTGTCTGACTGAGGCCTTGTACACACTACAAAGTTATTGCGCGATAAAGCCCTTTAATGCGCAATAACAAACAGAGCGTACACACACAACTTACAGTTATTCCGCGTTAAGTCCCTTCTTTTTGCGCAAAATGTAAACCACCTAAACGAGCGTGGTTGCTGCTAACGCGGAATAGTTGTTGCGCGATTGCCAGTGTGTGTACGCTTATCGCGCAATGTGAATATAACGGAAATGGCCCACAATTCAAATTCCATCCCTTCTGCACTTCCGCCTGTACTCTATCGTCGTGACGTCATTTTTCCCGACCTCCTCTTCTGTCCCGCGAATTTTTGAATTCACCACTCTCCCTTCTGCCTCGCTGTTCGGTGCTGCTGCCTCTGTGTGCTTCGCTCGCAATGTCGTCGCGCCGCAGCAAACGAGCTCCAGCCTGGACAGCATCAGAGGTGATGGACTTGATCGGCATCTGGGGAGAGTCCGCCGTGCAGTCACAGTTACGTGGCAGCCGGAGGAATTTTGACATTTTCGGTCAAATATCCAAAGCCATGACCGAAAAGGGGTACGAGCGAGACACCCTGCAGTGCCGGGCAAAGGTGAAGGAGCTGCGGATAACATTTCACAGAGCCAGAGAGGCTAACCGGCGCTCTGGCTCCGCGCCAGCAACGTGCAAGTACTATAAGGAGCTGGAGGCGATCCTGGGCGGCGATCCCACAACCACCCCGAACTGCACGGTAGACACCTCGGAGACTGCACCCCAAACAGAGAAGGCAGCAGAAGGCGACGAGGCAATTGTGGACGAGGAATCAGAAGAAGAAGACTACGAGGACGGAGAGAACGGAGCCACTGACCCGGGGAGCCAGGAGTTATTTTCCACCCAGCCAGAAACAAGCTCCACTGATTCCTTCTCCACGCCTACCCAGGAATCATCAGAAGGCAGCTCTGGTAAGTCCCGTTCGCAATGTCCTCTATTCTAGGTGCTACAGCTCAGCGTAGACATGGTTTTTTTGCAAGGGGTTTTTGTTTTCGGTGTCCTCAGTTCTGTTCCTTACAGAACTGTAAAGGTGTTACTAGCATTACTTAAAAACGTCATCGATGTATGCCTCGATTTCCAAGTAGTCGTTCCCTTTCAACTCACTGAACGCGTCATCCAAATATTTCCAGAGTCTTCTCTTGAGATTACATGGTAGAGCATTCCTTTGCACTCCACCATTCAGGGACACTCTTCCTTTCAGACTCGCAAGCACTCCTGCGGGCAACATTGCTGCGCACAGTCCTGCAGCGTAAGGTCCCGGCTTGAAGTCGGCAACATGAAGGAGGTGCATTCTCGCTTGCAGAGGCACTCTAAGCAGTGTGAGATCTGCCTCTATTTCAGCCATCTCGGGCACGGGATCAGAACTTGGTGTGGCAATAGTCAACTCTCCGTTGTACTAGCTCTGCAACCCGTACCAAGCTTTGGGAAATCTGTTACCGCCCCCCCATAGGTCCCCTCTTGTGTATTGAAGGAATGTGTGGGGAGAACAACATCATTTGCTCGTGACCGTGGCGAGAACAATAGCGGCATTCTACATTTTTCATATCTGAACAGGAATGACCTTCGGTGGACAGTCTACAGCTGCAGCTGAGCGTCTGAGGAGGATAAGGCGGAGGCCTCGCAGGAGCAAGGAAGACGTCTTCCAGGAGCTCATGCAGTTCCATGAGGCTTCTGCGAGGGAGACAAGGCAATGGAGGAGGCAGTGCAGGCAGGACAGGAGACAGAGCAGTGCGAGGAGAGAGCAGCAGAAGGATGCCCTGATAGGCATCATGCAGGAGCAGACCAACCTCCTCAAGACCATGGTCGGTCTGCTACAGGCTCGCACCCCCCATCATCAGCCTCATATGCCTTTCAGTGCATCCACGCCACATTCCCCCCCCAGACAGTTTTTAGACCACCATGGACATCCATGGTGTAACCCTAACAGAACCCCTCCCCCAACATATGTAGTTGAGTCCCGCACCTACACCCACCTTTAGTCCCTACTCCCCTCAAACCCGAGTTTTGATCAATGTTAATTAAATAAAGTTGAATCCTTGTTAAACTTAATCAGACTTTCTTTATTTGTTTCATTAATTTAACATTAACGGTTTTTGATTCAATGAATGTTTACAGGGGAAAAACACAAAATTTCTAAAGCTTAATTTTTAAAAGTTGAAACATATAGGAAATGGTTAGTAACTATATTCAAAGGTACAATTTTAACCAACAGTACTAAAATGGGTTTTTAACGCATCCCTTATGCGAACTGCCCTTAGCTGCGCCCCCCGGATACCCCTCGTGTCTGGTTGCTGGTAGGCATTTTCCAGACGTTGTGCCTCAGTGGTCCAAGAGTTCCTGAATCTCTCCCCCCGGCTTTCACATATATTGTGAAGAACACAGCAAGCCGAAATAACTAATGGGATCCTGTCCTCGTGGAGATCTAGCCTGCCATACAGCGCTCTCCAGCGCGCTTTTAAACGGCCAAAGGCACACTCCACAACCATTCTGCATCTACTTAACCGGTAATTGAAACGCTCCTTGTCAGGATCCAACTTCCCGGTGTACGGCTTCATGAGCCATGGCATCAGTGGGTAGGCGGGGTCCCCAAGTATCACCACTGGCATCTCTACACCGCCCACAATTATTTTCTCGTCTGGAAAAAATGTGCCAGCATGTAGCCTTCTGAATAGTCCAGAGTTTCTAAAGATGCGTGCATCGTGCACCTTTCCAGACCAGCCAGCATTAATGTCCATAAAGCGACCACGGTGGTCCACCAGTGCCTGTAGAACCATCGAAAAGTATCCTTTCCTGTTGATGTATTCAGAGGCAAGGTGGTCGGGAGCGAGAATAGGGATGTGAGTCCCATCTATTGCACCCCCACAGTTCGGGAAGCCCAACTCATTAAATCCTGCGATGATCTCCCTCACGTTTCCCGGGGTCACCATCCTCCTGAGCAGAATACGGTTGATGGCTCTGCATACTTGTGACAGTGCCACTCCAACGGTCGAGCGTCCAACCCCAAACTGGTTTGCGACCGAGCGGTAGCAGTCTGGAGTCGCCAGTTTCCAAAGTGCGATAGCCACACGCTTCTCCACGGTCATGGCGGGTCTCATCCTCGTGTCCTTGCATCGAAGGGCAGGGGCAAGCTCCTGGCATAGCTCCATAAATGTGGCTTTCCGCATTCTAAAGTTCTGTTGCCACTGATCATCATCCCACAGCTGAAGGACGATTCGTTCCCACCAGTCTGTGCTCGTCTGCCGGGACCAAACACGGCGGTTCAGGCTGTGTTGCTGGTCCGCGAAACTGATCAGAATGTCCGTTTGGTTTTCAATGCTGTCATCATCCGAGACCGAGTCATCCGTGTCATGCTCCGAATCATAGCCAAAGGCAAACCGCAACAGAATCTGGGCTGTGTTCACAATGCTGAAGGCAGCATTCAAGATCACAGCTGAATCCATGTCGATTCTGAAAAGGCAGTGCCGAGAAGAAGGTTGCTTCAATTTGAAATTCGCGCTCGTTGCTATTGGCAACCGCTGGGTAGCGTCAGTAGCGGAATGCACCACGGGAGATGATACTGGGGACTCTGGGATACGTACCCACAATCCCCTTCGCTTTCCTGGAGGACTGCGCTCAGAAGGGGGGGGGGGCTTTGTTCCGTTAGAGCAAGCATAGTGTGTACGCGATCTCGCGCAACAACAGCCACGGGAGAATTAATGCGGAAGAGGATTATTGCGCGTTAAAAATGGTAGTGTGTACATAGCCTGAGTTTTGTCAAGATTAGACTAAGTCCCTTGGAGCAGGAACCAAATTATTTGTTGTATATGCACAGTCAATATTAAACAATACACATCACATAATGATTTAGCATAAATTATATTAGGTAGCAGTTCCCAACCTTTTCCTTTATGTGGACCACTACATTGTCATCGAAAGCTTCTGTGGACTACCATGTAAGCAAGCCATTTAAAACTTTTTTTTTTTACATAGCCTATGACTGATAGGAGTCAAACTTGTATATCAAGGGGTATTAAAAATGCAGCTATTTCTAATAATTTATTATGGTCATTCACAAACATTGCGCTCATCACACTACATTTAGCTGCAGCAACTCTCTCTCTTTTCCCCTGCTACAGACCACCTGCAGTACCCTTGCAGACCACCAATGGAACACAGACCACAGGTTGGGAACCACTGATATAAGGGCTTCTGAATCACCTAGATAAAATAAGATTACACATGCTGTTGAAGAATTTGCTTTAAAATTAATTACAAACCAAAGATTTAGGCTCCTAAATTTAGGCTCTTAAATCAAAACATTTGTATTCGGTTTGGTAGTAACACATTTAATATACAAGTTCTGGCAGTCTGAACACGTTAACTTCAGACAGATTCAGCCATAGTCAAATCACCTATTGTAATGAGAAAAAAATCCGTAGTCCCTGTTTAACCCCTGAGGCAAATTTGCATATGAATTCCAGTTCTGCAGTTGCTCTTTGAATCTGCAATTTGTTATTCATTTGTTTGAGCACGTCTATTAACAAGTCATCAATAGAGCAAGTCATCAATAGAGCAAGCAGGGTTTTTTGAATGTTGTGATTTCTAATGGTAGACTTGTGTCCATTTATTCTTTTGCATAGAGACTGTCCTGTTTGTCCAATATATAAGGCAGGGGGGCATTTCCGTAAATCACATTGGTGGATGAGCAGGTGAATGAGCCCTTGATGGAATAGCTGGCTTGATTAGGTCCTGTGATGGTGTTTTTTGTGTAGATATGTGGGCAAAGTTGGCGTTGTGGGGATATGTGCCTGCTTTAATGTTTCTGTTGTTTGGTCTGTAGTTGTTGGTGAATATCTGTTTAAGGTTGGGGGGTTGTCTGTAAGCGAAGTGAGGTACGTTTCCCAAAGCTTGAGAAAGTGAGGGATCGTTGTGTAGAATAGGCTGTAGCTCCTTGATGATATGCTGTAGAGGTCTGACTTGGGGGTTTGACCTCACCTTCCTCTATATGCTGTTCCCCAGTGTTTGAATCTTAACATGTACTTTAATTTGCTGTTACAGCCTGACCTGATCCTATGTCATACATTTCCCTGCATTTAATTTCCTCCCATTCTGTAAGTTCCCCATCTTCAAAGCATCTGATGAAGTTGGATTTTTCTCCCACGAAAGCTCATACGATAAATACATTTGTTAGTCTTTAAAAGGGCCACAAGATTTCTTGTTTGTTTTTTTGCTGAACTAGACTAACACAGCTACCCTTTTGGAACTTATCTGCATCTTTGTGTCTCACCACCAAGCTTTCGTTCGCACAAATTTCAAAGAGGCTAGGAATGAGAGAAGTAGCCCTGGGGTGTACAGCAGGCTCCCATGGTAAACCCAGAAGCAGGAAAGGAAAGAGTGAAAGAGAGGCTGGGTATGAAGGGGCTCAGGGAAATAGCAACAGGGATGGGGACCCAACAGACCTGAATTGCTGTTTGAGTCCCTGGGCTCGAATCTGGTGGTGGAACTAGGTATCCTGTCGGTCACTGGTCTAGAGGCACAGATCTGGGGCTGAACACCATCCAGAGAAAGCATTTGGATAGTGGTCCTGTTGGACTTCATAACCTTGGAAGGGATGAATTAAATAGTACATTGGCCAGAGGGCTACAACACCAGAAGGGAGACCATTCCAGAGCAAGCAGAGAAGAGGAGACACCCTCAGCCTAGCTACTTTCACAGATCTAGGCACACACAGGCATACTAGCAGTGAATGGGATCCCTGTTATAGGCAGTAAAAATACTTTTAATGCTGTGAGTTATTGAGTCTTTGTAATGTAGTATAGTAGTAATAGGAATTATATTAAATAGGAGTATTATACAGAACTATTTTTTAACTACCAAATGACTAGAGTTCACATATCTGAGTCTATCACAGTGAAACTTTCCAGTTTTGCAATAGAACAGTCCTTGAATAAATTAGTTTATCCTTTTCTTTTAATAGATTTCAAAACAGCCATGTCCATATCATATTCTACTAATCACCCAGAATAGTAGTATCCAAAAATTAATTGCCTGCAGTCATTTAATTAGAGTGCTGTGTTAATTAGAGTCAACAGGGACCAAAGAATTGGTGAATACTAATTTCCAATTGGAAGAACCAGCCTTCTGTTTGAAATTGCATTTGCAATGAATATATTTTTTGCTTCACTACTTACCTTTTCACTCTTTTTCTCATTATGAGGGGCTTATTTTTATCTAGATCATACCTCAGCTCTCAGATGTGTACAAATACATTAAAATGATCCATAGTTTCAATTTTTGCACTTTCTTTTTTCATAGTAAATTGGGGAAGTACAATATATTGCTTGACTGACTAGGAATATGTTATGTTATGTTCATTTCAGTCTTTGTTTAGGATTGTAAAAGCAGTTTCTAGTTTTTTTCCCCTCCCTGCATGTGTGTGTAGCATGATGTATAATTTCATAATTGTAAAGCCACCTGATTTTTTTCCTTCCTCAAACTGTTGTACAAAATAGGATATCCTTATTTTGCATGATATTAAGTTACAAATTTATATGTGCCATTCACACAAGCATTTGAATTGTGGAGTCTTACTTACAATCCCAAATTCTCTCACTTGACCGCTGTTGGTTAGTTTATTCTCCTAATTCCTGTAATTAGTAGTCCTCCATGCCTACTAGATAAATCTGCCAAGCACCCACAATGTAGGTTACTCTTAATTTACTTCAAACAATTCAAACATTTTTAGCTTTAACTTCTTGTATTCAAAAGAAACTACCTCAGTCCTTTCTCAGAGACTTACCTTTGTATGAGTTTCTAGAAATATGGTTTAACAATATAACTGGTCAGAACATAATCGGTCAGAATTCACTTAATTCAAAATGTGCCAACTCTCCCATCCATAGGTTCATCCCATGGTACAAAAATTTTTTTTTTTTTACCATACATATTGTTTGTTCCCCATCTCAAGTTGAGATGAAGCCTGTTTTATAGTTGTCAATGGTTTAAAGAAGGAATAGTCTAGATTTGTGTCAGAAGCTAGTCTAATCTGAGGAAAGATCATTCTGTAGATCATCAAAAGAAGATCAAATATTCTTCAAGATGTCTATTTGCTTTAAAAATTCCATGGAGGAAAATATCAAGGTAGATAGCTACAGAAACTATGAGATTAATGGCGCCAAATGTGCACAGCGAAGATTTTGTATCTCTAGTGCATTATATGCAGCTACCTCACTTCAGCTATTTCTACCCATTTAAAAGATATGGCCAAGTTCACAGATTTCCTGTATACCCCATAGGGAGACCTGGTAAATGCTTCAAATGGTAGAAACTTTAATTAAGACCCCTGTACTGATATAGTCAAAATAATATTGCTCAACTGTGACAAAACCATATGAAAACTAAAGCATAACTTATTAAAGAAATTCAGTTTATATTATCAGAATTTGTTTTAAAAGAACATACCAGAACTGTAACAAATATTAACTGTATTGTATTCCTAATAACATTAAACTGCTTATCAGGAATTATATAAATTGGATTTTGTACAGTGATTTAGGTGTATCTTTTTTGAGAGAGGTAATTACAGGCTAAAGAGTGAAGAATTTAATAGTACAATACATGTTTCTTCCAATGAAACTATTTACCCTTTATTTCATAGATCTGAAGCCCTTTAGGAAATATACCCCTGCTTTAAATTTATTCTGTTAAAATCAAGACCATTTTCTCCTTTACTGTAACTGAAACCAAACAGCCAATTCATCAACAAGTTAGCTACACAGCACAAAACTTCCTCTATGAATACCCAATATTCCTACATGAATACCTCCAAAATATTTGTTTTAAAAACAGGTTGAACAAACACCTGCCAGGGATGGCCCCATTTACTTGGTCCTGCGACAGCACAGGGTGGGTGGGCTTGATAATGTATTGAGGTCTCTTTTTCAGCCCCATATTTCTATGGGTCTATGAAAGTTAAGGGCTAGGCTCAACATTTTAATATTAGGCACCTTCAAAATGAGACATCTGATTAATTGACCAGATCTTCATTCAGTGGTGCTGAGCATCCTTTGCTTCTATTGACTCTAATGTTCAGCACCTCTAAAATCAGGGTACTTACTCAGGATACTAGGTACCTAAATCTGTACTTATCTCCAACCACCTAAGTTTGAAAATGATGACTATGGAGCCCTCAGCAAATCAAAATATTGGCAGAGAATCACAAAATTCTATCTCATTAGAATTACACCTCTGAATTTGTGGGTTGTCGGAGGTTTTTTGGGTTTTTTTTGGTTTGGTTTGGTTTGGTTTTTGTCCATAATCCTGGCTATAGACTAAAGCAAACCACTGCACTTTTGAGAATCACTGGTCAGCAAAGACACAATCCTTGGTAGTACTGAGCACTTGGATCTCCCAATAACTTCCATAGAAATTGAGGGCCTCATTAAAAAGACTTCACTAGAACCTCTCAGAAATGGCACCCAGAAAAGAACAGGACCAGGTGTCCTTCTCAACCTTGCTCATGTTAGCTAATAAGAATAACATTATTATGCAAATATTGGATGTGTTTATTGTTTTTGATGTGAACACCTACCAGTTCTAGGTTAATGTCAACTGTTAAATCTGTTGATGTTGATACTTCATGTACAGGTTTATCATTTTGAAGTTTATAGAGTAAATCATCCATTAGGTACAACAGGACCTTCTGAAACTTTTGGATTTTGACATAAAAAAAGTATTGATGTATGGTAGAAATTGTACAATGAGAAACAAATCTATACCCTATACGTTTACATTTTAGTGAATGAGCATGTATAGAAACAAATGTCATAGAAAATACTCAAATTGTGTGCCTTCTTTGAAAAGAAATATACACTTTTCAAGAGATGGCCCTATTCATAGATGTCACAGATGTGTATTGCAATACTGAAAAACCTGTAGGGGAACACTTCAACCTCCCTGCTCACTTCCTTAACGACTTGTTAATAGCTGTGTTGAAACAGATGAATAACAAATCACAGCTTCAAAGAGAGTCTGCAGAACTCGAACTTATATGCAAATTTGACTCAGTTGCCTTGGGGTTAAACAGGGACTATGGATTTTTCTCGCATTACATCAAGTGAATTGACCTCCCCCCTCCTCTATGTGCTGTTCCCCAGTGTTTTGAATCCTAACACCTACTTTGATTTGCTGTTACAGCCTGACCTGATGCTATGTCATACACTCCCCTGCATTTAATTTCCTCCCACTCTGTAACTTTCCTATCTTCAAAGCGTCTGACGAAGTGGGATTTTCTCCCACGAAAGCTCATGCGATTAATAAATCTGTTAGTCTTTAAAAGTGCCACAAGACTCTGTTGTCTTTCTACAATAGACTAACACGGCTACCCCTTTGGAATTGCTTTTATAGTTAGTGACATCACACTAAGCATTCTTAAAACTGTCATTAAGCATACAGTGCCCCTTATGATATGTTGTTGTGCAGTGGTTAAAGTATAGTTTGACAGGCCTTGGAACCCATCTAATATCTGGGCCCCCTTCCCGTATTGTCTGGGCCCCCTTCATGCATGTGCGGGCCCCAGTCCAGGTAGGCATTTGCAACCACTTCTCAGTACCATATGCATCGGTTATTGCTCCATAAACATATTTATAATTTTATATGACGTTTGTGTATATCAATTATTGTCACAAACTAGCAAACACTGCATAACATAATAAGTATTGTGATCTTTATATTCCCAATAAGCACATTTCACTTCATTAAATGCAATGCCAAACTTGGAACACAAAAATGTTATGTCACTTTCACCAAATTCCAGTGACAGCTCTGTATTGAAACGTGATGAGTCAAGTGTTACAACAGCACTGCTTAAACATTTTTCTGAGTTTGGCAACCATCTAGCATTCATACAGTCCAGAAGGCCTGGTAAAACTGACATTTAGAAATTTCAATTTGCTTGCCAGCAATCACAAACATGTTTACACACACACCTTTAAAGCAACCTGTAGCAATCGCCTCACAAGCCTCTTGGTAGAACTCTGAATCACACTCTCTATGAGCTATAAACATCTGAACTTGTCGACTTCTCGACTTTCTTGCTGTAGATAATGTTAGATCAGCTTTTTGCAACACCAAGGACAGGTCTGCAAGTTCCTCCAGAGCATCAAGCATGAGTCCCAAGTTTTTAACAAAAACTAGATTCTCCATTTTTTTTGCCATGCCAGCAGATTTTGCTTCATCTTTCCCTTCTATTGAGAAATCAGTAGATTTTTTTTTTTCTCAAGAAGTGGCTATAGAGGGCTGCATATGACCACCAAACAGCTCGTACAGTGCAGCAGCTAGAGGCAACCCAACGTACATCAAAGCGTCTGACGAAGTGGGATTTTCTCCCATGAAAGCTCATTCAATAAATAAATCTTAGTCTTTAAAAGTGCCACAGGACTCTTTGTTTTTTTTAAACCAATCAAATTATCTTTGAGCAATTCCTCCATGAACCCATATGCTGTCAAACACTGCAGCGAAGCTAATACTACACCATCAGCATCATTGCTGCCTAGTTCAACCAGATCAAGAAAATATAACGGGACCAGTTTTTGCATCAAAAGTTGTGCGCAAGTAAATTACAAGACAAGAAAGTTTACTTAAACTTGTACTCTCGTCAATTAAAACAGAAATTTGATATTGCTGAGAAGTCACTAAAATACAAACTATGTTTCATCTCCACAGATATGTGGTCTGTTATGTCAGCACAAACATTTGGTATGCAAAATATGAACCATATCAACACCATTTAACTGCTGTAAAGTAATAAGGTCTGGATGGTGAGTGACCACCACCCAAATAAAAGATGTAAAACGCATGCTAACCTAATAACTCTATCTATCTAGAACAGGGGTCTCAAACTCAAATCTCCACAAGGGCCACATGAGGACTAGGATATTGGCCCGAGGGCTGTGTCACTGAAACCTTTTCATACAGTGAGTTATAATTAGAACTGGAGACAAAACTGCTGGAAAGCCTTATGACATCTTTCTAGGGGCCTGAACAAAACACACATTTACTTTTAGAATTACTTCCATTCAAGATCCAAAGGGGTAGCCGTGTTAGTCTAGGCCAGTCAAACAAACAAGGAGTCCTGTGGCACTTTTAAAGACTAACAAATTTACAAATTAACAAATACATTTGTTAGTCTTTAAAAGTGCCACAGGACTCCTTGGTTTTTGGTTTTTTTTTGTTTGTTTGTTTTTCCATTCAAGATAGTGGTATCATTAGAAAGACAACGAGAAAGCAAATAAACACACTTAAAATTTTGCATTATAAAGCAGTAGTTCCCAACCTTTTTGGTTGAGGGCCCAAAACACAGATTTTAAAACCCTGGAGGGCCACCAGTTAGTTTAATTAAAATTAAATTAAAAATTAATTGGATTAAAATTTGTTGTAATTAAAATGAATTGGGTCTAAATTTTTAATGAATTGAATTTGAATTAATTTTAATTGAAATTTTAAAAAGGTTTTTAGTTATAATTAATTTTTTAAAGTTATTTAAAAAAAGAGAAAAAGAAAGAAAAGGAAAGAAAGAAGAGAAAGAAAGGGCTGCATGTTTCCGCAAGCCTGGATGGAAGGCGCGCAGCCACAGCCCAACTCCCAGCTGCACGCTGGGACTGAGCAGTAGGCTGGCTGGGCTGGGCTGGGCCCCCCACGGCATAGAGCCCCCATGGAACCCTCCCCTTACCCCCAGTACTCCTTAGAGCCCCTAAAGCTAAGTCCTGTTCTGGCCCAGGTGCTCCTCAGCCCTCCCATTCCTGCTTTCTGCCGGTTCCCCGGCCCTCCCATTCCCCACTGGCTCCCCAACCCTCCTGCTCCCTGTTCTCTGGTGGCTCCCTGGCCCTTCCATTCCCCAGCAGCTTCCCAGTCCTTACCTGGCCAGAGCTGGAGTGGCATCCAATCACTCCTTGGCCAGGCCACTCCGACCCTGAACACACACTGTCGGAGCATGCTCAGGGTGGGAGATTTGAAAACTCCCCAGCCTGGCCACTGCTCCCAGCTGACCAGCCAGCAGCAGGGCAGGGCGGAACATGCGTTCCACCAGAGCTTTCTGTTCTTCTGGGCCCCGGAACACTGGCCCGGCAAATTTGTGGGCTCTGGAACGGCATTCCAGGGCATTCCGACTTACTTTAACCCCTGTTGTTGTGCAGGATAGGTATAATGTGCATGAATAGACCCATATGGGTCTATTGCCCGTTCACTGTGTTATTGACCGATAACATAAAGTTAGTGAGTGTTTTAATGACTGTGAACCAAAACACAAATATTCTCCTGATGGCTTGCATACACTGTGATGCCATAAGGGGTACCAGTAGCACAAGGAAACTTAGGTGCTTAAACCCAATGTTTCGATATCACTGGCATTTACAAAATGCTTGCTCATCTTCTACCTAATCCTGCCATCACCTAAAGTCCCAGGCATCTAAATTTCCATGTTTGAAGGTCCCTATGTTCCTACATTTCAACTGCTGGGCATGTGGACGACCTCTGCAGTCCAGATGTCACCCAGGAGTTTGAACCCTTCCTCATTCTTAAGCCCCAGTGGGATTCACAAACTAAGCCTTTCTCCACAGTCTTGTCTTTGGGGACCAATCCAGAATGTGTGAGTGCTAAGTACCCACAACTCTCCATAAAACACCAGGAAGAGGTGGTGCAGGTAGTGCTTGCATGCCTTTTGGCTCTTAACCTGTTGTTTATTGCAATCCCCTGGGAGGTGAGAGACCCACATTCCAGTCCCCCAACTGGTTTTCTAAATGTGCATTTCTCATGTGAATCCCCAGTATTTAAATCCCTTATTCATTTAATGATTCTCATGTTCTCGAGTATGACAGATGTTCTGAGCATGGCATCTGGAAACTGAGGGCTAGTCTATACTGCCATACGATTTCGATGGCAGTCATAGGGAGTTACGCAAAGTACTTAAAATTCCTTGTGTATCTCCCTCCGATTGCCTACCTTCTACTTACCTTGCTGTCTTCAGTAGCCTGAGCTGGAAGGTAATCCCTTCCTTCAGACTCAGGGCTGTTCTTTCTGTGGGGGTGATCTTCCAGCATTGTCTTCCTGACTGGTTGAGCAGGTCTTCACAGATCCAATCAGTTGATCAGGGAGATTGGTATGATGGCAGTGAATTCACTGCCATCAGTGAAGACAAGCCTTCAGACCTACTTTCAGATCTTTGCATTAGAGATAATTTGTAATAAAAACAGAGCCTAGGAGGACAGCAGTCCTCAGAAAATTTCTTCACCAGCAATTGAGCATACAAAATTATGCTCTGAATGCAAGGAAAAAGATGGGTGGAGATGTGGTAAATTAACTGCATACATCAATCAGAGAGTTGTCTACTAAGTTGTCTACTCAGTCATAAATCTGATCATTTGTTCTTAATCATTCCCAGAGATATGTAATTAAGTACATTATTGTTAAAAAGTTTAAAGCAATTAGCTGTTTGTTTACAGCCTTTTTTGAATTTTCTAATAGAGTGGTGCTGTGGTCTTGACAAAAGTGGGAGAACAGGATCTATTGTTTATTAGAATTAGATGCTTTCTCTTCAGCTGAATGAAATATTAAGGCATGCACATTAAGGAGTAAATTCTCAAACCATTACATGGGGTTCAGCTTGAAAATCCCCTTTTCCCTAAGAATTTTTGCAGTAGGAGAGACATTATTAGTTATTATAAGTGACCTTTATATCACCTCCTAACAGACTGGATTTTAGAAGTCAGACTGCAAGCTTCAGAGAACCTCTCATGAACAATTTATAGGCATATATTCTAAGAACAAATAACTATTCACATTTTTAATGAATACTTCCTGGGACATGTGAATCCCATAGTATCACATTGCTCATTTTCTTGGTCTTAAGACACTATTTACAGATAGATATTAGTGCACTTGCCATAAAGTGAATTTAAGGAATTACCGTAGTCCTTCTTAATTTGCATCTGGAATCACAAATGTATGAACACATAGTTGTTATGAATGATTCATCACTTCCCAACTGTTTAAAATAGTCTTGTATGTACTAAATGCATGAAGGAAGTAATAGCGGAATATGGAAAGAGCGAATTCTTGCCCCTAAAACATGTGTTATCACAGGGCTTGATACTTTGTATTACAGGAACCAATTTGTTTGGCTCTCACTTACAAGATCAAATAAATGACTATAAAGCAGTTAGGAAGCCAATATGCTTTAATCCATAAAAGATGTGTTTGTTTGCAAACCAAATCATTTTAGGAGAAAGGGAACATGCAGAGATGAATATAACTTTACTTGGCAAACTGCATGTTTATGTGCTAAATTAGATTAGTAAATGTTTCCTTCGCAAATGCATTCAGTCTGCCAGACGTTTGTCTACAGCTGCCCCTGCTTCTCCCCAAATATTACACAATAATTTACATATTATTGATTGACTTGCTAAAATAGCTCCATTGACTGAGACTTTCCACTAAATATCTTAAATTAGGTCTCATTCTGTTGACATAAATGGAGCTACCTATGTTAGCAAACTTAAGTATATCCATTAGTGTTTGTATCTAAGACCTGACTCTTAGAAACATTTCTCCAGATAAATGTAATCAGTCTATCCACTTTCCTAAACTAAACAACCCTGCAAATAAATATTTCTACAAAAACATATAGGTGTTTTCTAAACTTTAATTTAGCGCCATAAACTATAGTTTACATTGCTTGAGTGCTTAATAAAGTACAACTTTATGCTGTCAAATAAATAGAAAATAGAACTCCCAAAATATAGCCACTTACTTGTAAACAATTGGTGTTCATGTGAAAACAATTGAAAGTCTAATGTATATCCTCGTACGAGGCAAAACTGATTTTCATTAGTGTGTTTCAGTAATATGCAGACGTGTCAGGTTGGGCTACTACATCTTGAGATTTCCACTCCTGTTTGCAGTTATAAACATTTTAATGGGATAACATAGCAGTTTTATCGGCAGGCTCATGGATATCACTGTGAAAAATAACTTGGAAACTCCTAAGAAAGAAATGCTAGAGTAATCATATACTAATTAGCTGCTTATGTTCCTGGGTGTTGTTAAGATACCCAATAAAGGGACAAGAAGTACCAGTGTCCATATAATCATTAGTTTATTCGCAATGTTTCTACTGTAGGGACCCGCTATTAGAATCCTGATTGCAAAAGCCCATTTTTACTCTCAATTTAATTTTGTGTTGTTTCATTGGTTATTCATATTATGATAGTACCTTTTGTGTCTTGTTCTTTATACAACAAACATCATATAAATGGTTGGGTGGTAAAACTGCTGAAAAGGGTCTGAGGGTTACTTAGAGTGGCTCAAAAATTGATCAGTCAATGTAATGTAGTTACTCTCTGGGGAGTGTGTTGTATGTCATAAACATCAGAAAATTGCCCAATTCTATAAGCTTTGGTTAGGCCTCAGCTGGTGCAAATTCACAGATGTGAACAAATTGGAGAGAATTCAGATGAGAGGAACAATAATGATAAAAGATTTAGAAAACCTGATGTATGAGGAAAAGTTTTAAAAAAAAGTCTTCAGGAAAAAAAAGAAAGAGGAGGGATCTGATAAGTCTTCAAATAAGGTAAAGGCTATTGTGAGAAGAATGGTGACCAATTGTTCTCCAGGGCCCTTAAGGGAGCACAAAAAGAAATGGGCTTAATCAGCAGCAAGGGAGATTTAGGTTAGAGATGAGGAAAAACTTTCTAACTGTAAGGGTAATTCCAAAGGGGTAGCCGTGTTAGTCTATTGTAGAAAGACAACAGAGTCCTGTGGCACTTTTAAAGGTGGGATTTTCTCCCACAAAAGCTCATGCGATAATAAATCTGTTAGTCTTTAAAAGTGCCACAGGACTCTGTTGTCTAACTGTAAGGGTAGTTAAGCTCTAAAAGGCTTCCACAGAAGGATGTGGAATCCCCATCACTGAAGAACTTTAAGAGCAAGCTAGACAAACAGCTGTCAGGAATGATGTGTTTACCTAGTCTTGTTTCATCTGAAGGGGCTGAACTGGATGATCTCTTGAGCTACCTTTCAGTCTTACATTTCAATGATTCTATGATAAAGGAACCCTATGAGAATAGTGGGGTCCAAATAACTGTGTTTAATAATTATTCACAATATTCAAGTCTCTACCTACATCTATAAACTGCTGCTCTGGTGGCTTATGAAACACAAAATACAGCGAGGGACACAATATAGGTTTCACAAACTATTTAAAGAGACACTGCTTTATTCTATGCACTCGCCAAAGGGTACTGTCAGAATTGGGAACCTTTGCATTAGGTACAAGCACATTATTGTGCAGGGGCTTACCATCTCAAACACCTGCTGGCAACATTTATACCACTCTGTGTTCTGCATAGATCATATATTACAGAAAATGTGCTTGGTTTATTCATCCTGAATTTAAACATCTTCTGCCTCCAAATACTTTCACCCATCAAGTATGCAAGATAAGGAACTGTGCACCTGGTCTATTTACAACAAAATGCCTATGTTCAAATAACTATTAATACTACATACTGATGTCCAACTTTACCAGCCATCCCAATGACATTTATTAACTGGTGACATCTAGGTCTAAGGCACCGGGGTGCTATACAGGACATTCTATGTTGGGCTGGTTTTATTCATAAGTTTGAGTAAGAGTCATCTGGCCATAGTAGAGCTTCAGTCCCATCTGAGCTCTTAAGTCCATACTACTGCTGCTAACACTGTTTTACAGATATTGAAAATTCAGTGTTGCCAGTTCTTGTGACTTTTATCAAAGGCCTTCTACTATTTAGTGTGAATATTCTTTTTAAAGGCCCAGATCCTGGATTTGTGTGATTGTGAGAATCTCAGCTTTCATTTAATACTCCTGGAAACCAGAATTTCTGACCCATGTGATGGTGAAAAAAATAAAAGCTTGAAAATGTAAACCCTAAAACATACAAAAGCCAAATAAAGAGAATTAAAAATTTATTTTTTAAAATCTTGTGATTTTAAAGTTATTCTCATGATTTTTTGTAATCTGATTTCCAGTTGTTAGTACCGTTCTTTATTGTATAATTGGTACCAAGATAAACATTTTATATTATTTTTAACAATAACCTGCTTTAGCTTATAAAGTGTATGAAGTGACGGGGTTGAATAACTCGAATACTAGTTATGTGGTGAAGTTTTTACCTCTAGGGTTGTTGATTTTAACTCTAGCCAACGACAATGATGACTAAAAGCTATTGCCAACTGATAGCCATTTGGTGGATTTAGTCCAGTCCACGATGGCCACTCCAGATGCTCCAATAATACAGTGAGGAGTGTGATAGAAAAATCCTGCACATTGGTCGGGGTGATGTACAGAAGCATTCACTGCACTTGTCCATGCTTTACCTGGCAAGCCAGAAGGCTTCATTTTCCCAAGTTGCTGTCACACTTCAGTGTGCCTTTCATGAATACTGAATTTAAACACACAAAATTTAAACATCTATTTAATTAGATTTAAAATGGATTAATTTTTAAGCTGCTGAGTGAGAGCGTGCTGACTTCAGCTTAATAGAACTGTACCACAAGTCAGTGATGAATTCCGACATTGCGCTCTTAAATAGAGATGACAGACACATGCAAGTGAAGCAGAGAAGTGTCAGATAGCATTAGTGAGATGTCTGGAGCACTGCTGTGAAGACAGTACAGTCAGGTTTTCTATATCTTGTGATTCCTCTGAGTTGCAGAATAGCAACAGTCTCCCTGGAAGCAATTTACTAACTTGGTCCTTCTGATCAAAACATTTCATTAGTACAAAAATTAGCCACGTTAGGACTTTTTAGACACCACCAGGCGAGTAACTAACAGTTGGGGGATGAAAATGGCCCCATCCCCTAAAACAAACCTTAAACAAATGTAAGTAAAGATATTGAAAACACTTTTGCTGTCAGCCAGCTTTGACGTTGCTGTTGTTTCTTAGGCTTTGCCTTAACTAGGAAAAAGTGTGTTTTACACGTGTGTTTTCTTGAATCATAGAATAATAGGGATGGAATGTACCTCACGAGGTCATCTAGTCCCACCCCCTACTAAAAAGCAGGACCACTCCCACTAAATCACCCCAGCCAGGGTTTTGTCTAACCGGGCCTTAAAAATCTCCAAAGATGGAGATTCTACCACCTCCCTAGATAGCCCATTCCAATACTTCACCACTCTCCTAGTGAGAAAGTTTTTCCTAATATCCAACCTTGACCTCCCCAGCTGTAATTTGAAACCATTGCTCCTTGTTCTGTCCTCTGCTACCATCGAGAACAGCCTAGCTCCCTCCTCTTTGGAGCACCCCTTCAAGTAGTTGAAGGTTGCTATCAAATCTCCCCTCAGTCTTCTCTTCTGTAGACTAAATAAGCCTAGTTCCTTCAGGTCCTCCTTGTAAGTCATGTGCCCCAGCCCCCTAATCATTTTTGTTGCCCTCCGCTGGACTCTTTCTAATTTGTCCACATCCTTTCTGTAGTGGGGAGCCCAAAACTGGACACAGTATTCCAGATGCGGCCTGACCAGTGTTGAATAGAGGGTAATTATCACATCCCTCGATCTGCTGGCAATACTCCTACTGATGCAGCCTAATATGCCATTGCCCTTTTTGGCAACAAGGGCACACTGTTGGCTCATATTCATCTTCCCATCCACCATAACCCCCAAGTCCTTTTCTACAGCACTGCTCCTTAGCCGATCGATCCCCAGCCTGTAGCAGTGCCTGGGATTTTTCCGTCCTAAATGCAGGACTTTGTGAATGTGAGTCCAAACTTTTTCCTCTTCACTAGGATTTGACCTTGTTAGTTACCATGTTACTAAAGATGCACCCTAAAGTTTCTGTTGTTTTTTCACCAGCTGGCAGTGGTGATAATGCACCCTAAAAGGCAAGCACTGAGTACACAGGTAGGAAATCAGAGAATTGGGGTTGGGAACCAATTCCATGTGGAGGGTGGAAGCTTAAATATGAACAGAGGGGAAAGAAGGAGGATTAGCTAACTGTTTCAGGTACTAATTGCTATCAAACTCAAATATGGTTTGAGGAAAATGGTTCTATTTCACTCACATTCATCCACTGTTTATAGCTGTTTACTTCTCCAGCTTTGCTTACTATGCACCATTTTGACCCATCTTTCAAACCACACCCTGAGAAGTTTGCCCTCTTCTTCTGGACCCTCCTAGTAATTAGTTTTCTTTGGGTCTTTCATCCAAAAAAGAGCAACGTATGTTTCAGTCAGAACAATAGCAAAATAGAAAAGTCTCTCACACTGAGACCAAAAATGGAGAGTGCTTAGAAACTTAAAGATGCAGCATACGGAAAACAAAAAGCACCATGGTTGCATAGTTACAAAAGGCACCTTGAGTTTCAGCATTATAACTAACAAACGGACATAAACTAGAGCAGTGGTTCTTAACCTTTTTTCCATCGCGACACACCTGACAGATTATGTTCCCTGTGTGACACACTATGGTCTTCTGCTGGTGGTGGCAGTTGGGCTCAGAGTGCTTGGGAGTCTGTGACACACTGGAGGATGCAGCACTCCGGGACCTCGTGGGGTAAAGTCAAGCCAGCACAGGCTGGTGCCCTGGCAGCCTGGCTCAATGGGGCCAGGTTTATTTTTGTGGGCCATGCGGTCTCCCCCTCCCCGCAGTCCAGGATCTCTGGCCCTGGCCGCTGCCTGTGTTGTGCAGGAATAGGCTGTTGAGGGTAGCATAGGGCGGCGGGTGGCAGGAGCCCCAAGCTGAGATGCCAGTTTTCTGTGAGGCATCTCCCAGTTCTTTGTGACACACCTTTGTGTCCTGACACAGTGGTTGAGAACCACTGAACTGGAGAACTTTAGAAATGAATGATTTTGCATGCTTACATGGGACTGTGGAAAATCAGGGGTCAGCACAAATAAATACACTTTTAAAGGAGCACAACTCAGGAAACAAAAGCGCCTCTAAACATAGTTCAAAGACATTGCTGGTATTTTCGCTCTATAGTATGGTAAACAAACAGGCAGACACACTCTACTGGCCTAAAAGGTATGGGGTCTGTCTTCCAGGCACGAGTCATCTCTACAACATGTTCTGCTGTTTCACCGTCGGCCTCTCTTCTCTCTTTACCTTAGTTGGCTTGATTAAGAAGATGAGGCCAAACGTCTTGACTAGCTGAGGCCACATACACTACAGGAATAATCGCGCAACAAGCCCGTTGCGCTTTAAAAGTCACGTGGTTTTTGTAGGCAGGATCGTGTACACACTCGGCCGCTTGTGATGGAACAGAGCCCTCCCCTGCAATTCGCAATTTCACAAAAAAACCAATTGAATTGTGGGAACCTATCCCACAGTTCCATTTATCCTGATTTGGCCCTAAGAATCCTGGGTAGAAGGAGAGTAGTGCTGAGCACCATGAGTAAAGTCTTGGTTTCCCATGGTGCATTCTGTTCCCCTTGCGTCACAAGAGTTGCTACTAGCAACTTGTGCCCATTTTCAACAGTAGCGCATTGCTTCCCGGAAGTCCTTTTGCAGCAACATGGATCCAGGTCTGATCTTGACTGTCGCCTTCAGCATAATGAATACAACTCGGCTGGTGGCCCAGTATGTGTTCAGCTCTGAATCAGAGCAGGATTCGGATGACCCTGGGCTGGTGACTGCCATGCAGAACAACAGCACCGCATTGCTGAGCTCCTTCACAGAGCATCTGCACATGGTGCACTGCCGGTTCTGGTCACGAGAGACAAGCACCGAGTGGTGGGACCGCATCGTTTTGCAGGTGTGGGATAATGACCAGTGGCTACAGAACTTTCGAATGAGGAAAGCCACATTCATGGAACTGTGTGAGGAGCTAGCCCCTGCCCTTCGATGCAAGGACACCAAAATGAGAGCTGCCCTCACCGTGGAGAAGCGTGTCGCAATCGCGCTGTGGAAAATGGCGACTCCAGACTGCTACCACTCGGTCGCGAATCAGTTTGGAGTTGGCAGGTCGACCGTCGGCTTAGCACTTTCACAAGTGTGCAGAGCCTTTAATTGTGTTCTGCTCCAGAAGACAGTGACGTTGGGCAACGTGCGAGAGATTGTCGATGGATTTGCGGCCATGGGATTCCTGAACTGTGGCGGGGCAATAGACGGCATGCACATCCCTATTCTAGCTCCGGAGCATCTTGCGACTGAGTATATTAATAGGAAGGGCTACTTCTCCATGGTGCTTCAGGCACTCGTGGATCACGGGGCGTTTCACGGACATAAATGTGGGGTGGTCGTGTAAGGTGCATGGTGCTCGCATTTTCTGGAATATGGGCCTGTACTGGAAGTTGCAGGCAGGGACCTTCTTCCCTGATGATAAAATTACTGTTGGGGATGTGGAGATGCCCATAGTCATCATAGGAGACCCAGCCTACCCACTGATGCCTTGGCTCATGAAGCCCTATACTGGAAATTTGGATCCCAGCAAGGAGCACTTCAATTACCAGTTAAGCCGGTGCCGAATGACCATAGAGTGCGCCTTTGGGCGCTTAAAAGGCTGCTGGCACTGTTTGTACAGGAGGCTAGACTTAAATGAGGACAACATTCCAGCCGTCATTGCGGCGTGCTGTGTCCTGCATAACCTCTGTGAAAATAGGGGAGAGAAATTTCCCCCTTCATGGGATGTGGAGGCTGAGCGGCTAGAGTTTGCCTTCCAGCAGCCAGCCACTAGGAGTATCAGGGGGGCACAGCTGAGAGCCGTCCGCATAAGGGAGGCACTTAGGGTGCATTTTAGTAATGGGGACTCATAGGACGCATTGCATCACTGTGCAGTAGTGTTCCCAAGCACTATTGGGTGCTGATTGGGGGGTGGAGGGACGGTGCCGGTGGGCGTGTACTGTACTATGCTCGAATGAATGAATACTAAACATGCAACAACTAATCTTATTTTGTATCAATAAAGACACTGTGCAAAGTTCAAATGATTCAATTTTATTATTATAAAACATTAAATATTTACAGTAAGCAGTGCCTGCAAAAGGGGCTATAGATGCGTGTAGGTGCGTGTCTCAATGCCATAGCTTGGTGCCGGAGTGGATGTAACATTGTACCAGGAGGGTCCCTGGGCTTCAAAGAACTGCTTTGAGGGAGAATGGGGCATGGGGA
>ML685769.1:13510325-13578266 GCA_007922175.1 Pelusios castaneus | reverse complement strand
CTCCTGCCGCCACCCGAAGCCCTGCAGCTGGACTATGGTGGTGGCCTGAACCGGCGAGAGCAGCCAGTTTGGGCCACCGCCCTAGCTCAGCCCCGGGGCTGACCCGAATGGTGAGAGCAGCAGGTTCGGGCCACCCCCTAGCTCAGCTAGGGGGGGTGGCCCGAGCTGGCTGCCCACCCCGGTCCAGCCGGCCAATCCCTCAGCCACCGAACCTGGCCATTTTAATATGTCAATTTTGACATATTTGACAGCTCCAGTGTCCCAGAGTGGCCTGGTTTGGCACTCTGGGACATTTCCAAAAGCTGTCAACGGCGCAACAAGCGTCCACACAGGCTGTACCGTGGAACCACTGTTCCGTGGTAAGCCTTACCACCCTCGTTTGGGGTGGTTTACATGTTGCGCGGCAAGAGGCTGTTGCCGCACAACAAGAAGCTTTCATGTGTGGATGCTTTGATTGTTATCGCGCGGTAAGGAGCCTTACCGTGCGATAACTCTGTAGTGTGTGCAAGGCCTAAATTTCTGCTGACTTCAGTAGAAGTTGAATGCATGCAACTGATAGGGTAATCAGTTGCCAGATCTTCTGTTTACCTTTTTGTGAGTTCCCAAATTGTGTATACCTTCTTTTAGCTACCAGTTAATTGTCCTGAAGGCTGTGGTTGGCAAGTGATCTATGAATCCATCTTAGGGCCTCAACCCAGAAAAACATTTAAGCCCATGTTTAATTTAAATATGAGTAAGCAATTCCATTGAAGTCTAAACCTGTTGTATTGTGAGCAATGTGATATAAAAGTATGTGTGCATATGTATATGTAATATTTCCATTTGGGTACCTTATCTAGGTATGTTAGTATGTTACATTTATATTGCGATGTTACTTTTCGTGGTGGTGTTTTATGGCAGAGTATTTGATTTGCTTTTTTAGCCCAAACAGATTGGAATCCCTTGAGCTTAAAGGGTTTGTTTGTTTGTTTGTTCTTGTCCTTTCTAGGGTTTTGTAGGCATAGAATTTGTGTTTTTACTTCTGCCGGTTTCCGTGGTCAGGGAAAAAGAAGAGCAGAGTCTAGTGATTTATTCTCCTGCCTGTCTTTCAGAAAATCAGGAGCATTTCTCAGTTAGCCTTAGCAGGCACTTTCTGTTGCTGTTGCTTTTTGTTTTGGTCTCATCTTTGCTGTGTATATTATGGCATCATACTTGATTCTTGTCTCCCGCTATAATCACCTGATCACTTCTCAAAGCCAATACACAAGCTGTTTTGTACTGTCAGATAAGTATCTTGTGGCTCTTTTAGTCCTCTGCAACCAGTGTCTACCATGAACTTGCCTTTATGCAAAGTGCCTATACCTGAAGCCAGAAGTTCCCTAATCCCATTAGATGGATTCTGGCAGCTCAAGGCTTTCAAGGGCATCAGCTATGCCATATGACCTGAGTTGCTGGCACCAGCGAGTGCTTGAAAAATCCTTGTTTTCCTTTTTCTATTTGATGTTTCCAAGGGATAAAATAATATGTTAATAGGTATGTAACCCAGCCTAAAGAGAATAAGGAATGTGACAGAAACTTGTACAGAAAAAGGAAGATTCTGAAGATATGTTTTATGTACACTGTTTCCTCATAGACTTCTTTGTTAAATGATCTGACCATCTGGGATACTTTCAAAAGCATGTTTTCTAGATATGAAAGATTAAATTTTCTAAAATGACCACTTATGCTATCCTTGGAAAGGCTCATTTTTACAGGAAATCTCCTCTAAATGGGCATTTGTATGTGCAATTATCTTGTTCCCACAAAGGTAGCGTATATGATTCCAATCCAGTCACAAATCTTCTTAAGGGTCTTGAATATCTTTAAGGCCCACAGCAAGCAAGAGGGAGGCCAGTGCAGAGATGATCTCTTTTCACAGTCCCCCCCATGATAAATGTGTCCGATAAAAAGGAGTCCAGGAACAAAACCTTCCCATGAAGGCTCCAGGGTTTGGACCCCATTACAGCCAAAAATCTGAATGCTCATAAGTTTATCTTTAGGTGATAATGTGTGAAGTGTGTCTTCTTTGCAAGTTTTCCCTCTAAATCTGTGGCAGCAAAATGGCCAACATCTGTCCTAAAAGCAAACATCCACCCCACTCAATTAAGCAGACTAAAGAATAAACGGCAGGGGTGTCTCTTTTTGGACACTTTGTTTGCATTAATAATAAGTATAGCAGTATAATAATGCAGTGATGGATATTTGGAAACATAATATATGTGCATCTGACTAAAGGGTATATTACTTATTAATGTTAATGGTGCAGCATTTTAATTCTCAAGACTCCTAGCTTTGTTTACTGTTAGTAGTTAATAGTGGAAACTTTGCATGCAATTAGAAAGATAATGATAATCTTTTAAAAAAGGCATTTAATGAAGCTGGGAGCACAAAAAATATATTACTAATAGCAATGAAAAAAAATTGTTGTACCAGAATGTTGTAAGCAGGATTCAGTGGATTTTCAGCATTCTCTTCTTCTAGCTGCTAGGATGCAAAATTAAGAGATTTTTCATTGAGTACTGTACTTTATTCAGTAGATTACAAACCACAGGAAATTCTAAAGGAAGATATGGACTTAATAGATCAGAAAAATGAGTATCTTGGCCTCTGAGTAGATGGCATATCTTTCTATCTGTGGCCTACGTGAAATGTGATCATTGCCATACTTGCATGTATGAATATTTTATGTGCTGTCAATAAAAAAGGCAGATGGGGAAACCAAGCAGCTCTATATGCAATGGAGTGCATAGAACAGCAAGGCAAAGTTTTCAGAAAAGGACAGATCAATGAAATTTAATTTCATTTCATAGCAAGCTGTTCTAGTTTTAATCATTACAGTTACTAGAGAGAGAGGCTAATTGTGCCAGAAATGTTCCAGTCTGTCCAAACATATGTAGTGGTCACAAACTCATGGGCACAGCAGTTCATTTGCTGCTTGTGTCAATAACTACCTGCTGTGAAACTTGGTTTGTGTTTGCGTTCATGCTCAGAACGGCTAATTTAAAAACTTTGCTTCTAAGAATGGCATTCATAAACTACTCAGCTGAGAATGTTGTTGGCCAGTGCTGTGCTAACTGGTGGAACAGCCTTTGTGGCATAGGAATGTAGACTGACATACGGACATGAACATATGTGTGGATCATGGGGCCATTCAACATCATTGATGCAATTCACTTTTGAGTTCATTCAGATCATTGCTTTTGAAAAATGTTTGTCACATGAAAATGCCGTGCAGCAGGCTGCATGGTGTGAAATTCAGCGGGAGAATTATGTGTACTTAAACTGACGTACAGCCAGGCCTGCCATCAATGTACCATGCTGCTAAACACTCAGAATTTGAACCTACAGATTGCTGAATATTTTCTCTAAGGTGCTATCCTCACTAAACTCTTATAAGCTGCATTGGGAATTGATGTTGCACAGCACCTTATACAACACCAGAGTGGCCAGATTGTATGAATAAGTATAAAATAATACAGACTTTATCTGTTCAATGTAGAGAAGCGTGGCTTTTCATTACTATGAAAAATATTGAAGTAGATGCAGAACTGTTGGTATTGTAACTAAAATGTTTGAAAATACAGCCATAAAAATGGCCATACTGGATTGGACCAGTGGTCCACTTAGCTTTACAGTGGCCCAAGCCAGGTGTAATATTTCACTACAACCATGAGGTAGTGATTATAGAGGCCCTTAGGATTGCTCTGTTTAAAAGCCCACATTGCCATGAACTTGTATCTCAACCATAAAAATCAACACTGGATTGAAACTTGTCTTAGTGTCTCACCGAAGCAGGAGATTCACCAAGAATAGCAAGCTGTTTAGAAAATGCTTTGTAACAAAATTCTTGTAAGATTACAGTAGAGTGCACATGGACGGCAGCCTCAGTGGTATGACTTCTTGACTACTGCCTGACCAGACCACTGTACGGTACAGAATCAGTATTCTGATGTACCATCTTCACCCATTATATGAAATAGTCTTTGCACTGACTAATGGCATATTTAGGTTAGCAATGTCTTTATTTCTCTCATGTAATCAAGTTCCAAAGGGGTGTTTGTCTATTGCAGAAAAACAACAGAGTCCTGTGGCACTTTTAAAGACTAACAGATTTATTTATCGCATGAGCTTTCGTGGGAGAAAATCCCATGAAGCTTCAAAGCATCTGACGAAGTGGGATTTTCTCCCACGAAAGCTCAAGCGATAAATAAATCTGTTAGTCTTTAAAAGTGCCACAGGACTCTGTTGTTTTTATTTCTCTCAAGCATCAGAGTCTACAGTCACACACACAAAAAAATTTCCTTTTTTATTTTGAAAAAAATAACAATCACAAGAAATTAAACTAAACAAAAATTAATGTTGCTGCTTGACATAAAACAAAAAATGCAATTGAATTCAGAGTTGACTGAATTTCCATCCTTTACTCAGTCTGTGTGCGTGGATATTCTAGGGTTCTCCAAACAGTGGGTGGTGATTTTTTACATATCATATGTGCTGATGTAGGTCTACAATGTGGTGGTTTAAAGTGCAATTCTAAAGTGGTTATGTAAAAACGACTCCCCCCTTCCTTTCAGATCTGTTCTTTGTGTTATCCAGTCATGTCTGTTTTCTTTAGTGACAAATACATTTTCCCCCTACTTTTTACTCCCATCATCCCTGCAGAATTAACATAACTGTGGGAGGGTGACATGAACTGAAATAATGTTGACTCACATAATAAAATTAACTAAATGCCAATTGCAGTGACACCTCTGGAATGCCATTAACTTCAAATTACACCTTTAATTGCATCCATGGCTCTCTATTAAGGCAATAGGTAATTCACGGCACAGTCTAAAGACAATGAGGTTGCAAATGAGTGAACTGAGAGCAGCATTTCGTTTACAGAATCCTTGGCCCAGATCCACAAAGTACTTAGGTTTGGCAATGCTTGGTGCCATGATGCCTACCATTTAAACCCCTAGAAAATCGCAGGAACAACATGGAGATTCATCAAGCCTGCATTAGTTGCCCATGCGTTTCACAGAATGAATGGGCAGAAATAGTAGCTTCATATTGTAATCCACAAAAGCCAGCCCACTAGGTGCAGAGCTATCTAAGCTAATCAATGGGAGATGCCAATGATGGGGATGAGCTAAGCCCCGCCTTTCTCACAGAGAGAGGTTCTTATCTCTACTAGCTATCCATGAATCAGAACCTGTCTCCTGGAGTCAGGCAGCTTAAGTACCTAAGCTAAATTTTTTGCAGGAATGATTTAGGTGCCTGCCTTGCTCCATACAAAAATGGTTGGAGGAACTGGTGGTCAGGCCCACCTTATAACTTTTTGGCTCAGAGTGGTCACCTGGGATGTGGGAAATTCAGGTTCAAGTCTCTTCTTTCTGCCAGAGAGAGAGAGAAAATTTGAATGGGGTCTCCTATTTCTAAGGAGAGTGCTCTAACCACTGAGCTGTGGGATATTTGGCAGGGTAGGTGTCCTCAGTCTCTCCTGTTGAAGCTGTTTCATGCTGGATAAATAATGAAAAAATGATTGGAACTGGGGGACTGAACTCTAGGTGTCCCACCTCCTGTGGGTGGGGGTGTGCCCTAACCACCAGGCTACAGGGTCAGTTTTTCTTGCCCAATAGTAGTGTATCCACAGTCACTATGCATGAGAGAGACTGAAATCAGAATACCCCATACCTCAGTGGTCCGAGCGCTCTCCAGAGAAGTGAAAGACCCCATTCAAATACTTTTTCCCTTCCAGCAGAGAGGGAGGAATTGAACATGGGTCTCCCACATTCAGGTGATGGCCCTAACCACTGGAATGATGGTTATAAAGTTGGCACCACCACCATTTCCTATGGAGGCCAGATTTTGAATAAGACCCAGTCTTTTAGGCAGCCCCTGAGTATGATTGAGTAACACTGACAGATGAATGCCTCTCCTCCCTTGGTTCTTGAATCACTCTGGAACTTAGGTGACAGATAAGCAACTGGACGCTTAGAATGAAGCCACAAGGGAACTTCCACCTTGAAAATATAGGCACTGATTGAGTTTAGGCACCTGCTACAGGGTTCAGAAGGAGTCTAAAACAGATTTAGGTGCCAAACCTATGAATCTAAGTAACTTTGCAGAGCCCATCCTTTGTTGCTAGCGATGATGCAAGGTTTAGAGAGATCATAACTTAGTTTTTAGACCCCAAGGTGAATATGCAGGGTTGTCAGTTCAGGAAAATCATCCTTTTACTGATAAACTTGATATGAAAATCAGTGATGCACAGTAAATGCAGAACCCCTTGATGCTGTTCTTACAAAGCCACTTCTCAGAGTTAAACACTTCTCAAAGTGGTTCCAGTCTTCTTTCAAATTGTCCTTCTCTTTGTTTCTATGATGGATGCCTGATTAATGTAACAATTTTATTGTGATTGTGGATTGTGATTGTAGTTTAATATTTTACTAAGGATCTATAGCTTTTAATAGTGGTTGCAGTCAATCTCAATTAGAATTTCAATAACTTAAACAGGCTTTTATTATCTGGTTTCTTGTGAAATGATAAATTCGTTTGTAGGTATGCTTCAAGCTTGTGTCAGGTTTCAGCTATGCTACAGCTTTTCATAGCACTACTTGTATGAATGATCTCATTCTCTCAACTTGATGATAATGGAATCCTTTTTATAACTTGAAAGGCAGCTGCTTATTGATATGGTGGTTAAAATTAACAGCAGGACAAGAGATTGCCATAACCTTATCCTGGAACTCCAAATAAATGGAAACTGTGCAAGAGTTGCTGTTGAATAAGGTCATCTATGAGGCTGGCTGTACTCTTATTAAGCCTTTAGAGACCTAGCCTCAGCATAGTAAGAACAAGACCAATCAATGATTTTCTTTCATTTGACCTCCAAGTAAAGAACTTGCTTCCCTCAGAAATTCTTGGGGAGTGTAAAGTCAGATTTGCCTTTCACAATTTCATGCCAGCTGCTACGCTGAGAGAGGGAAATTATAGATGAGGTTAATGGTGCACTTCAAGTAGGTAATTCTGTGTTAAAACAGAAAATCTGGAGAAGATGATAAAAGCAATTTACATTGGGGAGTATAAGGACCCGAAGTTATAAAGGGTATGCCTACACTGGAGATAAGACAGCAGCACAGCCATAGTCTAGACACTTCCTACACAGATAGGAAAAACCCCTTCTGTCAATGTAGGTAATTAAACTTTCCCAGAGGTGGTGGTTAAATCTGTGGAAGAATCTTCCGATTGTGTCTACAACCAAGGTTAAATTGACCTAACTTGAATGCTCAGGGCCTGATATTTTTCACAACCCTAAGTGATGTAGCTAGGTCAACCAAAATTTTAGTTGTAGACCAGGCTAGTTCCTCCCAGTTGCAGAGGTCAAAGGCCACAAGGCATATAGCACTTCTTAAAATATGAGGTCTAGGAAGAGCTTGAACCTCCCTCAGGGAGTAAAAGTCTTTCAGAATCTGATTTGTCAACATATACATTTTTCGCTTTATATGGTGAGCTAGATTGGTAGTTTGGGCTCCCAATGAGCATTTGATTAAGTGCTAGATCTAATTCTGCCTTCTACTGCAGGTAGGGCACTAAAGGAGAAAGAAGCTCCTTTAGAGGTTTTGTAGAGAAGGTGAAAACCAATCTAAGATAAACCAGAAATTTCTCAGACTATAAAATATAAACGCTCATGTGATCTCAAAGAAATGTTAATGTCTCTTACTTTATCAGTATACCTTCAGGCTATGTCTACTGCAGGTAGGGCACTAAAGGAGAAAGAAGCTCCTTTAGAGGTTTTGTAGAGAAGGTGAAAACCAATCTAAGATAAACCAGAAATTTCTCAGACTATAAAACATAAACGCTCATGTGATCTCAAAGAAATGTTAATGTCTCTTACTTTATCAGTATACCTTCAGGCTATGTCTACACTTAGGAATTTAGGTCGACTTTATTAAGTCGACTTAGAGAGTCTACACTAGACTCTCTAAGTCAACTTGATAGGTTGAGGGAGAGCCAGCTGGCTCTCCCTGGGACCGAGAAGCCAGGGGCATCTCATCCCGGCAGAGCTAGCCCTGCAAGGCTGGCTCTGCCAGGACCAAGAAGCTGTGGGCGGCTCTCCTGGCTCCCTTCTCCCTGGGACCGTTGAGGTCCAGGGAGAAAGGAGCATGGGCTCACTTCTGCCCAGGACAGTGGGGCAATTGCCAGCCCTGCGCTCCAGCTGACGGAGGAAACCTTGAGGTTTCCTCCGTCAGCTGGAGCGCGCGCCCTTCTGGCTGGGACTGATCAGGTCCTGGCCAGAACTGAACTCCCTGCTGGCTGGGACCCGATCAGTCCTGGCCATAAGGGAGCCCTGTGCTTTTGCAATTGCCGGTGCTCCAGCTGCTAGGGAACCTCCAGGGGATCCCTAGCAGCTGGAGCGTGGTCCCGGGCCAAAAGGAGCTGCAGGGCTCCATTCTGGCCAGGACCGCTGGAGTCCCGGTAAAAAGGGAACCCTGAGCTTCCTTCTGGCCGAGACCGCGGGTCCCAGCAAGAAGGAAGTTGTGGCTCCCTTTTTGTCAGGACCCGCGGGGGTCCCATCCAGAAGGAAGCTGTGGCTCCCTTTTTGCCAGGACTGCTCGGGTCCTGGGCAGAAAGGAGCCGCAGGGCTCCCTTTGGCCAGGCCCACTGTGGTCCCGGCCAGAAGGGAGCCCCACAGTCCCTTCTCCCCGGGACCTGAGTGGTCCCGGGGAGAAGGGAGCCGGGATGAGCCGCTAGTGGCTTGTCCTGGGGAGAAGGGAGCAGACTTAAGAAGTTGACGTAAGCATTAAAGTTGACTTAAAAGCAGGTCTTATTAAGTCGACTTAAAATTTCCTTAAGTTGACTTAAGCAGCAGCTTTAGTCGACTTGAGGAAACTCCAGTGTGGACGCAGAGTGAATTAAGTCAACTTAAGCCTGCTTAAGTCAACTTAATTTACTAGTGTAGATGCACTCTCAGTGATTATCTTATTGTTAAGGTGCAAAATGGAAATTGTATTGCAAAAATAGGGGAAAGTTGTACCATTTGGGGTATACTTAATGGGTATAACTCACTGAAGGGTGACAAAACCGACAACAAATCGGAAAGTTGCATTGCAATCTGGAGTTCTCATGCTATTTAATATTGTTTCAGAATGTATCATAAAGACAGTTTTATACAACTTCATAAAGTATAAATATGGCTTTGTGTTCATATTGTACTTATTAAAGGATGGCTGTTGGCACATTTACAGACTGGCTCTCCAGACAGTTTTGATTACTAGCCATGCTGCAAGAACTGAAAGCAAATATTTTTAAGCGAAGATTCAGCTTACCTGAGGATTTTAAGAGTACAAGGCAAAGGAATTCGTCTGCCTTTAACATGTTAAAGAGATCAGAAAGAAATAACCATTCATTAGATACTCCAAGGATTGGGGAGAAACAGAATTCAGTTTTACAGATTCCATTAGCACATTATAAAGATAAGTGACCTTGAAGAACTTTTATCTGGTTTGGCATAGAGACATGAAGGATTTTGTTCCCTATAGGAATAACAGTCTTAAAGAAAATCAGGGGAGAAACAAGTTACTAAGTGGGAATAAAAGGATGGATGATACCATGAAATCGACACATTCAAAGCTCAGCAAATTTGCTACTTTCTTATTTGGCAGCCTTTAGCGTCCTTGTAGATTTATAATTTAGATTTCATGCCATTGGGATACTTGCCTAAACCTGAGAAACATCTACTTATTCAGCGGGCCCAACCTAAACAGATTCTTCAAAATATTATATCTAGAGGGGGGAGAGCATATTGGTACTGTATTAATTGTTCTGTCATAGTATAAAATCTCATCTCATCAATACACAACACCTTTAACATCACTATGCAAAACTATATTAAGCTATTAGTTACTAAAACCAGTGGACAGTGGTGGGGCAGAGTGGAAGCCTTCATGCAAACAAATACGGTTCAATCCTTGGCTCAGTGAAATCGATGTGAAATATGCTTTTCAGTGCAATAACCCATAAGATTTTGCTGTCTCATTTCTAACTTTTCACTGGTATTCACATTTTGTGAACAAGTGTGTTGCTTCAAAGAAGTTACTTTACCTGAGGATCAAAATTATGCAAATCTGCTTTTTAATCTATTTTGGATATTTGCTACAATAGCTATTTCTTGACTCATGAATATTTGTGAAGTAAAAAAAAAGAAATAGTTTCAGATCACTAATGTGCTACCAGCAGAGAGATGGTGTATGAGACTATTAGTAGCAGGAATTTTATTGAAGAGTTAATATATTCTAGATTTATTATAAGTCAACTGATACTTTCATAACTATTAATAATTGTTCTCATACCCAAAAGCATCTCAAGTAACCTGAATGAATATCTGAGCAGTAGCTCTTTTACCTAGCTCTTGAAATCGGAATTTGTTTGATTTCTGAATTTTAATATGTAGTTTACAAATTAAGATATTATAATGTGGCATCTAAACTCTGACACTCCTATCTTTTGTAGACATGAACCAATGAATTCTTTGCCATTTTTGCTATTAATTTTTAACTCAATTCTTCTGATTCTCATGTTAACATCTATATATGTACATTGCCCTCTACTGGAAGATATGTCAGACCT
Organism: Pelusios castaneus; assembly: GCA_007922175.1. Lineage (NCBI taxonomy): Eukaryota > Metazoa > Chordata > Testudines > Pelomedusidae > Pelusios > Pelusios castaneus. Next base: position 13,567,634 of record ML685769.1, on the reverse strand, counting down.
GTCAAAGTATGCAAACTAATGTCTTTTGATCAACGCTGTTTTTCTCACCAGCATTTCTTCCAACTGGCTGACCAGTTTTTTAGCCAGGACCCTTTACAGAGTTCAGTGTGCTCTGTTTCTTTGTCTCCTCATGTGGAGGATGACATAGGGATTCACATCTCCTTTCCAGAAAATCTTTTAAATCTGCTCTTCTGAAGGGTATCTCAGATAAAGTGCCTTTCCTTTGCTGGGGGTAGATGCCACACTGTTTTGACTCCATGCTGGTTCTCCCCCAGAATTTTTGCAATGCAAATGATCTCTGTCCGTAATCTTTGGATGCAGATGAAAACCCATTGAATTTGGCCACACCTGCTTCTCCGTCCTTTATCTAGAGAGAACCTCTTTATCAACTCCCCTCTTCTGTTTAAGCACATTTCAGTCACATATTTCCAGCACATCTGTAAAGTTCTTTATGAGTTAATCACATATACATCACACAAGGATATTTTTCCACAGATCTTTACATGCCGCCTTTTGGGTTAATATCATGACAACAATACACCGCAGGCATTAATGTGCTCTTATGGTCTGAGGCACAGGTCAGTTAATAATAGGGTCTACTAGTTTGATTCCCAAGAGGAGATATATTTTGTGGAAGCAAGTAGGTGGGCTTCCAACCACCCTCTTCATTTCCCAGGGGTGAAAGAGGGTACCCCTTTCCACTGGGCTTTTACTCCTCCCTTCTGGTTTTGGACTCACTGGACAAGGCACCAGCGAAATCTGCTGTTTTATGGACAGAAACCAGGGGTTTATCTCAAATAGTTTGTCTGATCTCATGAAAAGATATTCTAAGCAATTGTTTTTGCACAAAGAGCTCAGATGACTTATCATTCTCTGCCCCCTTCCATTGGGCCCATTTTCTCATCAAATCATGCGGTTTATACTTATGTTCTCTGACTCATCTTGTCATTCATTCTGATGTATCTAAATTTTACTCTACACATCAGGAGTAATTTGAAACCTTTGCAATACAGTCTTTTAAAGTTCATATTTCAAAACCTCTTTAACTGACCTTTTATTAAATACATTCAGTGCTTTACTAGACAGCTTTGCAATCTGTGTGGGGACTTTCTTGTCCTCTGGAACTTTATGTAGTAAGGATTCTTCTCTACAATCAGCTTCTGTGTTGGCAAGACACAGCTTTTCCCAGCTGGGTGGTCCTCGGGTTGATTGATTAGCATTTGATGTTCTACTCTTAGTCCCCACATTTAGATTTTTGTTGGTTTTCCTTTTCCCTCACCTCCTGTTCATGCTGGATTTGAACCTTTTCCAGCTCTCATCTCTCTCCAGGTCTAGATTCTGGGACTTCAGATGTGTCCTCGGAAGCCATTTGACCTTTGTGGTCTTGTCCTATTCAATGAGAGAGTTTTTAAACTCATCTGGCCTTTTTCCTATATGGCATATGCAGCAATCTGAGCACAATTCTTCTGTTTTCTCATGCGTTTGACACACATTGCTTTGCTCATCATGTTCTTGCTACTATTCTATTTACCTTATGCATTTCCTTGTTCTATTTTCTGTTTATTTTGGGTACAAGGAAATAATAAAGCTGTAACCTTTCTTGGACTAGAACCAGTTTTCCCATTTGAGAACCACTTGAAACTATTATACCAGTGCCTGAAGTCAAATGGCAAGCTGTGTGTAAATGCTCTTTGATTACGCCAATGTGGTGCCCTGCTGGAGTTCCCAGAATTGTGACTTACTTTGTTACCCTCTCAGGCTCAGCAAATGAGAACTTTGCTATTGCTAAACTCTGTATCAGCTCCCTGATACACCAGCTTCTCCGCCTTGCCAGCAAACTCTTCACAGCTCTGCCAGTCCAAACCTTACTTCACAGGTAACAAACAGTAAATTGTAGCATTGTGACTAAGCTACTTGCCCAAGGCTGTACAAAAAGACGGAGGCACGGCAGGAACTTGAACCCAGGTCTCCTAAGTCCTGGGTGAATGCCCTCGCTGCTGGGACCATACCAGCCTCCTATCTCACTCTGCTCCCAGATCACTAACGTGCATAGTCTATACACATGGTAGTGTGTGCTGCACCCTGTCTGTGAAACTGTCAGAGGACCATGAATCCTTTAGCTTTATCACAAATGACAGAGACATCAGTCTCCCTCTTCTTCCTCCCCCCACAAGCAAAGGCTCTTGGATATATACCTCATACCTCAAAAATAAATGCCCATGTCATAAGCTTGCTAAAATTAGCAGATTAAAAAAGATAAAAAATTTTGTGCATACCCTCTATCACTAGAGCCATGACTTCTGGAGCAGTCACAAGCATGCTAACAGCTGTGAAGACAGTAACGCTTGTGTTACTTTGATTTATAAAATATAATGAATGAATATGGTTTGGATGGTGGCCTAAGATGGAAGAACTCTTCAAAATGTCACTGAATATGAACACAAACCTTAGTGTTTCTTCAAGAATGAATCTTAGCCTGAACGGATCACCTCCTTGGCTCATCTCTCCTTAGAATTCAGCGTGTAGGCTTAAGGCATCTGTTCTACAAGCAGCTACACACACACTCTCTCTCTCTCTCAATATATGAGTTGATGTAGAGTGAATAAGGGGGAGTCCCTCCTTTTAGTTTAATACACACAAATCTTGCTCATTATTCTAACTAGCATAAATACTGTTACTAGGACAGTAATTCATTACTTAAGGCTAATAATCCATTGATTAGCACCCAAGAAGCCAATTAACAAATCACATCCTTCCAAAGGCATCTATTGATTGATTAATCAACTCTAAAACTCTTTTGTGCAGTATAAAAATGTTATTTCACATTCATATTATTAATATGATAAAAATTCTTTTTCTGTTCATTTAGGAGGGTATGGGCACCTCCTCCTTTACTGAGCCTCAGGCTCCCATCCCTGCGTTGCTTCATGATACAGTTAAGTGTTGCACACCAGCTGCTCTGAGCTGTCCTAGTGAACCGCTCTCCTAAAATTCTATTGTGTGTTGTGATACCTGGGCCTAAACATTTACCCTAATTTGTAAATTCAATTAGTGAAAAGTGGGTAAAGGTTCATGAATTGTCACAATGATTTGTTATATAAAAGTGTTTCAGAAAAAAATTGAGATGGAGACAATATGTTAATTGAAACAGAAAAGATCAACTGATACCACTTAAGGACTGTCTTTAAAATTATAACTGGTAAACAAGAGGAGCAGAAATCAAGGAACCTAAATTGGTGTGTTAGAAATTAAGCTTAACAGGATGGATGATGAAAGGATGGATTATTTTACCTGTGGCTTGTTTGGGGGCCTTTAAAAAGTGGACATGTTAAGAACTTTTACCATCACCATGGCTTCAGTGGAAGGATTGTTGCCAAGACACTAGACTTTGGGGTATGATGCAAATGTTTGACCATCATCACTGTAGCAGACCCCAACAGATGAGATCCTGCTCTGCTCCTTTCTTCCCCCATCTTCCTTCTGTCTCTCCCCCTCCCCCCTTCACATGATCCTGAAATCAATTGTCCTGCATGGCACCAGTTCAATAAAGACGATATCAGCTCTTCCCAGTGAATGAAAAGGATTTAACCAGATACCCCAGAAGCCAGCTTACCTTTCCACTGAAGGGTTATCAGCTGCCCCAGTTGCTCTTTGAGCTCAAAGCATCCATCTGTGACTGACTATCAACCCTGTATCCTGAAAACATCAACAGCAGCAGTATTTTCCCCTGTCTTTATCATCCTACCTTTTCTCTCCCTTCTGTGACTGTATGTTTTATCTGAGGCAGGAATGTGTCTATCATTCTCAATTCAAAATTAAACAATAGCACTAATCCTTTCTCAACTACCAAAAAGACTTCTTAACTAAATAAGGCTATATCTACACTGGCAAGTTAGTTCGAATTAAGGAAGCTTAATTCGAACTAACTTAAGCCATGGCCACACTAGGCTTTCATAATAACTTTGAATATGCTATTCGAACTAAGGGTTAATTCGAGCTAGTTAGTTCGAATTAACCAATGTGGCCATGTTAGTTTGAACTAATTGCTTAGTTCGAACTAACCGGCCCATTGAACTCAATGCAATTCGCTAATTCCAACTACATTTTGCTAGTTCGAATTAAGTTAATTCGAACTAACTAAAATTAGTTCGAATTAGTTAGTTCGAATTAACTAATTCGAACTAACTTTAGTAAGTGTAGACATAGAGAGTCTTTAACCAGTGTTCAGTCTAAAATAAAACAACCACCTAATAGGTTTTAGTTGTCTTTTGCATAAAAAATTCAATTTCACTGTCTTTAGCCTGTTTTGATTCTTTTCCTTTTGTGTGTTTCAATCAATATATTTCTAACATTCAGTCTGAATCTTAGGATGTTTGCTATGGTATTAAGGAGACTAAGCTCTGAGTATATCAAACTCTGGATTTTGTTTAACCCTCTTTATTGTTGGTCATAACTGTTAAGTTATAAACCTTTGCCCCGTATAGAAATCTAAATTAATACAACTATGTTCACAACTTTCCCTCTACTTCCATCTTCCTTAGCCTCGCTATCCTAATTCTTACTCTCCTTCTCCTTCCTTATATTAATTCTGTTAGCCCTCAGTAAATCCCCCCTCCTCTTTTTCCTTATTTCTATCTTCTATATATGCATGTGGGTCTTTACTCTGTGCTGTGTTTTTTTTTTAAGGGTTCCTCAGGTGCATAGCAGTCAGAGAGGACTGCAGCTTGAGCACTTTAACTTTTATCTCCTGGCTCTAATAATTCAACCAACACTATTAAGTTTGGATACCTGGAGCACCACTTGACACTCTAGCATTATTAGGACAGAGATTGTTTCCCTCATGGGCTTGAAGAGAGTTATGGAGAATGAGGTTGGTACCTAGCTATATTTTTTTGTTTTGACTATTACATGTACCTCTATTATCTATTGATATTATTCTGCCTGGCCACATGGATTTAAGTCCAAAGGACTCTTAGGAAAAGAAAACAGGACATGAAACAATGACAGAGATTGGATATCCAAGGCAAATATCAAAAACCCTTAAGAGAACAACTGATGAGCTATTACATAGGAAATGCCTACCTGCCTTGAGAGGTGTGTGGACCATAACTGCTGGAGGGAAACGCAGCCCAAGGAAAGCCAGAGTGAGGAAAGCGGACTTTTTGAAGCACAACTAACTCAGCAGAGCTAAACAAAAAACTATCTATTAATACAGATATTTAAATAAAACTGCATGGCACATGAAAACAAAGCATGTAGCCAGTTAGCATTCTGAGGGTATGTGTCCACACAGCAAAGAAAAACCTGCAGCTGACCTTGCCAATTTGGGCTCAGGCTGTGGGACTGTTTCATTGTTGTGTAGACTTCTGAGATCAGATTGGCCCCTGGTTTCTAAGAACCTTTGAGTGAGTGGGCCCAAGAGCTCAGGATCCAGCCCAAGTCTGGAAGTCTACACAGCAGTCAAACAGCCCCAAGAGCCTGAGTCGGCTGACATGGGCCATCCCCAGGGATTTTCTTTCTAGACATACCCTTACTTGGCAAGGAACAGTCCTGCAGAATAATCCTCCACACTCTGTATACAGCACAAAATGAAATTAACAACAAACTAAGATTATTCATTTTAGCTGTCACTTATTACTATAAAGAGCTTTATAGTGGACAGGAAGAATCCATACAACCTTACTTCTTAAATATGGGCCACTTTAGGATAAGTTTGTTACAGAGCACCTAAATAGTCAGATCTTAGAATATGTACAACCCAGCCCTAATGGATTTAGGATACTTCTATAAAATTTTCCTATAACACGCAGTATCCTGATTATGTACTTTTGTACCACTTTAACATGTCAAAAGCAGACTTGAATTCCTGTGTCAAATCAGTCTCTGTAGCTTACTGTACACTTAATTTTCCTTTCATCTGTGTATCTAACTACAAATTTGCCTGTGAATCTACTGGCTAGAACCACCTTTTTTGTCAGTCAAATGCTTATAAAACAGATGAAAAGGGGTGGTGTTTCAGAACTTAATGAATTAATGTTTACAAAGTGCTTTCAGATCTTCAGGTGGTAGGAACTACAAAAATGCAGAGTGAAGCAGAGTAAAAGTAAATGACTGAAGTTTGCCGTGGACATTTTTGCAAAAAAAAAAAAAAAAAAAAAAAATTGGTCCTTTTTTATTTTGTTTATTACTTGCTTTGAAACTTTACCTTTTTAATCCTACAGAAATAAACCTTCAGAGAAGCTATGAAGGATTTTACCAAGAGGATTCAATTGAGGATCATTTTATGTGAATTCCAATTTTTTGAAGCAAATTCTGGTCTGATATCTATGTAACAACTGCATGAATCTGCAAAGCAGAGAGTATATTTTGGGATTGGTAAAGGGAATTTTTACCACCCACACATCCTTTGAAAATATTCCTCAAAGCAAATAAAACAAAATAATTATCAAACCACCACTTTCAAATTTCTTCCCTAGTATGGGAATCATGTTTTTCATATATTATTCCTGTGGTGATTTTAAAAAATATTCAAATTTCATCTTTATGCATTTACATCTGGGATTCATAGACTTCCTCTATAATTAAAATTAGATTAAAACTATAATGGTATTTCTCAACTATTTGTCATGGGTAAAATGTATTAGTAGTTACAGCTGAAATTCTAGGACACATGCAGTACAATTGATGAAAATATATTTCAGTGTGACCTTTGAGAATATACAGAGTAGTGGGTGAAACCATAACTCCTGCATCACTCTTTCTGAGAATGACTCTATCAGTCTATCATGAACCCACAGCCTTGTTAGAAGTGCTGCTAAAAGTACAAAAAACCAAACTTCTTGTAGCCATGTCAGCCTCAGGATATTAGAGAGACAAAATGCATGAGATTTATCTTTTATTGGACTAGCTGCTGTTGGGGAGAGAGACAAGCTTTAGGAGCTTGAATTAATAAATTTGTTAGACACTAAAAATCATGGTCTTGATAAAGACACTGGATATGGCTTATTACAGCAAATTGTAATAAAGTAACCCACTTTAACCCCCTTTTTGTCCTATGGTAACAAGGATATTAACAGTCCACTTCACCTTGAATAGCTCCTTAGAATATGTGCTTATTACGTACACTTAACTATATGTTTGATTTTATATTTAGCTGTGATGCTCTTGTACCTTTCCCAGACTTGAAGAGCTCTCTGTAAGCTCAAAGGGTTGTCCCTCTCACCAACAGAATGTGGTCCAAATAAAAGAGATCAGCTTTCCCACCATGATTCTTTAAAAAGCAATAAATCAGCCTGACCGTGTGCTATCCACAAGGAAGTAGTGTGATATAGGTGGTGGGTGCTTCGTTAGTGGTTGTTCACGGTCTACATTTCATTCTGAAAGTGATAAGTCAGTGGTCCTCCTCTTCTGATCTTTTTCCTGTCTTCATGCTTTTTCTGTTGACTCTGGGCAGAGAAACAAACCAAGACCTATATAAAATAAACAAAGTCCTGTGGCACTTTTAAAGACTAACAGGTTTATTTATTGCATGAGCTTTCGTGGGAGAAAATCCCACTTCATCTTATGCTTTGAAGAACTATATAAAATAGTGTCAGCTACTTAAGATTCATTTTTAAGTGTTAAAAAGTTTACTATGCCAGCATTTTCCTGGAGTTTTTCTTTTTACCTTTCTTTTTTCAGTAAAGTCAGAGTGATGTGAATGTTTTCATTCTGGCAAATCCATAACCATTGTGAATTGGATTTACCAGGACCCAACATGGGCATATAAGTGTATCAACTGTTTTTGACTTTCCAGATTATCCCTGATGGTTTGTGGTACCTATATTAAGGTAACCTCCTTTTCCTCTTCAAATAATTCTTACCCAATTTTTATAGCTATGAGAGGAGTAAATAAAAAAATACAAGTCCAATCTCTCAATATACATCTATGTAAATGCAGGGCATGCAAAATCTAAATCCTCAGCATTGCCAAAATGTGGGTAACATCATACATCATAACTACTCTAACAGGAACTTTTTATTATGGACCAGCCTGCCTGGCAGCCTTCTAGCTATTGGCAAGAGATGAACAAGATTGGGGAGAATATTCCTGGCCTGGTTTTCAGAAAAAGCCAGCAGCTTTTTGGGGGCGTCCTTCCTCAGGAAAGTTTCCAAGTACAGCCCAGCTATCTTCTCTGGGTTTCGGGGGGTGGGGGAGGGGTGCAGGGGAAGGGGTGGTAAATAACCTACCAAGTCTGCAGGACTTTTTAAAGCTGCAGTACAAGTCTTAGAAGTCCTAGTGCTGATGTAAAGGCTTCTGTGCTCTGCAGTACAGATGTGGCCGTGTCAAAGAGCATATAACTGATCTCTGCTGCCTGGGGAGTCTGTATACCAGCCTTCATTGCCAGAAGAGTATTTGAATTTGGGGGAGGAGCTATGGCCCTTATCTAGCATCACATTCCCACACACCAGTGTGGGGAGTCGCCACCTAACATCTTTCTCTTTTGCCTCTGAAGAGCATTTGAGGGGTTGGAGAGGGATGAATTCTACTGGGCGCCATACACCGGAAAAAATATCAAAAAATAGTTACTGGCCTTTGCAGAGTAGCAGGACCTATTTGGGTCGGAGGAGCAGTAACTTGGATTGGAAGCAGTGTCTCTACGGGGAGGATATAAACAAGAACTGTGTTCTTTTTTTCTCCCTATACTAGAAGTAGGAAGGCGCCCCTTGGATTGGTATTCTATACAAAACTCTAGAGGGCGGGCTGGATCTGACTCACCAGTCCAAACCAGCTGCATGTTCCCAAACTTTGGGAGGTTTTGTTCTCTGTGTTTCAATTTGGACTCAAAGATAGTAAATGCTGTATCTTCTTACCTCCCCTCCAAAAATAGCAAACCATTTCAATAAATAGAAAACTGTATTTCTGAGACTATATGTGTGAATTTTCCATTAGCTTGAATCTAACCAATGGAAGCGTTTCAAAAATAAATATTTGAATTTGCAAAACATAGAGCTCTGGCCATGCGACAAGCCTTCACTCTGTTAAATTCCTTAACAGGCCTTTTTTAACATGAGGTCCCAACCCTTGCAGGCACAGAGTGAAATCCTTGTCCTACTGAAGTTCAGGCAAAACTTTCAGTGACTTCAGAGAGCCAGAATTTCACTTTGTAGCATGTGGTTTGCCAGGCGTATGAGAACTGAAAGGAAAGCAAGAGGCTCAGGGCCAGGAGGGAGATTTTTCAGAGGTATCCGTGTGATTTTGGAGCGCCAGTCCTAACAAGGTCAGTGGGACTGGTATTCCTAAATCCATTACAAGTTTTGCAGAATTCCACCTTTAATCTCTGACATGTTCTAATAAGTCTCCTACCACTTGGGAATGATGCAAATTTTACTAACATGGCTCCAGGAGGAACAGGTTAACTGTGTCAATAAAAACACTTTTAGAGCCAGGCAATGCACCACTAAAGGAGACTTAAGTTTTATTTTTGGCATGAGGGATGGGAAAAATTGGCAAAATGTATTCATTTTAAAAATATGGTAGTGATTCCTTACAAAGATCTTCCTTTATGTATTTGGGGAGTAAGGACGTCGCAGACTTGCCTTCGTCGGCCTGGCTTTGATAGCTTAACAAGTGACTCAAAGGAAGCACAAAACTTAATTAACCTAAGTTTGATTAAGTTGTAATCAGATTTCTGGGTCTTGCTGCATACTTTATTCATATTAAATATACGCCCATTTTTTAACCAGGTATGCGGTACGTAGCTGGAGGGAGGAGGGAAGTAAGGTGGAAATGATTGCCATCTGTGAAAAGAGATGGTATCGGGTAGTGGAGAGACTATGGATCTGAAAACCAGAAACTCAAGCTTCTAATGCTGGCTGCCACTGGTTTGCGGAATGGCCTTGAGCAAATGGATTGACTCTGTCTCCATTTCCTCATCAGTAAAACAGAGACAATACCTAATTATCTTTCTCACAGGAGCACTTTTAGCAGGGGTTTGGACTAGGTGACCTCATGAGGTCCCTTCCAGCTCTAAGATTCTATGATTCTATGATTTAATTAATGTTCATTATGTTTTGAAAAAGTCAAGTGCCTATACAAATGCTAATAACATTTTGCAATCTTCACATTGGTCACCCTAAATAAAAGTGACCTGATATTGAGAGATGCTGAATACATTTAACTCTTATACGCATCAGTGGGAGCTGCAAAAGCACAGCAAACTTCAGCTCATACATCTAAATATGAAGTTGGGTGTCTAAAGTGAGGATGCAAATTTAGAAAAATGGAACATGTATAGAAACATACTGGCAAGCAAATGTTTCGTTTACTTTTATTCATATCATCTGAAGCCATGGGAGATCTAATCAATTTCAGCAAAAATACAAAGCCTGATTTCTATCTAGTAGTTTATCCTGAATGGTTAAAATGTGTGTAATTCTTGCAGCTGTCAATTGCAACCTTGCCAATATAAAAAATGACATAGACTTTGTGCCTTTGACACCGAATGTCAGCTCCTCCCCAGTTGTTCTCCTGCCATGTAATTTAAACAGCCATATGCTTATCCACTGATTTTTGGCACCAAGGCATTCTCTTTTTTCATTTTTTTTAGCTTGAATAGAAATTAAGCTGTTCAAATAGTACATTACTATCAACAATCTTGCCTATCCTTTTTCATGATCCCCTGCGAAGAGGACCAGATGGAATAAATTCCTGTTTGCTCAGACACATTTAATGGCACTTAAATAATGGGTTGCTAATTTCGTAGTTTGAAGGGGAAAATTGCAGGCCTGTTCCATGGTGAAGCTACATGCTGTGTTGCTGTCATGTTCTAAAATAAGGAGAAGAGCATCAAAGATATTCTCCCAAAGAACAATCATAGAGCTAGAGAGAGTAGTTGAATTATGTAGTATATCTCATAGTATCTGAATTAAGAGTAGACACTCTAGAGTAAGTGCTGTGAATCCTGCGATCTTAGGGATGGAGAAGGTAGCTTGTTATGAATGTTATGATACGTTTATATTGGTCTCAACAATGTTATGTATGCAATGACTGAGCTCTCTATTTTAAAAAAAAATCTTTTAGGCCTGGTCATGAATGTGTTTGAATTCTCAGTTGAACAGAAATAACAACAGAAGGCACAGAGCTTCCATTAATTGGTATCATGTTGTAAATTACAGTGTGATAACTTTTTTTGCAAAAACATGAATTAGAGTTCATGATGCACCCCGTGAAGCTTGAAAAGCTCTATGCTACAAGAAAGAGAACAAAACCAACAAGCAATGTGTACCATAACTATAGTTTATTTAAAATAGTTACGTTGCTCCCTGGACATTTTGCTCTCTTAATGGTTCGCTAATCAAAATGTGTCCATTGGCTAGAGGGCATGTATATTTCACACTTTCTAGCAAAGGTTTTCCTAGAAATGTGGAGCTGTTAGACATCTGAGAAGGCTAATAGTTGGATACCAGTCTGTTTAGCACAGGACTGTTCACCATTTTTGGATGAACCACCTCCAAGAGCAGTAATCTAAAGAATGTAAAAAAGGAATGAAAATGGTAAGTGGCTAGTAGTGTTCCTAGACGTACCATTCTGCAGATATAGCAGAACAGCATGGGCAGTGCTTGTGAAATGCTGTCCTTTGATTTCATTTGGAACACAGTGCTGAGGATATGTGTAACAGGCAGTCTGCATTCCATCATTTTACATTTTTCCAAACCCTTCTAATGTTTTATTGTGTATATATTCAATGTGTTGAATAAAATCTGCTGTAACCTCTAGTACTTGAAAACTTATGAAGTTCAATTCTAATAAAATGGGGAAAAAAGGAATTAGAAGTATTCTGTTTAGAAAAAAAATTGGCCTGTCAATTTCACCATTCAATGTCATGGATTTTTAGTGGCTGCCTGCTCCACAGATGGGATGTGAAGATAGGGAATCAGCCACCTCATGCAGCTGGCAGAAGGTGACACTGACCTTTCCTACAAATTGCTAGTGACTTTCTGTATTCTCCCAACTCTTTTCTTTCTTCTGCAAGAGATAGAGATCGAAAATCCTGTTTTACACAGTTAATAATCTTATGCAGGTGGCATAGTATACATTTACAAGGTAGCTATTTTCTCAATAAAATATAAATGTCAGCTAAAATGTTCTGTGGACTTGGACTTTTATTTATTGACATAATATTTAAATATTTATTGAATTATGAAAAATTAAGAATAATACATTGCACTTTGTCTGAAGATCGGCTACTGATTTTATAGACATTAATTGGTTTTGTTTTGCAATTCCCCTGAGTGGTAGGTAGATAAGTATTGTTAACTCCATTTTATAAATGGGAAAAAATAAGTTTATATAAATTGTGACTGCCATACAGTTGCTTTGTTACCTTAAGCAAGACAGGAAAAAAATTATTTTGTGCTAATCACAAAGGGTAATATTTTTCAAAAGCTCCTAAGTCACTTAGCACTTATGACCCATTTTCAAAAGTGCCACAGACTATAAAGTTAGTACAGACTAAAATTTATAAACTGATGCAGACTAGTACAACTTGTAGACAAGCTCTAATATTTGACTTTCAGTGACACATATGAGCTGAAGTACCTGAGCAATCTTTGCAAATGGGACCGGCACCCTTAAATCGTTGTTTTTGAAAAATCTGAAAGGATATTATAGATGTGGGTTTTGTGAGAGAAAGAGAGAGAGAGAGATGCATGATTCCCATTAGTGTTAATGTGAATTGCAAAAATGAAACTCTATGCAACAATAAAAACTTGCTGCTGGTTCTTAACTGTGATAATGATTACTTGCAAAATATAAAATCCAGGCTATAAAGATGTATGAAAATGGTTCCTTTGGAACTCATTGTCCATTTGTCATTTTACCTGTTTTGTTCTCTTTGCAAATAAGAATTTTTAAGACTCTCTGGTCTGATGGAGTGATACCATAATTAAAATGCAGAGTTGGACCCAGCTGGACAGTATGTTGCTTAATTTTTCAAAAGGTCTTTGGTGCATCTTTCAACTATGTTTTATTATAGCATTTATTGGACATGTACAAAAAAGTCTTTGTATTTCATAGAGCAAAACTGAGAGGTTCAATACACCTTGTAGAGAATCTTGACAAGTCTATTGGCATTGTAAGCCCTGTGTAGTCATCATTAATACTACAGAATGGGCTACTTACACGTAAAGCTGTGTGGGTACTAGAATTTCCACCCTTCATTTCATCTATAGTCTGTTCCACTGTCAGATGAAACTGTATAGGTAAATATGTATCTATTTAAAAACTGTTTCCATTGCAATATAAATGAACTATGGGAATGTTTAAATTGGCCACAGATTTTACAAAGTTTAAATGTGTCATATATAAATTGACAGTGTCTCTTTTAAATAGAGCCATTTAGGTAATTTAAAGTTATATTGAAACAAAAGATCTAGAGTCAGATCCTCAGCTGGTATAAACTGGAGTAGCTCTTACCTTGTTAAAGTTAACCAATCTATACTGGCCAAGGAGCTGACTTCTGGTCAGTGTATATATAATTTGGCAAAGTTTACATCTCTGTCTTTTGGATTCACATATTATGATATGCTAAAGATGATTTGTGATAGGAATAAGATGTGATTTTGAGACAGCTGTGAGAAATATAAGGTGACTACATTAAATCTATTATAATTGACCTCACCATTGTAATCTTCAACAGACTGGTGCATATCTACCATTTGATTATATGAGATGCAAAAGGTTTTTTTGTTTTTTTTACTGAGGTTTAGATAGCAATTAAACTACAAGTTTAGGTTAAACACCTTCATAAGAAATTATGGAAACATGAATGAATATACTGAGTTTTTCGAGCATTAAAACCTTTCTAGCACATGTTCCCTTTTTGAAAGATAGGATAGGTGAGGGAATATCTCTTATTGCACTATCTTTTCATGGAGAGACAGAGGACTTCAGGCTTGCACAGAGCCACTCTTCAGTAGCAGCTCTTCTTCTAATACCATGATGCCAACATGGCTATAACAAGACTGCATACAACTTTTTTTTTAGAATTCTTTTTGGAGCAGATTAAAATTAACTGAAGCCTGGATCCATCAAAATGGTGGTATTCTCAAACCTTCTCCCCACAAATCTTGGGTGCCTAGACAAATACTTACTTCAGTGGTCCCCCCTTGCTTAAAATCTCCCCCAACTTCAGGCAATCATCATCAAGCCTTTTCCTCAACCTTCCATTACTTTTTCTGCTGAAAGGTCAATGGGGGCAAGGAGGGATTTCTCTCCTTCTTGCAGCACAACAGTCACTGAAGATCAGCACTGCAGACCAGCTCAATCAGATTAACCACATGCATAGCGCTGCCTGTTGTAATTCCTCCCAATTGGGTCACTCTTACCATGTAACATGATCTGAGAGAGAAGATATGCTGGTCACCTCCTTTGGCCATGGCTGGTCAAGGTAGTGGGTGGAAGAGCTGCACTTACTAGCAGCAAATTCTTCCATGTCATGGAACAACAACCAACAATCTGCTGTGCAATAACCAGCTAAAGAGTTGTGTTTGTGTGTGTGTGTGGGGGGGGGGGACAGTTAACCTAAGTCGAGCAGTAGTTGGACAGCTCATGTGGGGTTCTGCCATGATGATCTGTTTCTGTGTTTCATTCCCTTGTGAGCCATAGTTTGGTGGATAGCAGAGCTTTACTGCACCTAAAGTCCTTAAACAGTGAGGCTCTGAGATCTACAGATCCTATATTGTGTGAGTCCCTCATCCTGGGTCCTCAGACTGGTATAGGAAATATTTCAATCTGCCTTTAGTTCTATCTGTTTTAAGATCTCCCTTGCTTTTCCTCTCCTTTGAAGTTATTTAGTTACTATGGAAACATGTTACTGGCTTGGGCTTCTAAATCTTGATTTTACTGAGATTTTTTTTTGTTTGTTTTCTTTCTTCCCTCACTCATGCACATATAATATCTTTTCTATTCCTCCTACAGCACACTTTGCCTACACCCCCCTCCAAGAAGCGGTAATGAACAGTCAAATCCTTGCTATCTCATAAAGCCAAATGCTTGGATACTTCAATATTTTGCTCATATTCATGCTGGAAACACTGAGGTTGTTTTCCTTGTATACTCCTCCTGTTATGAGTGTGGCCTTATTCAAATCATGTTTGGGGACAAAGAAGAAAAAATCCCAATATTTTCAGTTTATATTTATTGAAAAAAAACATTTAGACCTTTTACATTTATACAAAATACAAATGCAGAGTCCTTTTATTAATATGTCAATCAAATTGTTCATGTCGTAAATGTTTGCAAAGTGTATGTAAGATAGAAATACACCATCATTTTCTTAAATCTAAATGTTACTTTTAAGGAGGATTTGGCTGCGGATTTTTTTAAAAACAGGTCCCATTTCACAGAGCCTCTATTAATTGTGTCTAGCTCTAGTTAAAAACACACACAAATTAGTCTATAGGTAAGACTGATGAAGTTACTTAAGGCTAAGAATAAAACTTTTGTACTTATTTTTGAAAAATTCATAGTTAAAAGAAGCATGCTTCCAATAACAAGTAAGTCTGGACCTGGAAGTCTCCATAATAAATTGATCACCTGATACGGCACAAGAACTATTTTGCAGACACCATTTTGCAACAAAATCTTGGTTTGTGCGGTGCTGTTTCAAAGGACATAAGCTACCGAAACTCTGACGTAAATGCTGTTGTTAATATTGTTTGATTAAGAAGCTTGTGGAATGCGTTAGCATTGTTGCACTTTATGGAACAAAAAGAGCAATGACCTCTTCATGAAAAGAATGTTGTGGATAAGCTGATCGGTACCTTATCAACTTAGTTATTGTAGCTATGCCAGCCAGACATGTTCACATTACTTAGCCATGCTGTGTGGTGGTATTTGTGCTCAGGGAGAAGTGTTTTAAGATTGATCTGTGACCTCATCTGGCAGAGATAGCTGCTGCCTGTTCTTTAGAATTGAGAATTAAATTTAAGCCCACCTTTTAAGAAAGTCACTATTTTAAAACGTCTCAGGCACAAAATACTTAGGAACCACATTGAAGATAGATTATAAGGATCATGTTATCATTGTAAGCTACTGTTTTGCCTATCCAACAAAGGATGTTAATAAAAATAGATTTCATTGTTATGTTTATTTGGCACCTGTACACTCACTCACCCACCTTTTCTTTAGGCTAATGATTAATGACTGCATACTTTGTAGCCAATACTGTTTTTTTTAAACAATGTTTTAAAATTTTGATTTGAATAGTTAATTAGTATTTTCCAAAAATATAGCATGGAAGGCTTGAATATAAATTATGAGCATCCACAGAGAACTTGTTTGTGCAGAAGGGCAAATTTCTAAAGTAGCAGTTAATAAAAAATGCCCTTTAGTTAACTTTCAGAGGTGTCAGATTCTGATAGGACTGGCCCAACAAGTTTTCTGTCACTTAATTGGCCAGTCTACTCAGACTACAGTAAAGCTTCCAAGTTCTGAGCCACCACTATGGTAGTGTGCTTAGGAAATCACTTTCTATTTTGAGTTGATTGGTTATCATCTTGTTCTTTGTATCCTGCAATGCTAAAGAAAACAAGAGAAAAAAATTAAAAGGAGAACAAATGGGGTCCCTTTCCTGTGTTAATCTCTTTCTTCTCTCACACTTTCTGTGGCACACTTCTCACACTTTCTGTGAAAGTGGAATGGTGTGAGAGAGAAATAAATTCAAGTAACAGTTTGACAGTACAAACCTGTACAAGGAAAAAGAACACCCCAAAATGTCCAGGTGCAGAAAAGAGGTCTGGGATTCACAGGGGGAGTGAGGGGGAGAACATACTTTAAAAGAAAATTGGAATCAGTTAATTGGGGTGACTGAGAATGGTAGCGATGATACGACCATGATATATACCTCAAGCTTTAGGGGGTGGGAGAGCATTTGATCAACCTTTCCCTGTGACTTTGGCTCTGAGCTGGGTCTGAAAGTGGATGAGGGGAGTCATTTCCACTTTTGGTTTGCAATAGGCCTGTTGCCAGAAAGTGAAATGTTTGAGCAACATTTCATAATCTGCATCCCAGATCACCCCCTCTACCACTTCTCCCACCTAATGATACATCTCCACTCACTACATGATGAAAAGTCAAGAAGATTCATTCAGGAAGGAGAAAAGCAAGGAAAAACCTAAATAAGGGAGAGAAAGACAGAGCCCTCGCTGAAGGAATGAGTGTTGGGGGAGGAAGGCAGGAGCATGGGGCAGGAACTCAAAAAAGTGTGGCTAGAAGAAAAAGAGAGACAGGAGATTATGGCTAAGGAAAGAAAGAAGGAAAATGACTGATGAGCATGGAATTAAAGGAAGGGATGAAAGGACTGGGTGTGCTAGCACAGCAGAAGGAGAGAGAAATAGGAGGGTGAGATGAATGGGAATTTGCTAAATGTGTATGTTTGGATTTCTAATGTAATAACTGAGGAATATGTCATTCAGTTCTTATAGGTCCAAATAGTTTGGGGGCTTACCAGATTGCTAATGGAAAGGTTTTCTCCTGGATTTCAGGTTTCTCCTTTATATGTTATCCTTGAGATACCAGAATAAAGAAAAGACTGTACAAAAATCTGTTACTGGAAAATCAGTAAAATTTCTCATTTAAATTTTTCCCTTCTACTGTAAATTTTTCCTAGTGTATTCAGGTGATTGTAACACAGATGGAGCAAAGTCCCTTCTCACAGTACAGATCTTTGTTGCATATCTGCATTCCTTCATGGACAAGTGGAGAATATAAAATAAGAGCTCCAGAATGCAGACTTCTTCCTCATTGAGCAGACAGACAACTTGGCCAAAATGTGAGGAGCAGAGACAGAGAAGGAAAACCAGGCATAGTGTGGCGAGTGTCCTGCTATCTATATTTAGATACAACACACAAATGGGAAAATTCAGTAGGGAAGGGACACCAGGCCATGCCATTTTATTGTATGGTCTATTAAAATTGGACCCGGCATTTGTGTAAAATTGAAATGTTTGTCGTAGGTGTGGTGTAAAGAATTCACCAAAATGATGAGACTTCTTCACCCTGACTGCCCTACTAGTCATGGGTAAAGTCACTTTGCATGCAGTTGACAGGAAAATCAGGTCCTCTGTTACCGGGGTTTTGAGATGCTCTTCCAAACTGAGATTTATGTAATCAAAGAAACAGCATGGGTGAATTGTCAGGTCATTCTAAACAAGATAAAAATCTAAAGCTCGCTTGATCTCTCCCTAAAAATGGATTTTGTAAAAAGTGTATTTAGTACCAGAAATTATTGCATTCACTTCAGTCATGCTGTTTCCTTTTCAGACAATAATTATTGTGGATAATATCTAAGGCTATGTCTACACTTGGAAATTTAAGTCGACTTTAACTAAGTCGACTTAGTGAGTCTACACTTAAATTTTAAGTCGACTTTGGAGGGAACTTACAAAGTCAACTTAGAGTGTCAACACTGGATGCCTAGGTCAACTTCTAGGGGCTAGGGGGACCTAGGGCAGGTCCATGGGGGCAGGGGAGGCACCCCTTGCCCAGTGCCAGGAGGCTCAGCCTTTGCCCCATTGTACATAGGTACAATGGGGCAAAGGGGGACAGGGACCCTGGCAGGGCATAGGGGCAGGGTGGGAAGGGCTCTGCCCTGCCCTGTGGGGGGGCATGCCAGGCTCCCCCTGTGCCCCCTGGCAGGGAGGGCATTGGTGTAGTCCTGGGGTAGCCCTAAATCGACTTAGGGCTAACCCATGTCTACACTGGCTTAATTTGACTTTAAAACGTCAAATTAAGCCTTAAGTCAAAGTAATTCTAAGTTTAATAAAGTCGACTTAATTTTCATTAAGTTGACTTAAGAAAACTGTAGTGTAGATGCAGGGTAAATTAAATCGACTTAAGCAAGTTTAAGTCGACTTAATTTACAAGTGTAGACGCAGCCTAAGTGCCAACTTGAGTGGGTGGATGGGTGTTTCCTCAGCCCAAGTACATTGCTAATACTGGTTCAGTGGATCTTATCACACTGATAGAGAGTAGTTACAAGCCCCTTTGTGGATGACTTGTTCTTGCTTTCAGTCTAGCATGGCTGTTATGTTCTTTCAGGGACATAAAATTTCTCATGTATCTATCTACAGTAGCGTATGTGCATAATATATTGAAGGATCCCAAAGCCCTTTACAAACTATACAGGTATCACTTCTCCCACAACTGTATTGAAATTACTCAAATGCAATAAAACCTTAATGTGCATTGCAACAACTTGCAACAGTTCAGGACAGTAAATTGTGAGCTATTCTGTATCCAATTGCAATTTTATATAGAATGTATCTACCCAGCTTGGAATTTTGCTGGGTTAATACAGGTTCATATAAAGAGGACTTCAGTTGTCCATCTCAGTTGGAAGACTGCAGCTCTAGAAGAAAAATGCCCCTTGTTCGATTTCCTGCAGCACTTTGGTGTATTCTAGAAACCTCCCATCCAAATATTGGCTTGAAGCAGCCCATTTTATGGTGTGAGGCCTGAGGAAATCATACCACAATGTGTGTGGGATGGCTATAAAGATAATAGATGCTTATGTTTAAACAGGACTTTAGGGTAAACTAATTGACTTGTCCAGCTGATGTTTACAGTGTTGTAGCTGTGTTGATCCCAGGATGTTAGAGAAACAAAGTGGATGAGGTCATATATTTTATTGGACCAACTTCTGTTGGTATAAGAGACAGGCTTTCAAGCTAAGGAAGAGCTAAGGAAGAGCTCTGCATAACTTGAAAGCTTGTCTTTTTCACCAACAGAAGTTGATCCAATAAAAGATATTGCCTCATCTTCCTTGTCTCTCTCTCCAGTTGATTGAGGTATACAATTTACTTACTCGGCTTTTCTTGATATAAGTATTTGTTTCTGTATTACTAAGAGAAGATTGGATAGTGATGTAGCTGAGTCATTTGTATCTGACTGTTTGACGTAGGAAGTGTACAGTCCCAAAACTGGATGCATCTGAATGTGTTCTCCCCAAGCTTAAGCTGGGAATTGTGGTAAAGTTAGCCTTCCCTACTAATCTTCAAATTTCTCATGTAAACTAACCAAATAATTATCTAGCTTCTGCTGGAATTAGCAAGATTTTACTGTCCTTGTTGACTTTCAGTTTTGTGCAGATGATGAGCCATGTGGTTGGCATTGGATCTCATGCTATGTTGACCAACATGGCTTTTTAACCCAGGTGCTTGTGGCATCACCACTATACAATATACAGTAGGTGAGCATGCTCAATGTCACTATTGGGTTGGTTTTGAAGATTAAAGGAATGAGACTTATGCCACATACACAAGGTGCCGATAAACTATTCTACACTGGTGTCACAGAATGTTTATGATTCTGTCCAAGGACATGGATTTATTTTAATAGCCTGGCTAAATAGATTGCTGGGTTTCAGGCATCTTTAAGAGAATACCGAATAGCTGGTGTGCTACTCTGTCATTGCATAGCCAGGCATGGTTTCTTTTGTCCTTTCTCATCTACCTGGCATCCTGAACTATCTCTTCTGATACAAAATCCACATTTACAGAATAGACCCAAGGTTCGTAAGAGATGAAAATGTTGAGCATCAGTCATGCTCCATATCTGGTGGACTATGTCCACAGAATTTTAGACATATCAGAGATCTTGTGAATGAGAAAAAAAAAAAAGCATCTGAATGGAGCTTCAGACTACAGAGTTGATGATGACTGATAGATTTGGAGAAGTCTGTAGAGTACCTAGTATGGATGGCATATGCCCCTTACTTTACAATGCGGGGTACGTCTTCCATGCCAAAGAATCTATAGGTATAAAGATAGTAGGGAAATATTTCTCCAATTTTATTTTTCCTCTGCTCAACATAATGATTTCTCAGAGATCAAACTGAACAACAAACATCAATCTATCTGGCTGGCCAGCAGAACTGATACATCCCTAATGTAGGGAGTGGGACAGGATTTGTGAGAGCCCACGAGGTGGGTGGACCACCTCTGTGCACCATGAAGCCCAACTTCATGGCAAGCCCTTGCTTTCTTCTGCACAGGGGTGATTCCGTGGCAGATTTGAGGCTGCTTTGGTCTGTCACTGCATGGATTCACAAGCCTTTTCCACTCTGTCATGTGCTTGCAAGAGTCACAGAGGCTACTCCAGCCTTGAAATTGAAGTAGCAGCCACACAATGACTTGGTCTCATGATTGCTTCCTCAACCTCAAACCTCATAGGAGCCCCCAAGTGTAAACTGCAGCTACATGGACTTTGTGTGGGTGTGGTAGTATTTTGGGCAGTCAATTAGATCCTTGTTTTGTAATGCTCATTTTATGAGACTATATACATTCCGATATAATCCACATCAATCAAAGCCAGCACAGACTTTCTTTAGGGCTTGTCTACACATGAAATTATTCCTGTGCAGCTATTCCAGAATAATGTGTAGACACACTTAATCTGGAATGAGTGCTTTCTTTCTCTTTACTTAATGCAAAATGGATTGAGCTAAACAAGAGCAAGGCATATTCCAGTGGAAAAGTGTTGCGATGAAGTTATGTTGGGAATAGTTGTGGCACTTTAAATTTGTGCTGTTCCTTAATCTGAATTAATTTGCCAGGGTAGACAAACCCTAATGTACTCTTTTTGTTTTTGTTTGTTTTCCCATATTTGGGGCTACCATCAGTGTGCACTGTGCTTTTATCTATATGGTAGGGGATTTGGTGTTTTTCAGAGGAACAGTGTATTTGGATCATAATAGGACCCTCTCACAGTTTCCACATCATCCTGAGATAAAATTTTGTTGTTGGCTTTAATATCAGAACCTAATCTCTCTTGAACTTGTTTTCCAGTTGATCCCATTACACTCTGGCTCAATTGCACCAAAAGAGATCCGTGTCATTATTCTGAATGTGATGGTGGCAATGTTATAATTAGGATGTTTTCTTTCTCAATCTGAACGATCTTTGTCAACCTTTAAAATATTGCCTATGTCAATAACCAAGAAAGAGACAGGATTTTATTTTTTTGAAATGTTTTCCTGATTTTTTTTCTTGTGGTTAACAAATTGATTTCCTTTGTAACCATGATATCAAGCTCCAAAACTTCACTGCGAGCAAGAAATCTCTACTATATTGTCCTGGAAAATAGCCATATGTATTTTTTTCTTTGATTTAAGCTAATCTGGGGGCATTCTTTTCTGAATTTGGTCAAGTTAATTGATTTTGTCTAAGATTATCTAACAAATATTGGATCACTTTAATTACTTATGTTTGCTTTAATATATTTGGAGAGAGAAGAAATACACTGTCGTCCTTCACCTAAATGGACAACAAGTTTGCTTCATGAAAGAGGCAGCTCTACCAGACTTGTTTGAAAATGTGAGAAAGAATTTTGGACGAATAAACTGCCTTAGACAAGAGGATGACTTGTTAATTAAGCTTCCAGAAGCATATTATGATTCTGTATTAGATGATTTCTTTCCATTGTCCTTACTCACTGTCACTTGAATCTATATTCTTTTGATAATAAACCCATTCTTGTTTTTGTTATAAATATATCAAAGTTCTGTGGTATTGAACAAAGTGGTCATCCTGTGTTGAATCTTACAAACTGGATGTGTACTGTTCCTTTGAAAACAGCAGACTGCTAATTCTGTGCATCCTCAGTGGATACAGGCCTGGACACTACAGAGATTGCATTGAGGACTTGGGGGATGGTGTGTACTTATCACTAATTGCATAGAGAGTGAAAGGCCTGTGGAGGCCTGGAAGGCAGTATTTGTGCTGCTGGAAACGGGTGGTTTCTGGGAGGTGACCCACAGCATGCACAGACAAGACTTCCTCACACCAAAGGAAGTGATGATGAGGTGTCTCGTAACCCAGGGTGTGCCTGCAGAATGTCACAGTGGGTTTGAAATTAATCACAGTGTGCTAACGTACTGTAGCCCTGTCCAGTGTAAAAAAAATAGCAAAAATATCCAAAATGATATAAATGCCTCCATTATCCATTGCACAAGAAGTGAGATCCTGCCTTGACTGAGTTGAGTAGGAGTTTTGCCATTGATTTTAGTGGGGCCAGGGTTTCAACCAAATCATAGGGAAATCTCAAGATGTCCAAAGATTCTTTTTACTTCAAATAAGAACCTTTAAGGTTGGGTACTTAAAACTATCCTACATAATTCGGTTCTGGAGATCAGAACTGAAAATCTTACAAGGGCAGGATATCCCACTAGATACCTAGTAGTTCCTTATCTGGCTGGTCATTCTGGCACACCAGGAAAACAGACTTTCTTTCAGTATTTTTGCAATTCTGTTTCTAGTTTTTGCGCCTTTGGTTTAGGTTCAGATTTGTTTTAATGCCAGCTGGGGTAGCAAGGGATGAGAAGATGGGTTTTGTTCTATCAAAATCAGGCATCATCCTGAAGAAACTTGAGTTACATACTGAAACTTTATATAAAGTATTTATTTGGGGCATGGAGGAGAAAAAACCTAATATGTTAATCTTATATAGACTATATTATAGATTTTAAGGCCAGAAAGGATCATTATGATCATCTAGTCTGACCTTCTGGACATCCTGGTCCACAGGACCTCACCCACCCATTCCTCTAGCAGGCCCATAACCTTTGTCTATGACTGAGTTACTGAAGTCTTCAAATTGTGATTTTGAGATAGTCCAGCATTTCCTCTAGCTCAAACTAACAAGAGACCCATACCCCATGAAACAGAAGAAGGTGAAAAATCCCCAGGATCTCTGCCAGTGTGATCTGGAGGAAAATTTCTCCCTGACCCCAAATATGGTGACTATTTAACTGTGAGTGAGACCCACCAGTCAGACATCTGGGAAACCTTTCTGTGTATTAAATCAGAGCCCTTCCCATCTAGTGGCTCATCTCCAGCCACAAGAGATATTTGCCAACAGTAATCACAGATGCACTATCTACCATTGTAGGGAATCTCCTAATACTATCCCCTCCGTAAACTTATCAAGTTAAGTCTTGAAACAAGTTAGATATTTTGCCCCCTATTTCTTCCCTGAGAAGGCTGTTACCAAATTTCAATCCTCTGCTGGTTAGAAACCTTCATCCAATTTCAAGCCTAAATTTATTGAGGGACAGTTTATATCCATTTGTTCTTGTACCAACATTAGCCTTTAAATTAAATAATTCCTCTCTCTCCCTCTGATATATTTATAGGAAGCAATCATATCTCAACTCATCCTTCATTTCATTTGGCTAAGAAGCCAAACTTCTTTAGTCTCCTTTTGAGTGGGGTTATGTAATTTCATACTTTCCGGCTATGTCTACACTTGTTAATTTAAGTCGATTTAGCATTAATCCAGTGTTCTTCAGCTTTCCTCAGTGCACAATAAAACAAACAACGAGTCTTGTGGCACTTTTAAAGACTAACAAATGTATTTATTGTGTGAGCTTTTGTGGAAGATCTCCCACTTTGTCAGACACTTAAACGTGCCACAAGACTTCTTGTTTGTTTTGCTGAACTAGACTAATACGGCTACCCCCCTGGAATCAGTGCCCAGTGTTTCACTTCCATACAGTAGAGTTGGCATAAGCCTGGTTCTGTAGCTCTGCAGCATTGTAGCAACTGTAACCTTCGGGTGGGCTAAATTCATTTAGGTGCCCTTCTCCAGTGCCCCACAGAAATCAATCCCAACCCCTATGGGGAAAGCAGCTGGAGACCCAGGATCCAGTCTGTACAGGACTCACGGCGAAGCTTGCTCAGAGCTACACTCACACATTAAAATACTACTAAAAACAAACATAACAATTAACTTTATTAACTACTAACTAAATTAACCTTATCCTAAGAAAACAAACTACAATTAACCAAGAACAATCCCTTGCATGAAAGATACCCAAGAGTCCCAAAGTCTGTGTGGAGTTCACCCAACTCTCAGCTACAGTCTCTGTTCCAGTGTGGAAGCTTGAGTGGCAAGAAATCGCTGTCCTCTTCTTTCTTTGCTGGGATCCTCTGTAGCATTCCATGCAGGCTTTCTCTTCTCCTCTGCAACCAGCCCTCAGTCCCATATGCATGTCTGCAAGGTCTGTCGCAAATGACTCCTTTACATGGAGAAAACATCTTGTTCACTCCTGGCTCAGCTCCTCTCCAGAACACTGAGCACATGGTCTCCCCTCTAGGCAGCTCCTGCCTGCTGTCTGCTCAGGCTGCTGCTCTCCAGTCATCTGACTGACAACATCACATCACACCAGCAGGGTACACTGTGGAGCATGCTCAAATTGCTACCACTACCTGCTTCTGGAAGTTTCCAGTTGTGGGTCACTAATCTGCCCAACAACAGTAACCCACCCTCAGCAGGTCTCTCAGAGATAGCCTTTTCAGGCATATGGGTTACACAACCTTAATGTAATGACAGTTCTAGAGAGGCTACAAGGTAAACTGAGGCACTGATGGCCTAAAACTTGGCAGCAGCTACTGGTATACAAATGTCAATTGTTTTTGAGCATCCTGCAGTGCAGTCTGTGATGCTGCCTAGACACTTGACAATTGCCACTTGTTCAGTGTTCCATCTGGATGAGTTAATCCTGAGTTGATTGTAATCTGGAACTGGAGACTGCTTGATGGTAATGTCGAGGGATTTTAGTTTTATCTGGATTAATAACCAAACCAAGGTGCATTGCTTCTTACCCAACCAGATCAGATGTCAGTGCAGCAATTCACCAGACTGAGCCAAAAAACAATGTCATTGGTGTATTTGAGATCTAAAAGCAGAATGCTGTTCAGCTCATCACCTCCAACAGTTGCCTTTTCAAGCTTATCCATCAAGTAGTCAATATTGAACAAGGATGGTGACAGAATGCAAACTTGCTGAACTTCTATGGACAGAAAACCATGCCATATATCTACTGTTGACTGAAACATAGGTTTCCATTCCATTATAGAGCTTTTCTGCAAGTAACACTATCTATCTAGGGAGGCTGAGTCCCCTTATTAGATCCCACAAATTTGCTCAAGGCACTGAATCAAAGATCTGACTGAAGTCTAGAAAAAGTGCTCGAATTACATTTTTAACTAAATTTTAAGGTATTCTTTTATCCATTTCTAAAAATAAGATAAAATGTTGCACAGAAGGATTTGTGACAGTGTTTTGATGCAGACTGCAATTTTATTTAATCAATGCAGTAGAATCTGACTAAAACTGCAAGGGAATCACTGCAAATATATATAAAATGAACAAGTAGTACAGAATTTTGGTCTTTAGAATTACTGTTTATGGTAATATTACTGTAGTGTTTAGAACTGATAGTTTTAGATGCCTCACTGCTTTATTATAAGGGTAATTTGGGGGTTTTCTTGGAAAATCCTATAAACTTTAAAGAGGAAAATTGGATCAGTGTTTTCTGCTCCTTTGTGCCATGGTTTTGTATCCTGCAATGTGTATAAATTGTCTGTCTGAATTGAGGCAAGTTGACTGTGATCCATGTGATCATATTTCTTTTAAAAAAAGAATAACTTTCCTTCAATTCTCTTTTCCTCAAATGCCCTTTAGCAAATGTTTTTGAAGTGATTTTTGTGATTATTTTATTTAAACCCACACATGCAGTTTAAAAAGCTCTTACACTGCCTCATTATTTTATATGCTCTCCATAATCTATATAGTAACACCTATCTCAGAACACCTTCACAAGTTATCTGATAAAGGTAACTACGAAAGCTATGTCTGGTGCAGGGATGCTGCTGCTAGGACTGTGAAAATATGTAGAGCGAATAATCAGACAGGTGCAGGAGCTGTGAACAAGTCTGGCGCTGCATAAAATTAAATCTAGTTCTGTAGTGTTCTATTTCAGTTCCCTTTTGAATGGATACTATATAATATACCATTAATTATGATTGTGTTTTGCATTATGAGATGTGTATTGTGTAGTGACAAGAATGCAAGAATGTGAGTCAAATTATAGGATTCTATTCCTGACTCTGTCATGGAGTTCCTGTGTGACCTTGTAAAGAATCATAATCTGTATTTCAATTGGCACATCTATAAATGATGTGATATTTACCTACTGTCCTCAGCACTGGGAAAATTTAATAATTTATTTATAAAGTGAATTTTAAATCTTTCTTAAAGGTGCGAAATTAACAAAGTACTTTCATTTTCATTGTCCACTGAGAAACAATGTTGTGTCTCTCACATCGATCTAAATATCTTTGCCTGGACATTTTTTCATCTAAATCAACCATTCAAGTGATTAAGGAAATGGAAATGGGGTCAAAAAGATTTGAAATTGTGCTAATGATATTCAGCCATGACTTAATCCTAGGTTTTCTTGTTTGTTTTGTCTTCTATTCGGATATTAAATTACATCCAGGAATAATTATAGCAATCCTATATCAAGAAGGATAATTTTATTTTCTGTAATTGCTACCTAACTACATTTGCTGTCCTTTGGTGCCAACTGCATTTGAAGGTTGATACAGTTCACATTTATGTTTTATGGCTGAAAAGACAATTTAAAAATACAATGTAATTAACAAATAGTGTGGTTTTTATAAAATGTGGGTGCTAAAGATGTTTGGTTTTTTAAGTGCTGCAAATCTTGCTGGTCTGAGACAATTAGAAGCTACTGTTTGGGGGGAGAAAACGGCAACTGGCAGAGGTTAATTATAATGCTACTGTGACACATTGATAAAGGTTTCTCTCTTGAGATAAAGCTGCACAAGTAATTCCTGCCACTTCTGTTTTGAAAGTGAGGAGTCATAGCACTCTCCTTGGTGAAGTGCAAAAGAGCAGGCACTATTCAACATCTGCTAGTTTCTTTCCAAATCGTGGTGGCTTTCAATCTGAACTGGAAATATGAGTAGTCCCCCTCAGGTCAAAAGTGACTACTTACTTTAGCTGTCAATCTGTGCTATGCCTTTACATGGGGCAGCACAGAAGTTGCCTCATGAGTCAGGGAGGAGTGACAAGACAAGGCCAGGTAAGGTACCTTTAACTTTCTCACTAGGAGGGTGGTGAAGCATTGGAATGGGCTATCTAGGGAGGTGGTAGAATCTCCATCTTTGGAGATTTTTAAGGCTCGGTTAGACAAAATGCTGGCTGGGGTGATTTAGTGGGAGTGGTCCTGCTTTTTAGCAGGGGGTTGGACTAGATGACATCATGAGGTCCCTTCCAGCCCTAAGATTCTATGATTCTAAGCCACGCTTGCAGCCTCTCATACCTATACTGTTCCAGGGACTGCAGCATAATTAAAATAGACCTTCAAAACTATCATGGTTATGGTAGCCTCTCAAGGTTGCTTGAAATCTCTACAATGTTGCATGCTGTTGTGATTCCCAGCCTTTCCCTGCAGCCCCCTATGCTGGGTCTTGTGTGGGTGTCTCCAAGAGTCAGTCTTATGGCCAGAGGCGGTGTCGTTGTCATCGGGCTGGCAGGGCACCAGCCCCGGGTAGAAAATTCTGAGCCCTGAATCTATTTTCCCAGCAGGCACATGCGCACCCAGGCAGAACGCTGCGTTCCGTGCAGGGGCCCCAGCGAAGCCGCAGACTCCTGCTGCGGCCAGGCTGGGGAGATTCAAATCTCCCGCCCTGAGCATGCTCAGACAGAGCGTGCTCAGGGTGGGAGCGGCCTGGCCCAGAAGCAGCTCTGCCGGCCGTCCCTGCAGCTCCGAGCCTCCAGCCAGGTAAGGGGGCTGGGAAGGGGCTGGAGGGAGGCCTGGAGAGGGGTGGGGGGGACAAGGAGACTGGGTGGGGGCTGGGTAGTGGTGGAGGGGACTATGCACGGCAGGAGTGGGGACTTCGTGGGGGGCTGGGGAGGGATGGATGGAGTTAGTGGCCTGTGGAGGGGGCATGGGGACAAGGAGACTGGTGGGGGCTGGGGAGGGATGGAGGAGGTTGGGGGATGAGTGGGGGTTAGGGACAGAGGGGCCTGGGGAGGTGTGGAGGGGGTTTGGGGGCTGAAGGGGGGTGGAGTGAAGGTGGGGGAAGCTGGGGAGTTAGGAGGGCTGGAGTGGGGGTTTGGGGGCAGGGGTGGGCTGGGGGCCACAGCCCTGGATCTTTTTGCTATCCAGCAACACCCCTGCTTATGGCTATCTCCATAATGCTTGCACTACAGAAATCCTCCATTGGCCAGATGGGGATTTTTAAGGCTGTTTACATCTCTCCAGCCTTTACCAGCATAGAGGGGCTTGAGCAGTGGTAAAGATATCACTTTTGATGCATAAGTACTCTTGCTGGATTGGAACCAAGTTCAGATTCTTATATTGTGCCTTTCACCATGCCTTCCACCCAACTACTTATTCCACCACTACATAAAAAGTCCATCACTGCTTTTGGCCTAGTCTGGTCCTCCTTGTGTAGACAGAACTCCCACTGATTTCAATTGGAACTGGAATATATGGGTGGATGCTTAACACTGAATGCTGCAGATTGCATCCCATATGTGCATTCTTTAACCTCAAGAAAAAACTTTGTACAAAATTGTTGTGTTTCCTTTCTGGGTTTAAGATGCTCCTGAATATGGGCATCAGATCAAAGGAATTAAAACTTGTATGATAAACTGTTCTTTCAATTATTTACAATGCAGCATATTTTAACGCTATTGAATGTGGTAGCAATTAAAAATGATCTAATGGGTCAATGCAGGAACGTGTATGGGGTAGACACACAACCTGATTCTGATTTTCCTGACGATGCTGTAACTCAAGAGCAACTCAGAGGATGTCAGTGGAGCTACATCAGTTAAACACAACTGAAAGGGAGAATCAGGCCTACCATACAGTCTGCTGTTTGATAATGAAAAAGTTCCTGAAGAAACGCCAGTGAAATGGTATTTTAGTGAAGAACTGTAATTTTGCTGTAATGTTTAGTGCACATCAGTAATAAATTTAATGGTGTAATGTTTCCCAGCTAACAGCTTTAGGATCAGTTGCAAAATCAGCATATTGCTTATCTCTCGGCTCAAAAAGGAACAGCACTGGATGGTAGCTGGAGGTACTGTTCACTTGACAGTTTGTTTCTTAGTGTCAGATGTTGTTTCCTAGGAAACATATAGCTAGATAAATATCAGCAAAGGACTCTTCCTTCATTCTGGAAAAGGTTAATAGAGAAGGTGAAGAATGAATACAATAAATTAGGATTGATGATGGAAATGTTGTCAATGATATCTGATACAGCATCTTACTCAAATGTGCTTGTGATCTGATATACTGGCATTCTTTCTAAACACACAGCATCTCTTTGTAGCAGTCATAAAAGCAAAGGAGAAACCACATAGTACTGGGAAGATGAGTGCTAATCACTCATGAGCCATTCTTCACTTTCACTATGCAACTCCTACTGAAGTCAAATATTTGAAGTAATTTGAAAATATTTCTATCCTGCAAAAGGGAGAATCAGTCTTTTGATTAAAGAAATGTCTGAAATCAATCTCATTGGGCCTGCTTACATTCCATGAGTAGATTCCCAGCTGACCCCCTGTGGCAGAAGCTCCTCTAGGAGTAGTAGAGGTTCAAGAGTATAACCTGTCTGCAAGTTACACTTCTCGAGAAGGCTTGGGGAGCTACTTGCTGCAGCAGCAAAAGGGCCTTGGTCTGACCTGGGAAATTTTGTAATTCATTGTACATTCTGACTAGCCTCAGTATGCCTTATGGAAACTAGAAGGGAATTTAAAGCTGCCTTCCTCAAAACAATATGTTTGTGGGAGTTCAGCAGTAGCTTCAGATGTCCTCTTCTAGGCTTAGTCTCCTGTCAGCTCAGCTGCCATTTGCACCTGGTGACAGGAGTGAATCTGGACCTGGTAAATGTTATGTGCCACAAACTCTTATACAAGTTCTAATTTAGAGATCTAGAATTGGGGGGGAGGAAGGGGGCTGCAAAATGCATGTAATGGTGTAGTAAATACAGTCTGTTTAATATGTTATGTAGATGTTTCAGTCTTTTAAAATGAATAGATTACAAAGAACATTGGGGTGAAAAGAACTAGGTGTGAAGAGGTCACCATTAGAAAGTCAATGTTTATGCATGTTATTACAGAACTGTATCTGAAATGATCTCGATCTCTCCCTCTCTCTCAAATACCACATTTTATCTGTTAATCTCAGTTTCACAATTTTTAGTATCATTACCCTGCATTGGAAAACTGAGACATAGTGTACAGTTTTATCTTCTATTCTTATCCTATCCTACTGCAGTATCTCAGGTACAGTGGTTACCACTTAAAAATCTTTTCTATTTAGGATACAAAAATCCACACTAATATTAGTTAAACATGCCAAGAACAATTGGTAAGATTGTAAAGGTCATTTTCGGTGATAAATATTGACTTTTTGGTGGCAATCATGAATTGTTATCAGTGTCCATTAATAATTCCAAATTTCTTTTAATAAAGTGGCCTTTAAAGGATTATTTGTCAAAAGGGCATATTGTTTTGCATACCTTGTCAATGCTTGAATTGAACATCAAAAATATGAGACTGGTTTTTTTTCATCAGTGGTTTATTTTATATGACAATTTGCCTTTTATTAGCCTGGATTATTTGCTTTGAGGCTTCATTTCTTACAAACATTCAGTATAGTGTAGATAGCCCTTCATTTACTTACCAAAAATTCTGTGCATGGAAAAAAAGAGAAACACCTGAATGTTTCCATAAAATGTTCAGAAATTAAAATAATGGCAGTAGAGAAGGGGGAAGAAAAAACCCCATATATTAACATTCTGTGTAGGAGATCTGCACATGATCAGCCATGCTTGCTGGATAAGTCTGTCTGTTGGTTGTTGCCATGGCTACAAAAAGCCAGTGGAACCCAATGAGGTGTCTGCAGCATTGCTGAACGGACCAGCCATTTTGCCTATGGAAAACAGTGTGGCATATTATGCTGTGCTTTACCGCGGAATAAACAAAAATCCAGTCACAGGAAACTGAAGAAAGCAGCATATTAATGAATAATTATTACAGCTGCGAATGCCCTCCAGATGCCATTTTGACAAGCTGGTGACAGCTGCTGCCGCTAGCTGAGAGGGTGGAATGCACAGTGATAATGCTGCATATCTGCTAACTGGCAGTGGAGTAGGATTTTTGACTTGTAAAGGCAAGGGTTCTCTGCAATGTTATCTCAACAGCTCCCTAGCTGCTCAGAGTGAAAGCTGCTGACCCAAAAGAAGGGTGTTGCCCTCTCTTAACATTGTTCTTGTGCGCTGCTGTTTTATATGAGCGGGCACTGCTGGAGAAGCAGGTGTTCAGTTCTGATGGGCTTTGTATTGTAGGCTGTACAAACCAGGTTTACCTGCTTCTTACTAACAGATTGTTGACTTAGGAGGATCTGCCGGTGGATTTATTCATAGAAAGAGGCTACTGTACATCTCCGCTTGTGTGAAAGGTAAGATTTTGTTTTTGTTTTCAGTTCTGTAAATACCTTGTGCAAAAACTTGGTGTAAGCAAAACCGATCTATAAAATATTTTCCATTAAAAGGTGATGTGAGCAGTGACTTGTTTAGATCCTTTTTGAAATATATTGATTGATCACATTACAGATTGTCAAATATCATAATGTACCCTTTCAAATGTTTGCTATTTTGAAATAATAGTTCACAAAGTCATGTATATATATTTTACACGCACACAAAAGGGATTTTATGCATCCTGCTACAACCTGTATTGGAGAATAATGTGTGCTATGAAATATTATAGAACTTGTGACTCTTTTAGTTGAAAAACCTTAAAATTATTGCTGTTACAGTCTGACCTGATCCTATGACTTACACTTCCTGCATTTATTTTCCTCCCGTTCTGTAAGCTCCCCATCTTCAAAGTGTCTGACGAAGTGGGATTTTCTCCCACGAAAGCTCATGAGATAAATAAATTTGTTAACCTTTAAAAGTGTCACAGGACTCCTTGTTTATTTTACTGAACTAGACTAACACGGCTACCCCTTTGGAACTTAAAATTATTGAATCCTTCAGTATTGCAGTACATTCATTGTACTCATCCTTAATAATGTAGCTAGATTTAAACTGTCCAACTGCTGTTGCGAGGTATGTAGGTCATAATAGAAAGCAAGCTTTGCACTAGTTTTTATGGAGACTGCATGTCCCCGTGCTGTTTGATTAGTATCTGGTACTTGTACTGTTAAGAGTCTAGGTATTAGCGGCAGCTCTCACCTCCTTTTCAAAGATATTGTGCATACCATGCTAGCACAGAGCACAACACACCCTTTGTGTCCCTCAAGTTGGAGTTCAGGAAAAGAAAGGAAGCCAGCATTCTACATAGAGCACAAGAACAGCTCCAGTATAACATAGTTAAACTTCTTTTATTGCACAACCTCACTGGTATGCTAACTGCTGAGACTGCTACATAAAATAAAAATGCAAAGACAGATGCACAAAAATATTTGAACAGGATGGTTTTTGTGACTGACTACATGCTAAAATTATAGCCTCTTGTTCTACAATGGATTGCCCCTTGACAAGTAATGGATTCTCTGATTTATAGTCTCTGAGGCAGACAGCAGATACATGGATTGAATTTGGTCAATAAAACTACAATCCCTTGGCACAGTCAAGGATCAGAAAATGTTTAAATTATGTTAACTGGTAGCATTTCAGTCTCAGTAACCTAAGAACTGTTTTACAGAATACCATTGTTTCTGACTGCTCATAATAACATTGAACATCTGAAATGGATTAAAACTATCCACTGACAACCCACCAGGAATTCTGATTCTTGAGTCATATTTTATATTTACACTTGTAAAATGTGTTACTGCAATGTTTGCATTAACTTGTATTAACAGTTGCACAGATTAAAATCATGCTGTGCTACCTCTTATACTTAGACAGTAGACTGGGCATGAGATTAATCATTATAAATCCCAGTATATTATTACAAAGGTAAATTAGTAACAAGTTGCTATTGTATAAGACGGTGCAGTAATGGGGAGCCAAAGTCCAAGAGGATTTTAAAGTGAGCTTGTCCAGCCAATACACACAGAATTATATGTTACATTTGAAAACACTGGTACAGAAATGGAAGTCCCTTGTCCACCTGTCTCCTCAGAATCACATTCCTTCAGAAAAGCTACGAATTCCATGAATCAAGTGTTGGTTTCCTCACCAATAATCCTCCTTTAAACATCTCCCTTTCTTGAACTACTGTTTTGTATTTAGTCTTGTAGGCATCTTACTATAAGTTTTTAGAAAAAGGTATAGTCCTGCCCCAATGTTCTATGAAGTGCCATGTACAGTTACAATGCTATATAAGTATTTATAATTGTCTATATGTATGATTACTTCTACCTTGTAATTGAGGGGTGGAGAGTAGGTGGGGCTTTATATTCATAAAATGCTTTGTAAGCATCTAAAGAGAATTCTGTGGATCCTTTTCATGATAAATTAATCATGCAAAACTTAAACATTTTTTTTAAACACAACCATAACAGCCAACAGGTGCTAGCATTTTCTAGTCTCAAAGCCAGACACTGTACATTCTTCTAGGCAGGAGCGATCTAAAAAGACCAAGAAAAATGAAGGGTGACAGAATACAACAAAGTGTGGTCACTTTGGTCAATGATGGACAGGTGTCTTACTAATTACATATATGTTGAATATTTTTTTTTTTTTAAATTAAATGCTGTACATTTAAAAATTTTTAAAACTTAAACACGTGACCATTTATTTACTTTTGCCTTTCTCCCTCACCAGTTTCCATCTTTTCTTCTAATGTCCAACTATCCATATAATCCCTCTCTGCTGACATTCAATCCCCTCCATAAACAATGATGAGCAGTTTGCTCAGGAGAGGCATATATGAAATAGATAAATAGGTGATTTAATAAGCTAGTGCATTGTAGGTGTTGTGGAAGAATCGTATCTAAAATAGAAAAGTAAATCAAGAGAGGGAAGAACAGCAACTAAATATTATATACAGTAGACCAAATTCTGTGTTGTGTAGGTGTAAAATGAGGACAGAGTTCCATCTTCAATATACAAATTAAATCAGGAAAGCCACTGTTTGGTTCAGCTTCAAAATGTGTTTCTAAAAAGGAATCTCCTTAGAATATGAAGATGATATCAATTTGTCCCGAATGTTACATTGAGGAAAACAGTAACAATTCACATGGGAACTAGGGGTGAAATCTTGGCCTCGTTGAAATTAATAGATTTCCCTTTTACTTCAGTGGAATCAAAATTTCAGCCAACATTTAGATAATTTTAAGTGTCTCTATGTTATTAAATCAAACTTACAGTATCCAAATTTTACCTATAATGGTGTCCATCATCTCAATCATAATCTTTCCCCAATACACTGATATAAACTACAGTAATTTGTAGACGTTATTCTTAGCAGTGTAAGCCAGTATGTCCTATATATCTCCAGTGTTATGGTCATGAGCAGTGTTGTAACACAAAACAGAATCAGATATGAGTCCTAACACGAGAAGTTCTTGTCCAAATATAGGATGTGATAGCCGTAGTGGGTGCAAGAACAATGACGGAAGAAAACTGAGATGGCTAAGTGAAACGGCAAAATCAAATAAGGGTAATCATGTGGTCTGATCCTATTTAAAAACACCATTAGATTTAACTATAACAATGTGCAAAACCTGGAATACCATAACCTAGTGAATGAGGAAATACAGGTACCGTGTCTCGTACACACACATTGTAAATAAGTAACTGTATAGGTATGTGAACCACAGTATATTTGCCATGGGGCAAATGGAAGTATCAGCATGAATGATGATGGATAACAGCATATGCATACAGATCAATCTCAAACATCAATACAATAGAATTAACATATCTGGCAAACTTCATACTGTGCAATACCATACCTAGCCAGTAGTATTTTCCTGTCCAATAAGGACAGATATTTAATAAGGCACACCAATGATGTGGTATTTGAATAGGCAAAATGTCTCAAATTAGATCGTTGACCCCTTGTCTATTCCAATCAGATTCTCTGTTTAATGTTGATTGGGGCATGTTTTCAGGGTCTCTACTTTTGTGGCCATTTGGGTCTAAGGAGAGTACTGATACTTGCATCTCTCAGCATTGCTCTGGTTAGGTATCCTTTCCAATGTCGTTATCTTGGTATTGTGTTAACATCTGTTATGCTTATTGCCAGCGATTCCGTTTTTTCATATGAATGTTGAGCATAATACATATGCATGCAGCATACCGGCATAGTAGATTTTTAAAGATTTCCATCCTCAGTGCACATTTTTACTACAAATAGCATTTAAGTTTGTAATTGTTTTTCATTCAAAATGCTGTATTAAAAGCACGTTCCTATAGCTGGTCAAAAAATAAGTGTTTTGTGAAACATTTTCTCCCTTTTTTTGTGAAAAATTTTGAAGTGTTCTGATTTGTTGAAAACAACTCCTCCCTCCCCCCATGAAAACTTCGTTCCCCTTTCTCTTTCTTTTCTTTTTTCTCATTTTTTTTTCTTTTTCCATTTTGCCACTAAAATATGGAACAGGGGGAGGAGAAAAATCTGAATTTCCCCAACATTTTCGTTTTCCAAAAACTGACCTTTTTTCATAGAAAACAAAATTCTATGTGAAAAATGTTGGCTAGTTCTACATGCCACAGATATCTTTGTCTTGCTCTTTTTCTGTCATTTCTGGAAACTATAAATTTTAATTACAATATTGTAGAAATCTTTCTTCAGCTAATGTAAAGGGGAAAAGAACTAAGTTTAGTTTCTAGGGAATTATGTGAATATAAAATGCCATGAAATATGGAATTGGGGGAGACTATAAGGTAAGAGTAAAGAGAAGTAAACACTTTAAGGAAGTCCGAAGGCAGGCCATTAAAGAAAATTTTGAATGGAAACATTTTTAATAACATGGTTCTTGAACTACAGTATAACCCTGCTTTTCAGTATTTTAGAACCGTGAAATATAGGTGGGGTTTTTTTGAAAACATGTTGTGCCGTGACTAATAGCACATCATAGCTAATGTTGCTCTGAAGCAGGAAATTCCAAAACAAGGCGAGAGACTTTCTTCTGTTATTTCCATCTCCTCACTGTAAATCCGTTTTTGTCATCTTTTCTGAGTTTTCTGGCTAGTGTTTTGATTCATCTGCCCTTAAAAACCTCACCATCCTTCCCTTGAAGAGCACAGATTTGGCTATGATTATAAGCTGAGTTTTGAAGCCTTTAAAGGATTCTCTAGGCCTCCTTGTAAGATTAAAAAAAAATTATTTTTAATAAAAAAGAATTGTAGTACTCATAGTCATTTCAAACACTGCTGTTGAAGCCCTCAAAGCTCAAAGACTTTGCAAAGAATTGAAAAAACAAACTTCAATCATATTTTCGACAACTAATGTGATCACATTCATTTATTGTTTCATTAGACAACAATGATTTAAAAAAAAGATGAATTACCTTTGAATAATGAAAACTTTATTTATTTTTAATAAGGCACCATGTTTTTTGTGTCTTGAATGTTAAAAAAGGTGTACAAGCAATTTTATTTTCCTAGTGCAGAATATTAAAGCAGTTAAGAAATGAAATCTCAGCCAACCCCATAAAACTTGGCCTAGGTTATCAGCAGTCAGGTTACAAGTAGTGTTTTCTAGCATACTGTTTCACTTTATCAGTACCCCCATGAACAGGCAGATATGCCCGGGGAAAACTGAGGAGAAGAAAAGAGCGCTGTAGCGGCTGAACAAAATCAATAACAGCAATGCTTACACCAGAAAATAAAGGGAACCAAACCCCCTTTAGGCATATCAAACCATAAAAGGAATCAGTGTCTAAAAATCCATTAATGAATAGGACCTACAGTCATGTTAACAGAAAATCAACAGCTAGGGCTGAAGGTCAAAGTAGATGGAAGTGTCCTTGGACTTCCCAATCATTGTTTCAAAATTTTTGATGGAACACTGAATATGTACCAGGGCCAAATCCCTGCCCAACGCTGCCAGCAGAATCTAGGTGATGGGACCCCAGCAGAGGAAGTTTGTCAGTAGTCAGGATGCAACAAGGCACTTGTAGCTGACTGGAGGCTCAAAATTGTGTAGTGTAATATTCACAAAGAAGACACAAGACAAGGGAGGGGCAAGGACAGAGGAAATGTGGAATATGCTTATTTGGTGCATCTCCTCTGCATCCACAGGTGAGGGTGAGGGCGAGGGCTTCTACTTAACCTGAGGCTGACCGTATAACTGCTGTAACTCAGGCAGGACTCCTGGGGAGAGGAGATGGTGCTATTTATGCAGTACCATATATTCCTCTTTTTCATGGAAAGATGTGGACAAACAGATATGTTTAAAAATCTGTGAAACATAGGCTCAGTGTGCATAGACAAGTCACAGTACAGAATGTTATGGGCTCTTGGTGAATACAGCAGATAGCAGCCTTCTTAAGTAGCACTGACCCTTTATTTCTACCTCCATGTCAACACTGGGTGATGAGGATGCATATGTACAGCTTTGTCCTATGGTCAAGTGGTGTATGTATATGCATCTGGTGCCTGAGTTCAAAAGTATTGAGGTGCCTAGTGGGATTTCCAAAAGCACCTGAATGGATTAGATGCCTGGCTCCCATTGATTTGTACTAAAATTAACAGCAGTGAAAGAGGACTGTGACAGAGGCAGCTCTGAAACATAGTAAAATGCTATAAAGCCATGGAATACTACTGTTCTTGAGTATAAACAATACAGGAAGGCTGGATTTGGATTATGATGGTGGAGTAGTATGACTAGATTTAAAAGGTTCTGTGGAATCCATTGAGAGTAATACTTAAATGGAGCGGACTATACAGTGGAATATGTAGGTATACAAATCCCAAGCCCTACAAGTACAAATACAGTGCTGAAGTCTTACTACTGGCCTCCTGACCAGAGAAAGTACATTGACTGCATATTATTAATGGATATCAAAAAGGTAACTAAATCCAATAAAACAGTAATAAGGGCTGATCACGAACCAGTGGAATCTTAGAACAGATAAAGGTTTTTAAAAAAGCAATTTCTTGACACCTCAGAATTGCTTTTTGGAAAAGCTAACTTCAGAACATGCAAAAGGAGAGGCTAGTCTTGACTGAATCCTAAATAACGTTCAAGAAATAATTATAGTTGAGCCTCTAAGGAATACTGCCCCCAGTATGATTAAGTTTAACATACTCAAGGGAGAAATAGTACCAGAACCTAGCACAGTAGAACTAAACTTCAGGAAGGATGAAATTAATTTAGACTCATTCTTACCCCTTCTTATGACATAAGAACAAGGAGACATTTAATCAAACTGAAAGGCTACAAATTTTAAACTGATGAAAGATTTTTTTACTTAACCAGTGGAACTCATTGCCACAATATGTCATTAAAATTAAGAGTTCAGTGGGATTAGGATTTCTAAGGGAGGGAGGGCATTATATATCCAACTTCTGTTGAAATTCAAACTCCCCTTGATCACTTTTGAGAACTCCAGCCTTAAATATTTATATAGATTGTGAGAAGATTTACAGTTTCTTAACCATGATAAAATTAATAAGGGATATAAAACTCTTAAGTTTCTAGTCCTAACTCACTCACTAACTGATGAGAATTCGAAAGAAATCGCTCTGTAGCCAGAATATTCCATAATGGTCCACTTCATTGTTTCTTGCTTCTTCCTCTGAAGCATCTGGTAATGGCCACTTGTCAGAGAAAGGACACTAGACTAGAGAAACCCTGGGTCTGATTAGGTAAAGCAATTCCTATGTTTTTCTCCTTGTCAAAATACCATGAAGTTACTAAAGAAGAAATTTAAATACAGAAAGGGTAAATATAAATGTGGCCATAATTCATTGTCTGCACCAGGATCCTGTCATCCAACAGTAGCCAGTGCCCAGTTCTTCAGAGAGAATAATAAAAACAGGTCAATTATCAAGTTTTGTCCTTGCTGCTCAGCCCCAGCATTTGGCACTCAGAAGTTGGGGTTTTGCATGGGGTGTCATCCTTGACTGTCTTGGCTAATAACCATTGATGGACCTATCTCTATGAACTTGTCTAATTATTTTTAATCCAGTTCTACATTTGGCCTTCATACCATCCCCTGGCAATGAGTTGCACAGATTGATTGTGCATTGTATAAAAAGTCCTTCCTTTTGTTTGTTGGAAAGCTATTGCCTATTAGTTTCCTCAGGTGACCCCTGGTTCTTATATTGTGTGAAGGGATAAATAATCCTTTCTTAGTCACTTTGTCCACATTGTTCATGATTTTATACACTTCCCAGATCGCTCTTTAGTGATCTCATTTCTAAGCTAAACAGTCCCAGTCTTTTTAATCACTCCTCATATGAAAGCTGTTCCATACACCTAATCATGTTTATTGCCCTTTTCTGTACCATTTCCAATTAGAATATAATCTCTTTTCAGATGGGACAACCAGAACTGCATACAGTATTCAAGATGTAGGCATGCCATGGATTTATATAGTGACATTAAGATATTCTCTGTCTTTTTATCATTCTATTTCCTAGTAGTTCCTAACATTCTGTTAGCTTTTTTGACTAGATGTTGAGCAGATGATTTCAGAGAACTATCCACAATAACTCCAAGATCTTTTTTCTGAGTGATAACAGCTAATTTAGACCCCCTTTTATAATAGTTGAGATTAGATTTTCCAATGTGCATTACTTTGCATTTGTTAACATTGAATTTCATCTGCCATTTTGTTGCCCAGTCATCTAGTGTATGAAATTTCTGTGTAACTCTTTGCAGTCTGCTTTGACTTAACTGTCTTGAGTAGTTGTGTATCATTTGCTAGTTTAGCCACCTGATTGTTTGGTTTTTTTCCAGGTCATTTATTAATATGTTGAACAGCACTGGCCCCACTACAGATCTTTGCGAGACCCCGCTATTTTCCTCTCTTCAGTCTGAAAGCTGGCAATTTGTTCCTCTCTTTGTTTCCTGTCTTTTACCCAGTTACTGTTCCATGAGAGGACCTTCCCTTTTAATCCTGCTTGCGTCCTTTGCTTAAGAGTCTTTGTTGAGAGACCATATCAAAAGTTTTCTGAAAGTCCTAGGATACTATATTTATTGGATCACTCTTGTCCGCGTGTTTGTTGACCCCCTCAAAGAATTCTAATAGATTGGCGAGGTATGATTTCCCTTTACAAAAGCCATGTTAACTCTTCCCCAACAAATTATGTTCATTTATATGTCTAATAA
Organism: Pelusios castaneus; assembly: GCA_007922175.1. Classification (NCBI taxonomy): domain Eukaryota; kingdom Metazoa; phylum Chordata; order Testudines; family Pelomedusidae; genus Pelusios; species Pelusios castaneus. Next base: position 13,526,527 of record ML685769.1, on the reverse strand, counting down.
TTGTGTTCTTTTCTATAGTTTCCATCAATTTATCTTGTACTGAAGTTAGGTTTAACAGCCTGTAATTGCAGGATCACCTCTGGAGTCTTTTTAAAAAATTGGCATTACATTAACTATCCATTTAATACAGAGGCTCATTGAAGTAATAGGCTACATACTACAGTTAGTAATTCTACAATTTCATAGATGAATTCTGTGCCAAAAAAAATTAAAATCTGCATACAATATTAAAGTTCTGCAAAATTCTGCATAAATAACACAATATAACCACACCAATTTCAATTATTTTGGCAATTTATTTCAAAATTCCTGTAAACAAGCATGTCTAGCAATACAGACAACAAAAATTCAGGAAATATTTTTGATAAATAGTTTTTTTCACTAGGCATATTAATATATATTGTGGAGTAAAAATTCATTTAAAGTACAATACAAAAACATATTTCCCACACTCACCAGAAGCATTGCAAAATCTTTGGGGAATCAGCGGTAATGGTTGGAGGGTTGGTGGGTGTGGATGGGAGAAGTATGGAGCAGAGGTTTTTCTTTGGGGGGGTGGCGGAAGGGGGAGGTGGAGTGATTTGTAAGGGAGTTGGGGAGCCTGGCTGACTCTTACCCTCTGCCATTCAGTCAGGCACATCTGCTCCCATCTCCATGTATCCTTCCACCCATCTCCTCCCATTCCCATGTATCCCTCGAGCCCTAACCTCCATGTGGCCCCGCGCACCCTGCCTCCCACCCCCAGTGTCCCTGCACTCCTCCTATATGTCCCCTGCCCCAATCTGTTCCCCCCAGTAACCCTTCTGAACCCGAGTCTGTGACATACACATCCTGCAGTGTCATGTGCCTGCTCTGACTTTCTCACACAGATCACAATATATACCTTCGAGTACAAAATTGCTCCACATATATATTGCTACACTTTTTTCTGTGCAATTGCTCATTTTGACTTTCTTGAAGAGCAGAGTCTTATCAGGTGCTATCTGCCTCACAGATCAGTTCTCTGGATTTTTTGCTCTTTAGGAAGAATGCAATAAATATTTGTATGGACCAATAATCACCAGAATCCTAAAGATTCCATCACTGAAAAATGTTTGGTATGTCTCCTTGAGAAGGGTCATTCATTATCATTACACTCACCTATCAATAGACTGCTGCTTCAGGCTAATCATGCCTTTGTACAACATTAATTCCAGCCAACAACTCTCAGTCCAGGTTTTTAGACATTTGCCTATTCAGTTTCTACTAAATTGCCAGTGAACTGCTGGCTCTCAGCAGTGAAAGTCTCTCAATTAGCTCAAATCCATGGAAATCCCAATGGATTAATCTTCTTTAGGACAAATGGGTACTTCCATGGAATCTCTTGGCAAGTTAAAAGTAATTGATATCAGTTGGTTTGCCCTGAATATCGACAGTATGGAGGAAAGGCAAATAAAAGAAAGAAAAATGTCACTGCATAATCGCAGTGAGATGTTGACAAGTTTGACAGCAAAATAAGACTTAAAGCTAACACTTTGCTGTGACATATATTCAGATAACCCAGCAAATTGAATTTCTCAACAGATATCTTTTCTTTAGAGGGTCACTTTACAGACACAGATATCTTGTAACCTGATCAGACTACAGATCTCCATTCAGCCTTTAAACAAGCCCCAGGGAAAGGTTTTGAATTTGCTATTTGCATAGCTGTAGGTTCACACATTCTCTGTTTAATGGTGGCATTTGATTCACAGCTGAATTTGCTAGCTGATTTATGGCCTTGCATGTGAACAAAGACCGCATTCAGGGCACGCGCTGTATTGTCAAAACTACTAGCCCTGAGAAAAATGTCTTTTGGAGATTGACACCTGTTCTTGATAACAAATACCAGTATGAGAAGTCAAATTCCAAAGGGGTAGCCGTGTTAGTCTATTGTAGAAAGACAACAGAGTCTTGTGGCACTTTTCTCCCACGAAAGCTCATGCGATTAATAAATCTGTTAGTCTTTAAAAGTGCCACAAGACTCTGTTGTCAGTATGAGAAGCCGTCTGTTTAGCATAGCGTGAAATGTTAAGAAAATGCCTCCAACTTAACTATAAAATAAAATATAAAATGCGGTAGAATTCTCAAGACTGTAGGACTAAACTGGTTATAAAGACACTGACTCAAACCAATTCCTGATATAATTCATTGGCTACCATTTCTAGTAGTTAATATTTCAGTAGTTTTAAATTAAATGTAATTTGTCACCACGTATATCGTCAATCATCTTGAAACACACCAGAGTACAGATCTGAGTGCTGAGTTTCTATTCCAGTTAATGATGAGAAATGTCTTGCTATCTATTTATTATTTGTATTGTGGTTGCTCCTAGTTGGTGATTGTGGTCAGCCCAGTCTTGCTCATAGACTCAATCGCTAAGGTCAGAAGGGACGGATAGATCATCTAGTCTGACCTCCTGCACAATGCAGGCCACAAAACGTCACCCACCTACTCCTGTAATAAACCTCTAACCTATGACTGAGTTATTAAAGTCCTCAAATTGTGATTTAAAGACTTTAAAATACAGAGAATCCAATCTAATTAAGGAATCAAGACTTCTGTAGTGCCAAGGAAAGTTAAAGTCCTCAAATTGTGATTTAAAGACTTTAAAATACAGAGAATCCAATCTAATTAAGGAATCAAGACTTCTGTAGTGGCAAGGAAAGTTATTTCATAGTAGGTGGACAAGCAAAGGTGGCCTTTCCATGTGGCCAGATTGGAAAGAGGATTATTTCTTAATTTGCCTATTATGATTTAATGGTTAACTATTTAGGTTACTCCATTAGTATCCAAAGGCCCCAGTTAGAGCTGAGGTTTCCTTGTGTTAAGCACTACAAAACATGACCTTGTGTTAGGCCCCAAAAGCCCTGAAGAATTTACAATCTAATTCAAAACAACATGGAGCAAGAGATCATAAATAAATGGTAGGAGGGAAGTGTAAAATGGCAGAGTAACAAAGGTAACCTGTGTTTATGATATGATGGCTCTGTATCCTCTATAAATAAATATCAAGTCTCCCTGACTGCCAGTCAACTTTGCCACCAGTAGGCTGACTGATTTCTTATAGGGAGCACTGCAGAAGTGAACATTAAGGAGAATCCTTGTAAGTTAGTTAAAGCCATTATGTTTAACTCCCATTGATGTCAGTAAGAGATTTGTGTACACATAGGAAAGGCAGAGTCTGAGTGAGTTTCCCAGATTATTTATAATAACATTAAGTAGAGAAATTGGAGATAATGGTCTAAATTTTCAAAAGTGACTAATGATTATGGGTGCCTCAATCAACTTTTCATGCCTAGCTAGAGACACTTGAGAAGAGCCTGATTTTCAGAATTTGCTTAACATGAAATCTGAGAATCAGAACCATTTGAGGTGTTTCAAGTTGGCCACTCATAAATATTACTCATTTTTGTAGATTAGGGTAATATATTTGGGGTGTGGTAGGCTCAATTAACAGATTTTCTTTATTAGAAAAATCTGAATTTTCTAAATGACCTCTGAAAACAATAAAGGTTCTCTCCATATAACTTAAAGTAACACATTACTTTCACAAATAGGTATCATAATGGCAGCTCTATTTCATCATTATTCTTTGGTGGTAACTATATAGTTAATTCATCAGTGTTACGTTATGTCATCAAAAGTTGAAAGTTCACATCTATCATTTAATTTTTCTTGTAAGAGATTGTCATATATGCAGTCACTGATTTAAAATGTCTCCTTTATATGCATGACAATTGAGCCATATCTCTACCACAAACTACAGACAATAAAACTGAGGTTTAAATAGTCTGAATTCTGGAAAAATTGAGATTCAGATCTGAGCTTGAATCATTCTGTTGGTCTTTGACTGCTTTTGTTCTAAGAAATCTGAAGCTATATTAGTGCTAAGTTACCGTTACTGTGTCTCTATTGTACACCAACAGTTCTGAAACTTTCGAAGGAGTAGCCATGTTAGTCTAGTTCATCAAAACAAACAAAGAGTCTTGTGGCACTTTTAAAGACTAACATTTATTGATCGCATGAGCTTTCGTGGGAGAAATCCCACTTCATCAGATGCTTGAAGATGGAGAACTTAATGCAACTTCTGTTAGTTCTGAAACTGTGGTCCTCGGATGACCTGCTGGTGATTCATGGGCAGCTGGATGAGCACATGGTGTTAACTCTCCTCATTTAGACCTGAAATATTCCATTTTTAAAAAAGTAAAAAAAAAACCGTATTTTTCTTAATTTTCCATATAAGCAATTTTTATAGTTGCTGCATGGATATGCTTGTCATTCCCTAAAACCTGGAAATCCACACTGCAAGTTTTAAGGACCTCGCATTCCAGATGTCATTGGAAGGTCCAACACATTTAGGGCACTAAATACATAACAATACTAATTTCCTCCACCAAACAATCTGTCGGTACTTGAACACAAATTTCATTCTTCACTGTTTCAATGCAACAGTTTAGAATCATGACATTTGCTTTATAGCCTCCTTAATTTTGTAATGCTGGGTGGGAGAAATGCAAGGACACTTATTTATACAGCAGGTTAAATATAGCCATGAACAATTAGTTGTTCCACTCTTAAATTGTTGACAGCTGTTCATTACTTCGCTCTTGGAACCTGGATTTGATGGTGGTAGTAGCAGTGGATTAAAAAAAAAATTATTCACTTGGTCATAATGCTTTCTCAAGTGCCCATGTGCACTTGTCCTTTGTTCCTTTCAGTGATTTTTGCTTGAGGATTGGAAGTGATTAATTCTGTTCTGGCTGTGACTAGGTTCATGAAAGATTAAAAAGTCTTGAAGAAAAATACATGTTCAGATTTTTTCTTTGTTGATGAGTGGGACACCTTGGTGTAGACTTTGATGTGGCAGTTTTGAGAAAGTAAACACCCTTTCTAGGAATGGAAATCCTCCTTTTCATTTGTTTATATTTTTTTTAAAAGACAGTTATTCATTGTGGTTTTAAATATTTACTCTATAGACATGTCCAGAGCAATGTCTCACTTAAATTATGAATTTAACATCATCTTTGGCACTGAACTCTCCTCTGGTTCTCCCACATCTCTCACATTTTTTACATTGCCTGTGTATGATACTGAAATTCCCATCCATGCCCTGTCTCCTCTAGCTTTCATAATTATAACTCTATTCTCAAGTGCCAGATCTCCAGCCTCTAATAATTACAGAAAGCTGCTGTCTGACTGTATGCTGCATATAGTGAAGCATAGCCCTATCATCTCAATCCTGAAAGGGTTCTACTCTCTCATCATTTGAGAATCCACTTCAAATTCCCTTCCTTCCCTGTTCCTTACACTCAATTGGCAGTGGCTTCTTCTCTGTTCCATGCAGTCGCATCACTGTAGGCAAGAGAGTGTTCTCTGTTGTTTGCAGCTTCTGCCTTTTGGAGCACCCTAGCTCTGCCTATCTACTTCAGCCACTGACTCATCATCTCAATTCAGATCTCTGCTGAAAACAACAGAAGGCCAAATTCTACCACTGTAACTGCAGGGGCTTCCCCAACAGTGGGCTCTCACAGGTTGTGCTGTACAACAGAGGGGCAAGACTCTGAGGTGTGTACTCCTTACACAGCACAACACTCAACTTCATGGAGGCTGCCTACATATCCTCACATAGAGGGTAGAGGGCCCACTGCTACATGGATCATCTTGTCTTCATCCAGCCCCCATGAATAGACAGATAATGGCTGCAAAGGCTTTTGCAACCTTCTTACTGGCTGGGGAGCTAAACTGATTTTTCTACCCAGGCTCTACCTGTAGAGCTTCTCAGGGCTCATGCAGTGTTTGGGCTGTACACATGCTAAAGGTGAATGTGTCCCATGCTGCACATTTTCTCTGGTGGATCCCTTATAATTGCTGTCTTTCTCTACTAAATTGTACAGTTATGTTTGTTGTACTTGTAAAACATTATGTGATAGTTTTTGTGGAAGTTGTTCTACAAAATAAAATTTTGTGTTGTATTCCTGTCCTTACTCTACTAAGATATCTCTGTGTAAACTATGCCTCATTCATTTTAAACAAGAAAGGGTAAAATGATATTTTTGGGAAAGGGGCATCTTCAGGTCCCATTGCAGGGACATTTTTCAGGTGCCAAGAATCTAGAGCAGAAAGACGACGGACAAGCTGTACCTATCTTGCTATATTACACTGACTTAGAACAAGCCAAGATTTTTAAAAGAATTAATGATTTGGAATGCTTCCATTTAGGTGTGTCAATTGTGGAATATATTAAAGGGGGTTGGTTTTCAGGGGAAGGGTGTGCAGCATTTTCTGAAGATTGGACCTTTTCAGCATGTCTCAGATTGGGCACCCGGAGGGTAAATGACTGCCTGCTTAAATTGTGTGAAAGTGACGGTATAGAGTGAAAGAGTCTAGAGGTCAGTGACGGGGGACCAGGAGAGATTTGACCTCTTTGTGCTTCAATCAAATCAGGTAGGAAACTGAGTGAAAATGCAGAGCTTAATTAAAGACAGAGAACTAAATAGCAATTGGGATAAAAATGTATGTTTGTACAAAAGGTAAATCGTACCTGATCAACCCTGTACGTTACTCTGAGAAGATAAGCCATTATCTTGACAAAGGAAGTGCAGTAGAAAAGCCTTTGCTGCAGTTCCACATGAGGAATTCTTGGTTATATTGGAGAAGATGGGGATTAATATGAGAATTGAAAGGTGGGTAAGGAACTAATAAAAAGGGGAGACTATAATGGGTCATACTGAAAGATGAACTGTCAGGCTGGAAGGAGTTCCTAGTGAAGTTCCTCAAGTATCAGTCTTGGGTCCAGTCTTATTCAACATTTTCAGTAATGACCTTGGAACTAAAAGTATGTGTGCTAATAAAATTTGGAGAGGACTCAGAGTTGAGCGGTGTTGTCAATACAGAAGAAGAAGGCCAGAATGTCATACAAGAAGATTTGAACAACTCTGAAAACTGGAGAAACAGAAATGGGATGAAATTTAATAGTGCACAGTATAAGGTCATGCATTTAGGGACTGACAACAAGAATCTCTGCTATAACGTGAAACTTGCCAATTGGAAGCAACAGAAAAACTTGAGTGTATTGGTTGATCATGTTAACTGTGATTCCCTCAATGTGATGTACCCATGAAAAAGGCTAGTACAGCCTGAAGATGCAGTAGAACTATAGAGGCATTATAGGAAAGTATTATTACCATTATACAAGTGCTGGTCAGACCCAGGGAATACTGTGAGCAATTCTGGTCCTCCATGTTTAAGAAAGATGAATTCAAACTGGAACAGGTGCAAACAAGGGCTTATTAGAATGATCAGAGAAATGGAGATCCTGTTTTATGAGAGGACACATTGGCTATGTCTACACTGGCAAGTTAGTTCGAATTAAGGAGGCTTAAGAGCCTAGTGTAGCCATGGCTTTAGTTAGTTCGAATTAAGCCTACTTAATTCGAACTAACTAAAGCCATGGCTACACTAGGCTTTAGTTGGTTCAAATTAAGGGCTTCCTTAATTCAAACTAATAAGTTCGAATAGGGTATTCGAACTAAGGAGTTAATTCGAACTAACTAGTTCGAATTAACCAATGTGGCCATGTTAATTCGAACTAATTTCTTCGTTCGAATTAACTGGCCATTGAAATGAATGGGGATCGCTAATTCGAACTAAGCAAGTACTTGCTTAGTTCGAACTAACATTCAAGTGTGGCCATGCTAGTTCGAATTAAGCTAATTCGAACTAACTAAAATTAGTTCGAATTAGTTAGTTCGAACTAACTAATTCGAACTAATTTTAGCAAGTGTAGACATAGCCTTAGAGTTTAGTTTCACGAAATGAAGGCTGATGGGACAGATGGTTGCTTTCTGTAAATACATCAGAGGGACAAACATCAAGGAGTGGGAGGAGTTATTTAAGCTAAGGGATAACTTTGGCTCAAGAACAAATGGATATAATTTGGCCATCAGTAAGTTTAGGCTTGAAATTAGACGAAGTAGCAGAGGAGTGAAGTTCTGGAACACCTTTCCAAGGGGAGAAGTGGGGGGAGGTGGAGAAAAATACCTAACTTGTTTCAAGACTGACCTTGGTAAATTTAGGGAGGGGAGGAGATGATGTGGTTGCCTATAATAGCATATGACCCATCTCCATCTGCTATTAGCAAATATCTCAAGTGGCCTGAGATGGCACACCAGATGGAGAGGGCTCTGTTACTACAGAAAATTCTTTCCCACTTGTCTGACTAGTGGGTCTCATCCACATGTTCAGAGTCTAACAGATGGCCATATATGAGATTGGGAAGGAATTCCTGCCCCTCCTCCCCCAAGCTGTGTTTGGCAGAGACCCCAGAAGAGGAAGGGGAGGTTTGCTTTCCCCTGCAGCATGGGCATGGTTTGAACAAGAGTAAATGGTGGATTCTCTGTAACTTGAAGTCTTTTAAATCAAGATTTGAGGCCTTCAGTAACTAAGCCAGAGCTTATGAGCTTATTGCAGGAGTGGGAGGATGATGTTCTGTGGCCGGCAATATGCAGGAGGTCAGACTAGATCAGTGGTTTTCAAACTTAAGGTCGGGACCCAGTACTGGGTCGCAGACCCTCAGTCACTGGGTGGTGGCGCCCCCTGCTGCTGCCACGAAAAGACTGGAATGCATCGCTCAAAGATGTAATTGTTGGGTGCAGGGCATAAATGATTTTTTTCAACTGGGTCCAGAGGAAAAAAGTTTGAAAACCACTGGACTAGATGATCAGTTCTTAAAATTGTGATTTGAGTTCAGTTTTCTTGAGCAAGCAAATCAGAAGAAAAAAAAATCAGTCTCTGGCAGCATTAATTTCTTATTGTATATACCAAAGGGACAAAGTTAATCCCACCGTAGCTGGATTCCTTCAAGGTTTGGATGGATGGTGGTCTATGGTTTTGTGCCATATTTTCAGATACCATGCCAACTGGAATATAGATGCAAAATAAATTGGCTACATGAACATTTGTGAGTGAAATATAATGATGCACTTATTAAAAACGTCTGCCTTTGCATATTGCTTGGTCACAGATCCCCTTCCTTCTAAATAAATAATGTAGGCTTTTCTATTCAACCCTTCATAAATACCACATTCTCTTCTCACCCTCACATCCTAGCAGGGATTCAAACCTGTAGATGCATCGGACTCTAGTCCACTGTCTTTCTATTTATTATATTAACAGCAACAGCTATTAAAGTCACTTTATTAATGAGTAAAAATTAGGAACCATCTTCATTGTAGCTGCCTGTCTTTTGCCTTCACCCAGTTGGTCACTGGTGTTCCGCAAGTGTGAAAATTACTCTCTGTAAAGGGCCAGCATATGGCCTAATGCCACCTTGTTCCCAGGTAGGCCCAAGGTGGGGCTAATCTATTGTGATTAACCTCCTATGCAAAGGTGAATTTTTCCCCAAGTTACCATGAGTCCTCTAAGTTGCTGTGCTCTCAGCTCCTACTACACTCTCACTGTACCTCAGAGATTCAGGACCTGTATCTGTAATAATTAAAAAACACAATAAGTGATCAAAGCTCTGACAGAAAAGAGTGTGTGTAAGGAAAAGTGACCTTGTACAAAGTTCCTGAAACAATGGACTGGCAGTACACATAGAGAACTCGATAAACAATAGACTCCTGTTTTGTATTTCCTGTTAAAACCTTTTGCATATTTATGACCGCTCTATTTATTTTTTTGTAAGAATTTGAAATTAATATTGGAGCAATGGCAGGTCTGTTTTACTAACAACATAACCAGCATATGTCAGTACAATTCATATAATTTGTAGTTGCAGTTCACAACTTGTACAACAATTTGTAGTTACAGTTAACATAGCTTTTTCACCTTATGAGAATACAAATAATGTAGACTGATGCCAGTTAAAAGGAATTGGCATAGTGCTGGATATGGATTAATATAGATTATTGAGGCACTGTTATACATTCTTGGAGTAGGTAACATTGTTTGTTTTTTTGAAAACGAGTCTTTTGAAAATGTATTTGATTTCTCTTCATCCTGAGATTTTCTTTATCCTGATTTACTGCAGTTACTTGGCTTTCATGTCTGACTGAAGTAATGACACCATAATTTTTAGAGGATATCATCATGTACCCCAATATGTTTTATAATAATCAGAAATGCCAGTGCAGTGGGTGTACATGTAACTCTTCTGCCAATCGGGAGTTGTCAGCAACGAGGGCTGGATTCAATATATAGGGGTCCCTTTCAACAATACAACACAAAACCAGCTTGAACCTCCAACCCAGTAACCTGGGGCAATTAAACACCACCCTTTTGGTGCTTCTAGGGGCAATACTTCCTATGATGGAGTCCCCTAGGAACCTGCTCTTGAACCACTTGGGATGTAGTCAGTCAGGACTCTAGTGCTTCAGAGTCTACCCTCAGATCTCCACACATCAGTGCAGCCAGTTCCTCACTCTGACTGCGCAGCGTTCAGCACCCTTGCTGTGCCAAAGCTGCTACTGTGAGCTTCCTTTCCAGGACTCTGGGGAGCCCTACACGCCCCCAAAGGGCCATGCACCCAACCTTGCAGTTGGAAGCAATTTATAGCCAGTGAGGAAATCAGAAGACCTTACTATTTCTCAAGGTCACAACATAGAAAGACTTTCTAGCAGCTTAATTAGAAGTAACAGCAGTGACCACCTGGAAAGCCCTGTTCTCACAGCTCCCTCCCTGCCTGCCCCTTGTCCCTCCATTGTCCTTTATTTCCTTCTTGGGCAAGGTTGCCACTCTTCTTGGTCTCCACCTGCCACAACCTGCAAGAACTGGTTGGGTCAGGGCAGGAGCTCCTGGTTTGAATACAGGAAGGAAGGCCCATCCATCCTTTAGTAGTCTTTCCAATGATCACACACCCGGGACACATCCCTGAAATACACAAGGAACATGGGGAAATGAGGTGCACACACAACACTCAGAGAAAATCCCAAGAATATTTCCACTTCGTCACACTTCCCCTCTCACAAGCACAGAGACTGAGTGTAAAAAAGAGACTTTTATTAAAAGAGGAAAAGTAACTTCACATTAACTTGGGGAACGACCATAAGCAGGATTCACTCTCATAAAACCATGAACAAAACACTCTCCCCAGGGTACATTTGACAGTTTTCTTTTGCCTTGGGTTCTTAGGTCCAACAAATTAAGAAAAAGAAGTTCCTTTAATTTGCCCTTTCCCTTCATAGCACCCCACTCCACTGTTGCCCTTAGTCAGGGCAGACCCAGAGTCCAGAGGTATAGTTGCAGAGTTCACCTTCCACTTGGTTGGGGTGAGGCAGAGGAGAGAAGAAGGCACTTTGTTTACTCTGCTAATCAATCATTTTGCTAACCTCCCTGCTGGATGCTCCACCAGCTACCCTCTTGGTTGCTCTGCTGCACATCACTTCTGCTAGTACCTGCTTCTCCACTATGACTGCTGCAGCTCCACCCAGCTCTCTGATCCATACAATAAGGGGAACAACATTTTATTGCCCCTGCATTGAACAGTAAAGTGATTTGCAACCCAGCAGCAGCCAAAGGGATCATTTGGGCAAAGTGGTCCCATCATGCTCAGAACTTGAACAGAGTGGGTGTGCTCATGCAAATACAGTCTGGCCCCGAAACCTTTTCCCCTGTCCCCAGCCAGTTTGTCAGGATGTTCAGACCCTGCTTATATGCAGGCTAACTGAACATTTCATTCACATTTCCTTACATCTCATGAGGGAAATTCTCATTCCGTAAAGTTTGATGCAGCCAAGATTTCACCTTAGACCTGGTTTTCTGAGAATGTGATTGTCTGGGAGACTGGAGTTATCTGCTACTCGTTTCAAAGTGACATAAAACCTGTTTCTTCCACCTGGACTAGAGATTTAATTATCTAGGGTTTGGGGATTCTGAAAATATGCTGCTGGCCTGGTAAATGGCCTGTTTTTTTCAATGGGGACTCCAGTCCCCATTGTAGTGCATGAGATCTCAGACACGGACACTGAAGAATACTTTCCCAAGCTTTCAGAGCTAAATGAGTCCATTCCAGATCAATAATGTTTTGTAAGTGTCTAACAAGAATCCAAACTGTGAGCAAGTGAAATCTTGTAACTATGACAATACCAGTTAAATAAAATGTCTGAAAAGCAAGTTTTTATGAAGGAGATAAAAACTTTCAATTTAATATATTAGATGAGCCTTTCTTGTGGACAAAAGCTATTCCATATGAGGAAATAATAGACTTAATTCATTTTAGTTGATGGTCAATATCAAATTTGTATTGCAAGCATTGAAGAGGAACCTGTCTCCTCAAGATACAAGCAGCAAAAATAATAGAACAGAACTGTCAGGATATCTGCAATTAAATCTAGGAGTGCATCTACACGTACAAATTAAGTCAATTTAAGCTTGCTTAAATCGACTTAATTTAATCTGCGTCCACACTACATTTCCTTAAATCGACTTAAGCAACTGCTTAAGTCAACTTAAGGAAAATTAAAGTCGACTTTACTAAACCTAGTTTTAAGTCAACTTTGCTGGCTAAGTCAACTTTATTAAGTCGACTTAGCCAGTGTGGACGCAGAGTAGCCCTAAGTCGACTTTAAGTCCCTGCCCTCCCTGCCAGGGTGGCTGGCACAGCCACAGCCTGGCGTGCCCCCCCCAGGGAAGGACAGAGCCCTGCCCACCCTGCTCCTATGCCCTGCCAGGGTCCCTGTCCCCCTCAGCCTCCATTGTACCAAGGTACAATGGGGCAAAAGCTGAGCTGCCTGGCACTTGGCCAGGGGTGCCCCCCCCCCCCGCCACTGTGGACCTGTCCCAGGTCCACCTAGCCCCTGCAAGTTGACCTAGGCATCCAGTGTGGATGCTCTAGGTCGATTTGGCAGGGTCTCTTCTAAGTCAACATAATTTTTGAGTGGGGACATGCTAAGTCGGCTTAACAAAGTTGACTTAAAGTTGACTTTAAGTCGATTTAGCTAAGTCGACTTAAATTAACAAGTGTAGATATAGCCTAGGTGACCAGAAAAAGTCACATGCTGATTTTTTTATGAGAGATCCCTGTTAATTTGTCTTACAATGATCCAGTCAGTGCTGAGGAATCAATAACATCATGGATGCAGGGTCTTCTAATCCACCTTATTCACACAGGAGTTACTGGGAAAATAATACACAGCTGGACCTGCAGTTTCTTCAGACACTCATTTATAGTGGTCAGATGCTTCCTGATAATTCCTGGCTGGTTTCTCAGTTCCCTTCACAAAATCTGAGCCAAGAGGAAACTACTACAAGTTTCCTGTTTGTGCTCAGGAAGACCAAATTCAAAGTTTTCTGATGAATCATATGGACAGAACATTCCTGATCCCTAGGGAGAAAAGCTCAGCTTGTTCAACAAGGTAAACTAAGCAACGCCACCCAGACTGAATTATTGATGGAATCTGCAAAGTGAGATTGATCATTCAGAAAAACCAGTACCAGACCTGAATTAGCACTTCACCTCATGACAGCCATCTCAATTCATCTGGAAGGTGGAGCTGATTGTAAGAGAAACCCATGTGATAAGAGATCAGTGCAAAAAATAAAAAAATTCATTGCCTGGCCTTTAGTTTAGTTTACTTTGTAATCTCTGTAAAGACAGGTTTTTTAAGATGACACCTAGTCAGCAAGAGATGGGGAGCATATACAAAAACTCAAGTTGTGAGGCATTATGTATAGTGTTTTGGATCCATGTGACAGGGTTGCTGTTCTTATCTATCATCACCCTGGCAACATCCATGAAGATTGCAATCCACTACTCCCACTGGGTGTGGAAATCTTTGTCTGCTTCCTGCAATGTCTTGAAGAAAGTACCGGTAGTTTCTTGTTTGCCCTGGCACAGCTGTGTATATGAGAGCAACTCTGTGTCAATAAACAATTAGAAACATACTTTGCAAAAGGTAGAAACTGTGCAGCCCCAAATATATCATTTAATTCATTTTATTCTTGGGCGCCCTCACCATAGTCACTAATATGATGGAAAATAATAGAGCTTAGCAAAGATTTTTGGATGAAACATTATTAAGAGAAAAATGTACATCTAGATCGATCAAAATACTTTAAGAATTCACGTCAAATTTCTCTAATTGTTTTGGTTTGGGGATAGGGCAGAATTTTAAAAAAAAGAAAATAAAAATATTTGACATTTTTAAATGCAATGTTTCCATTCTTTACTCAAAGTAAAATAAACCCTCAAAAATGAAAGTTTTTAATTCAACCCAAAACAGATTTTTTTTTTCAGTTTGCCACAACATTTTAAGAGTTTTCCTTCCAATTTCCCCAATCTGATCAGTCAGAGGACAAAAAAAATCAGTCGTTCACACTGCTGTAGATAATGGTGCTATTTGTAAAAGACATTATTTGGTAACTATTTCAGGTCCTGTGCTTTTAAAAACCTATTGAGCAATGGTATTCCCCATTTACACAGTTGGATTTGTAAAGATAACTAAAAGTCCTTGAAAGGTTCCTTGTTAACATTGCCACTTTGGAAAGTTTTCCAAACCAGATTACTCAAAGGAGGAACAATTCTCCAGCCATTGCCTACAAACAATTCCCATTGACTTTTCTAGGAGTGGCTCATATGCAGTAGCTGGAGAAATAGGCCCATGAAACAGTTTCTAGTGAATTGCTATAATTTATATGTTTTTCCTTCAATAACTGTGCAGACCCCCTTTATCACAAACAGAAGGTATGTAGGATTTTGATGAGACAATTTACACTCATTTGGTGACTCTTTGTTACTGTTTTGATCTATCTAGATTCTTAACGTGTAAATTTAAGATATTGAAATAGTTTTTTAAACTTTCTCCTGTACTCTCCAAACATGGAATTGCATGATGCCAGCACGCAACATGCGTTCTTATCATTTTCAGTTAGTTTTGATTAGTTTGTGTTGCTTATTAATTACATAGTATCATAAATGCTCCAGTAAAACAATTCTACAAATGAGTTGGTTACAGAGTTGACAAGGCAAATAGTGCAAATAATATTGCCTGAAAAATGTAACGCAACAGCCTTTACAATAATGATAGGGATCTGGATAGTCGTCGTCTTGTAGTTAGTGTATATTTTGCTAACAAACATAGGGATGATCAGACCTGGCCTGGAGACGGCCAGATGGTATGTACATTTCTAGTAATATTTAGAGACTATTAACACATTTCTCATAACTAACCATCATCTGATAAGACTTATATCCAGTAGCTGAAATGAATTAACAACATATACTGACACAGTACTACTGAGCAGGATTGTTAAATGCTATACAAGATAACAGATATGTTATGATTTCCATGAAATAAATTGCAAAGAATGTATAATAAACAATTAAGGTGCCAAGATGAATTATATGCTGATGATAAATCAGGGAACTCAGTGTAGTGAATGGCTGTCTTCTGAGAACATTGTTTCACAAAAGATGCATAGCACTGCATAGCAGGAGACAGAGTATCATAATTTATTAATCTATATTAATTATTGGATGTTAAGACATAGCTTCATTGTATGAGTCTAAGTTTTTGGTTATGAGAACACATGTAGTGCCAAGAATGTATTTGTTTTTATCAGTAGTTGGTGATTTGACTTCTTATCTACCATATGAATATATTATTGAGTATGTGATGTCTAGAAAAGTGACTCAATAATGGCCCAGTGCACGTGTCATATATATTTTACACTCTAGATTGTCTGTTCCAACTGACAGTGCCCTTAATGAGTCACAAGTTTGGATATGATAGAACATTCAATGAGTTAACACCGTTTAAAAAATAAATGTAAAAATAAGACTTTGGAATTCTTAAACCTTAAAGTTCTTAAACCTTTAGTGATATCACTGTATAGTATAATAAAGTTGAATTTTCTGTACTCTGTGGATGAATGTTTGTGCTAAGATAGACAACAGAGTCTTGTGGCACTTTTAAAGACTAACAGATTTATTAATCGCATGAGCTTTCGTGGGAGAAAATCCCACTTCGTCAGACGCTTTGAAGATAGGAAAGTTACAGAGTGGGAGGAAATTAAATGCAGGGGAGTGTATGACATAGCATCAGGTCAGGCTGTAACAGCAAATCAAAGTGGGTGTTAGGATTCAAAACACTGGGGAACAGCACATAGAGGAGGGGGAGGTCAATTCACTTGATGTAATGTGTGTGTGTGTGTGTGTGTGTGTGTGTGTGTGTGTGTGTGTGTGT
>ML685769.1:13432663-13510315 GCA_007922175.1 Pelusios castaneus | reverse complement strand
TGTGTGTGTGTGTGTGTGTGTGTGTGTGTGTGTGTGTGTGTGTGTGTGTGTGAGAGAGAGAGAGAGAGAGCGAGAGAGCGTGAGCGCGCGCAGGAATTACAACTGGGAATAAAGTAATAATAATGCTTAACTTAGCAGTCAAATATTTAGTGGATATGTTAACAATTGTTCTTAAACAGGGGCACTAGCAATGGTAAGGATCAGTTTTGTGAAACTCCTTCCCCAAACTTCTTTACTGCATTGGTGCTGCTGCATTTTTGTCTGATACCCTGATTCAGGCATCAGTAAAAATTTTCTTCAAATGCCAGCCACTCTTGTACCATACATCAAGAAATAAGAAGCTGTAGCTGTCCGATGATTGAGCTCATAAAACTTATTCACATGAGCTAAGCCGGGGTGTCAAATGTGTGGCCTGCAGGCCAGATAAGGCCCACAAACTAATTCCATCCAACCCGAGAGTGTGCTCTGTGTGACCACACCCTCCCTAACAGAGAGAGAGCGTGTGGTCTGGCATCGCAGAGTGCAGTCTTCCATAATCAGTGCTCTGCAACACCATGAGAGTGTTAGGTGTCATGACATTGCGGAGCTCTGGGAATGCAAGATTGCTGTCTGTCATACTGTGAGGCCAACATCCCTCTCTGTTAGGGAGAGAGTGTGGTATCATGGAGCGCAGTCTTGCATACACGTCACTCCACGATGCCACGAGGGTATAGGCCCTACTATTTTGATTTATGGTATATGTGGCCCACTTGAAGAACACTTAACTCAAATCTGCCCTGACATAGCAAAAGTTTGATACCTCTGAGCTTAAGCAGTTAAGTAAAAATCTGAGCTAGATTTAAAGATGCAATGAAGCAGGTTGTAAATAAAGCTGGGTAATCTACCCAGCATGGATTTGTTTAGGATCCAGGTTAGAAAGTAATTTCAGATCTATTTTCTTTTTTCTTTCCGACAGAAATAACAGACTTGTGAAGGGCAGTACATAATGCTGTGGTGGGATGTGAGAAGTTGTCTTGGTGATGCACACAGTAAGCTGTGCTTGTCACAGCTGGTAGGAAAGGTTTTATAGAGAACATCCTGAAAAGCTTCTTCACGTGATGGAAGAAGCTGCAGAAGTTTAAGTGATGATGGCTCTTTTTTCACTGATTTCAATTTACCAGTGTTACCTGTAACCACCAGAAAAATTACTTTCATGCACCTGAAGAGCATGAGCATGAAGCTAAGTTTTCCGGTGATCATTGGCGCAACTTCTGTAGTCTCTTTGTTTTCCTTGTCATTTTTCCAGTGGGTGAGGGCAGGTATGTGAGTAACTCTATCGCGTCGTTGAATGGTCCCTGGTCCCTACTGACAGAAAAGCTATAGTATCAACAGTCTCAGGCAACAGTCAAAAATATCCAAATGTTAAAAAAAATTGCATAGTCCACAAAACTGAAAATTTGATGCAAACTGAAAATAAACTGCTGTCTCCTGTCTCGGGGGACTCGGTTGTCATCAAACACAGACACCAGCTAGATCAAAAACACTTGAATGCAAAATGAGAACACAAGAAAGCCGTTCTAGATCAGAAAAAACCCTCTTTTGTAGAGCTGACATGGCATCTTCAGTGATGATTAAATTAGAAACTACTTTTCCAAACTAAAAGAAAATATCGTGGCTCATTTCATGAGCCCAGAGGTAATATTGTCATTTACACTATTTTCCCTCAGCAACATTACTTGTCCCTTCTGTTTCTTTAAATGAAAATTTGGACAGTGCACAAAGTTGTTGTTGTGGGTTTCCTGATTTTTGTCTGTATGTGGGGGGAGAAGTCTGGTTTTCTGTATTGCATTTTTATCCTGATTGTAGGCAAACCCGTCTGCTGCTGAAAATAGCTCAAATGCTCCTAAAACAGAAGCATCAGCCAGAAGCTGAGATTCTTTTATTCTCTTATCCCCCTCTCTGTTTCTCCCTTACAGATTCTTGGATTTGAATTAAACTTAAACCTTTCAAGTGCAAACTTTCAAAAAGGGCTAAATAAACAAGGCCTGCATATAAAAGGACAGAAGCATTTACTTCCTTTGCACTTGAGAAACAGCCGAGCTAGTCCGTGTGGTAAGTCATATTTTTTCTTAAGGATTTATTTTTTCTTACTGCACTCAGGACTGACCTTCTTGAGTCTCTAATTAAGAGAACCTGCCACTGACTGCTAGTTTTTCTCAGCTATATGTTCTATTTCTGTATATAAGCACAAACCCAATTATGTTATACAGTGGCAGGAGTTTATATCCTTATTATGTTGGGTTTTTTGGTGGGTTGGGTATTTTTTTGTTTGTTTGTTTATTTTGACTATGAAATATTACTCTAAAGTTATATGTACTACATTTTAGAACAGGGTGGGCTTTAAATTAATTTTAATAATTTAACTTCCAGTGTGTTATAGTCAAAATTGTAAGAGATAATCTAAAGCAAAACCCCTGGCCATTATACTTTTAGATTGCTTCTCTCTTTGCAAACTTTTGAAAGTTAATAAAATACTATCAAGTGGCTGAGTAAACAATTTCTAGTTACAGCAATGTAAATCCTTAGTATTTATAAAACATCTTTCCTATTGCTTCACTAGTTTTTGCTTGGCTTTCTTGCTTGTTGAATGTGGTGCAGAGACAATAGTTTAAAAGATCATTGGCGTGCAATGTAAGGTTTAATTTTTCTTTCACTGATGTTAATTTATGCACCTAGTCAGTGGTTTGGTTTTTTTTGTTTTAAAAAAAAAAAAGTGCCGTTACTCAGCCAGGGTCCTGGGGCCAGGAGGGGCAGGAGCCGGGGCTTCATTGCTGTGAATAAAAGGTGCTGTTGCTCAGTACCCCTGAGTACAATCACAAAAAAAAGGTGCCGATGCTTAGTACCCCTGAGTACCATCACAAAAAAAGCCCTGACCTGAAGTGTTGACAAGTTTACCAGCAGACTTCTTTAAATTAGTAAATATTTTTGTAACTACCCTTTATTCCATTAAAAGGATACCTGATGTGGCTTATAGTTTTCAAAGTACTTTGATCTGTATACTTCACACATAAAATTCATTTTGATTATGGGACATTAACAAATCTCTGGGGAAAAAAGTGTTTTGCAAAAGTCATATGACAATACCTCCTGAATAAAAAGTCTGATCTGTCAACTAAGTTCCTGTATTTTTTCCTTACTATGACCAAAATGAAGAAAATTTCTAAAAAAGCAAAGCAGATTCTTCCACTTCTGAGATCAATCATTTCTTGAGCTTTGATGATCAGCTTCCTGCTGCATGCCTTGACTTTCTAAACAAGAAGCTAGCACTAAATGACAGTTTACAGAGACCTAGTCCATCAGCTCACGTACGTTTTGGACTACAGGCTTACCATAATTACTTGGTTCTTGTGTACTGTGTGCCTCAATTCAGCATAGTTGGTTTTTCAGACTTTGCCACAGAAAACCCTGGAATTAGGGCTCACATTAAAAAAAAAAAAAAAAAAGCTTATTGAAAAAGCAAATCTACATTTAAAAATACAGTAGTGTTCTGTATTAAGCTTTTCATGAGGGAAAAGCTTTAAAGGTCAGTTCTCTTATTGAAAAGCTGTTACTGGGCTTCCTAATTCATTACATTTTATAGAGAGGGTTTTTCAGGTTTTTTTGTAAAGGAAAAACATTCACAGAAACTTCGAAAATAGGTGTGTGTAGTCTTTATTGTATAATATATATTTTGGCAAAAATACAATTTGTTGTATAAAAATGAACATCTTGGGTGTCTTATGATATTTTTTTTTTTCAGAAATGTTGATTTAGGTCAGTGCCCTGTGCTAGTATTTCCCACTGCTGTGGGAGACATGGATCCCATTCCCAAAATCATGCATCCCCTAGTTCTGGGCAGATAGTAAGCCCAGAGCTGTAGAGGATTTGCATCACTGAACAGACACACCTTTGCCTGATTGACTTTTCTTCAGCTATAAAAAGGCCATTCAAACAGATAGTGAGGTGGTGCATGATCACCCAGTTACCTGGTTATTTCAGCCACTTAATTATATTAGACTAAACCACCTTGTCAAGCCACGTTCCATCCTAAATCTGGCCAAAAGGAATCAACTGACCTGTGTCCCTCCTCAACAAGGTAGCCTATATCTTTCTGTTTCAGTGCTGGGCCATCCCAGACACCTTCTCCCACACACGTCTCATTAACCTCTTCTTCTCATCTAGAGCACTTCTCTCTTACCTGCTCGTCTTCCTGAACAGTGAGCCTGTTGCCTTCTGATCCCTCAATGAGTGACCCCACTTCCTCCTCCCCCATCTTGATGGCTCTTTCCTCACTGATTTACCCAGCTCTTCCACCATGCAGCAATGAAAGCTTGTCTTTTCTGCTACCAATTGTTAGGAGGGGTGAATGACCTATATCCCATCTATGGATGATCCATTATGGAGAGGTTTTTAAGTTCAACTGAAAGGAATACTGTTTAGGCAGAAGGCTGGTTGCTGCAGTGTGATTCCCCAGTGAGGTGGATGCATACTCCCAGATGGAAGTCTGGAGGTTCTCAGTAGTCCAGCAGGCCCTCTTAGAGGAGAAAAAAATACTAAGATTATATTATTGGCAAAACTCTTTCCAAATCTTATTTTTATCAGAATAATATTTGAGCTGTGAAAAGTAAGGGTGAAGGAATGTTTATAACTGGGAATTTTCCACCTGCTCCATTTTAAAATGATGAAATTTTTTGTTTTAAAAAATTATGGTCAAATAAAATTGCTCTGGAACCGAGACCAACTATTGCTAAATTTCAGCCTCGCATTAATTTTTATGATCAACTAATAAGCTCCTGCAATTAGGAGTCGGTATCTGAAATGCTGACACAGCCTGAATTGTAGTGGTGTGAATGTGGCACTATAATTCAGCGGAATGAACGAAGCCTCAGGAGAGCAATGGAATGTCTTTCTTTGCTTAAATATACCTCTGCATTCATAAAGAACACACTGTAACATTTTGTGCAGGTTTCTCCCTTTGACAGTGTGCCTTTGTTCACTCTCCAAAGGTGATGTCAAATATATCAGTGAAAAAATAATCAACTTCCTTATTTAAATTTTTTATTTTACTTAACTGATATGCTCCCAGGGAACCTGGGGAGGACTACATAGTCTAGCAGTGTTACTTGTAATGCAATGTGTTTGGAGAGTAAAGGTTCACTCAGAGCCTTAGGAGTTGGTTAAATAAACTTATTTGACATGTCACTGCTATCTGTATAAATTCAAACAGGGGAGTATGTGTAAGCTTTTGATAATGGAACCTACACATCTGATCCAATAGGACATCTCAGAATTTCCTTGATTTGTTTGCAGTGTAGAGATCTATTTTCCAAATACAACTATTTCTTTCAGCATGTATGGCTTCTAGAAACAGCAAAGGTTGTACCCTGATAGCTGGGATTACTTGTCAGGTAAGAATTTCACACTTATAAAGAATTTGAATTCAACATCTGTTCTGCCATTGGTGAGTACAGGTAGCTCCCATGGAGATTGCAGTGAGTTATAAATACTTACCAATAACAGAGATTTGTAGGTATTTTTTCTTAAG
This sequence comes from Pelusios castaneus, assembly GCA_007922175.1. Lineage (NCBI taxonomy): Eukaryota > Metazoa > Chordata > Testudines > Pelomedusidae > Pelusios > Pelusios castaneus. The sequence goes on along the minus strand of ML685769.1, from coordinate 13,504,752 downwards.
TGTTGATTAAAACTATGACCATGTTGAAAAAATAAATCAGGAGTTTAAATATGGTAGAACAATGTATGCAGGATGACTGAAATGTGTGGAGGATAGCAAACACACTGCCCTCTTCACTACTTAACGATCAAAGGGGGATGCATCAGGATCAGCTGGTTGAGCATGTTGAGCTGGTTGAGCACTTACTGCAAGCCATAAAAGTAGTGTCCACACTGGGACTCTGTGGATCAGTATAGAAAGCTGAGGGGAGATTTGATAGCAACCTTCAACTACTTGAAGGGATGCCCCAAAGAGGAGGGAGCTAGGAAGTTCTCGATGGTATCAGAGGACAGAACAAAGAGCAATGGTTTCAAATTACAGCTGGGGAGGTCAAGGTTGGATATTAGGAAAAACTTTCTCACTAGGAGGGTGGTGAAGCATTGGAATGGCCTATCTAGGGAGGTGGTAATATCTCCATCTTTGGAGGTTTTTAAGGCCCGGTTAGACAAAACCCTGGCTGGGGTGATTTAGTGGGAGTGGTCCTGCTTTTTAGCAGGGGGTTGGACTAGATGACCTCGTGAGGTCCCTTCCAACCCTATTGTTCTATGATTCTATAACAGATAGTTCTGGAGCAGGCCTCGGTCAATGGTTCAACGTTTATGTGGATCAATTTGTCTCAGGACCCAACACAACTGGTGCAACCGCAGTTGTAGCCTAGTAGGCCCTTCATGTAAGCTGAGTAGGGAAAGCAGCTGCAGAGGGTTGGTAGATCTGCGCTAGTAGCACATCACTTACATAGAACTGGGACATTCAAGCCCTATATAAGTGGAATAAATTTCATCTTAAGAGGGTTATAAACTTGATTTTCCTTTCACACCAGGGTGGAAGTGAGAGCAGAATCATGCTCACTACTCTTTTTTTCCTATTCACTCGTGTTACAGATAAATCCAGCACCGAACAAAGACCAGATAGAACTGCACTCCTCAGTTTTAACAGCTGGACAGCTACTTGTTATTTAATAGAGTCACAAATTCATCATGCCCTAATGTAACGTCTAGTCTGGTGTAATTGCACTGGTTGCAATACATCATCATGTGGAGCTGTAATGTTGTGACATGATGGCATATTATGTAAGAACTTCACCCTTTCTCCCTTCACACTGGCTGCTGGGAGATGGGCTCCCCTTTTTCTCTCCTTCCCCTTCCCTGCACTTTGTGGGAGTGGGTAACGGTTATAGTACCTCATCTTTTCACTGTAACGTTCATCTAGTAGTGAGCTGTTGAGACTGCAAAGTTGTTTTAATGGCAATCTCCTTGTTTTATATGTGTACAATTTTTTTTTAAAGAATTTGGGATGAAATTTTTGCTGCTTGGTCTCTGAACAAATGGAAATATCCATGATTGAAAATTTTGTTTGTTTTTTTTCCTGGCCTCAAATCTAAAAACCAAAGTAGTTCAGTTTGTAACGGCCATGGTGTTTCATTGAAGTTGTAGTTTATGTAACTCATACTTCTATTCTTCTACAGGCAAGGGTCCCTGATCACATTACCTTTACCATGATGTACCATGGTTTCCCCTCTTTGTGCAGGAAGGCAATGTAGCATGGGAGTACCATGGCACTGGAGCATCATGGGAAATGACATCCAACTGGAAAGCCCAACTCAGAAAACGTTAAAACCATAATTTCCAAGAGGCACTAAAATAGCATATCTGAATTGAGATATTTGTTTTCAGCCAAAATATTTTGGTTTTCAGATGAAAGCTGGAAACTTTTCAGTTCTCAGACATTTTTCACAAAAACAAACAAACAAACAAGAATTGAAATCACTGTGGAAAGCTGATTGATATTTTTGACAAAAATGTAGTTTAATAGAAAACTCCATTTTCCATCAATGGAAAAATTTTACCAGCCGTAGTCAATGGTCTAATCTGAAAAATATTGGTTAGTTAGTAATAATGTGTAGCTCTTTTTTCTTTATAATAGTAAAATTATAAACTGTACTGAAAGCTGTGTTAGTTAATTGTCTGCGTGCTCTTCCCTATAGAGAGACTAAGCATGTGTGTATATTTTTCAGTTCAGTGTACATCTTTGAGTGTATTTTAGTGAGCTTCAATTAGTCTTAAAGAATTAACTACTTACATTCATGTATAAGAGTGTGCTTACCTATGTATATTGTTAGTGTTTTAATGACTCTGTGTCATTAGTCGCTTAGCTCCCTAAATATTTAATACTCTTTAACATTTGAGGAGGCTTAAATACTTATGCCACCATAAAGCCTAGAAAGTTTAACTCCTTGGTCCACTTTAAGGATTTTTTTTCCTCCCATTTAAAAAAAAATCTAAAAAACAGTGACCAATTAGATCCATCTGGGGAATCTCTGCCAACATATGGCTCTTCCATGGTCTTTGGAGAAATATGAGAGAGGACAGCTGCTTTTCAGCACCATTCCTCTGTTCTTGAGACCTTACCAAAGACTGTCTGAAGGTAAGGATCTCTGAGGCCAACAGATGAAGCACAAATTGTATTTCCTATGCTAAAAGCTTTTCCATGCTGTAAATGTTGTTGATTGAACTTTGTTGATGAAGCCATTTAATTTCCTGTCTTTATCTGTCACCTTACTATTGTACCACAGTTCTTTTCATGTAATAAATTGATGGCAGATAGAACTGTTGATTAGCAAGAATGTAACCCAATCAGGTTATGTTCAGGGCAATATATGAAATACAATAAAATAATACCATTTTGTATTCCCTTTGACCTTTTCAGTACCTAGCTTTTGCATTCTCAATAATTTATTTACATTCATTCAAAGCAGGACAGTTGTGCAATATTGTTAGTTGCTGCTGGAACTCTGACTTTTACATATTCTTACAGGTCCTGCATCTTGTTGGGTTTGTGAATAAAAGCAACAGAGGGTGTTCCATATCAAAATACTAACCCCAGAAGCTTACAACTCCCGTTCCAACCTCAATCCCTAAATTCCACACACACTTGGTGTCCTCTCCTTTCTATTGCTAAAAATCATTTACATCAGCAATAAAAAAAATTGAAACTGCGGTTACAGAAAGAGTGAATTACACTAAATTAATGACAAGTTCCAAAGGGGTAGCCGTGTCAGTCTAGTTCAGCAAAACAAACAATGAGTCTTATAGCACTTTTAAAGACTAACATTTATTTATTGCATGAGCTTTTGTGGGAGAAAATCTCACTTTGACAGACTCTTGAAGATGGAGAACTTACATAATGTGGGAGGAAAATAAATACAGGGATGTGTAAGTCATAGGATCAGATCAGACGGTTTTAGATTGAATTAATGAATTCTTACAAATTTTGTTTCTGGCATGAATTTATATGTGTCTGTCCATCTCTCCCTCCCTCCCTCTATCTGAGTGTTTGTCGCACATTGTGTTCCAGATTTGGGCATTGGCAGGGTTAAAGTTATGCATACTATTAATGGTCATTCCTTGCTGCAGTGATATTAAATAAATAATCTCAATCCAAGAATATTAAAGGAACTGGTGCATGAAATTACAAGCCCAGCAAGAATTTTTAATGACTCTATAAACCTAAGGGTTGTACTGTATGACTGGAGAATTGCTAACATAGTTCCTGTTTTTAAAAAAGGGAGGGCAAAAGTGATCCAAGCCTGTTAGTTTGACCTCACAATTATGCAAGGTCTTAGAAAAAAAATTGTAAGTAGTTAAAAATATCAAGGTTAACAGCTCTTAAGATAAAATACAACATGGCTTTCAAAAGGTAGATCATGCCAGACCAACCTGGTCTTTTTTGAGAAGATAATGGATTTTTGGAGAAAAGGAATGCAGTGGATCTGATTTACCCAGATTTCAGTAAAGCATTTGATACAGTTCCACATAGGGAATTAGTTAAATTAGAAAATATGCGGATTAATATTAAAATGGAAAGATGAATAAGGAACTAGTTATGGGGGAGACAACAACAGTCATACTGAAAAGTGAGCTGTCAGGTGGGAGGGAGGTTACTAGTGGAGTTTCTCAGGGATCAGTCTTGGGACCAATCTTATTTAACCTTTTTATTAATGACCTTCACACAGAAAGTGGGAATGTGCTAATAAATTTTGCAGATGATACAAAGTTGGGAGGTGTTGCTAATATAGAGAAGGATTAGGATATAATACCAGAAGGTCTGGATGACCTTGTAAACTGGAGTAATAGGGCTAAAATGAAATGTAATAGTGGAAAGTGCAAGATCATGCATTTAGGGACTAATAACAAGATTTTTTGCTATGAACTAGGGATGCACCAGTTGGAAATGATGGAGAAGGAGAAGGATCTGGGTGTACTGGTTAATCACAGGATGACCTATGAGACGCCAGTGTAATGTGGCTATGAAAAAAGCTAATGCAGGCTTAGGATGGATCAGAGAAGGTATCTCCAGTAGAGATATGGAGGTGTTAGTCCCATTATACAAGGCACTGGTAAGACTTCATCTGGAATATGGTATGTGGTTCTGGTCTCCCATGTTTAAGAAAGATGAATTCAAACTGAAACAGGTCCAGAGAAGGGCTGCAAGGATGATCCGTGGAGTGGAAAACCTGCCTTATGAGAGGAGACTTAAAGAGCTTGGCTTGTTTAGCCTAACCAAAAGAAGGTTGAGAGGAGATATGATTGCTCTCTATAAATACATCAGAGGAATAAATACCAAGAAGGAGGAGGAATTATTTAAGTTCAGCACCAGTGTGGATACAAGAAAAAATCTTGGCTGGCTGCAAAACTGAGCTCGATATATTTATGGAGGGAGTAGTATAATGGGACTGCCTACTTTGTGAGTTGACTGATCTTTGATTACTGGTAATAGATATGCCAATGGCCTGGGATGGGACATGAGATGGGGTCAGTTCTGAGTTATTACAGAGAATTCTTTCTTGGGTGTTTGGCTGGTGACACTTGCCTACATGCCCATGTTTTAACTGATTGCCAGATTTGGGGTTGGGAAGGAATTTCCCCCTAGGACAGAATGGCAAAGGCTGTGGCGGGTTTTTGCCTTCCTCTGTAGCATGGGACACAGCTCTCTTGTTGGTGGATTCTCTGTATTATAAGGTCTTTAAACCATGATCTGAGGACTTTAATAACTCAGTCATAGGTTAGAGGTTTATTACAGGAGTAGGTGGGTGAGGTTCTGTTGCCTGCGTTATGCAGGAGGTCAGGCTAGATGATCATATTGGTCCCTTCTGACCTTACAATCCGTGAGGCTATTATGTACAAAGTCCTCATATTTTAAAATGACAGCAGGAAAAAGAAAATAAGTCATATTTATTGGCTGTCTTGAAGATTTCACATTGTTTTCTCTTATTTATATTATTATTTGTAGATTCCCCACTGTGTGTGTGTGTGTGTGTGTGTGTGTGTGTGTGTGTGAGAGAGAGAGAGAGAGAGAGAGAGAGAGAGAGAGAGAGAGGGCACCAGACATGCAATTCCAGATAAAATACTTTTATACATAGAAATAACTTAGTTCCCCAAATCACCAGAATATATTGTATACTCAAATAAAACCTCCTTCCCATTCATATGAAGAAAGTTCAGTTGCACAAATATCTGTGGAAAGGCTAATAGGGATATGGATATGATTGAATCAAATTACAAATATCTCTTTCCACTATTCACCCATTTCTAGTGGTGGTGTCATCATATTGTGAAGTCAGCTCAGATGGTCTCATGTTCCAGAAGCCTAATCCTGGATAATAGGTGTTATATAAATAGCTGTACCTGAACACTGCTCAGCAAGACCATCTTAGACGCCTGAAAGAGATAATTGGTTGCTTCACCATGCCAATAGCCATCTTCAGCCATATGAAACCTACGGGTCATTGGCTATATGAGTGGAATATAGCGCATACAACACTATGGAGATAAATTTTGATATATGTTGTACTGATGTTATCCCAATATCAAAATTCAGAATCTATTTTCAATTAATGTCAAATTTCAGTGACTACCCCTAACAATTGGGTATTTATCTATTTTCACATTTTAAAGTGAAATATGCTATTTATTCAATACATTAAAATATCCAATACCTCAGTAATCCTCCTGATTCTGGATTTGTGGGGATGGAAAGATACCTTGCATTGTTTATATCGCTGCTGGAGCATATGGTTAATCATTTCAAATCAATCCGCCTCCTTCAAATTCCCTATTATGTACCCAACAAATTACATAGTAACTGTGATATCCAGGCCAGCTAATTTCACATCAGATGGTAGTAGGCTGTGTTCCACAGGGAGCAGGAGGAAAAACTGAGTATTAAAATAAGACATTGAATGGAACAAAACAAAACACCCTCTTGGCAGTATATGCAGCTAGCCACCTATGCACTGACTTTCTGACAATAGTCATTCCACTTGTGTATTTTCCTATTTTGTTCCTTTTGACTGTGATTTTAACAACACATCTTTGTTTATCATAAATTTTCACTGAAGCCATTGCTGTATAATCTGTCAGGGCAAACACTTTTCAGGTACTACTGGTTGAAGCCAAGCACTCTAACAGCTAACACTTGTAAATTCCTGCCTGAAAACACAGCGATAATTTTCCTTCTAAGGTGAGAAAAACTGATTGCAAAAGTCTGTATGGATTAACATCTCATTAAATCCTTTAACAATCATTCATATTTATCTGAAAGCAGCAGTAAAGCATTAACATATGTTAATTCTGGGATAGCTGTTAATATTTTATATAGAACTCTTATTGTTAGTGAGTGAGTGTGCACATATATAATGAATTATGTAATATATTATTCATCATTAAAACCTATAATGAAAATGTACCAGTCAGACAGAAAATCTGCTATAGCTACCCTACTGCGAAAATGACTCTAATTAAAACAAAAAACAAAAAAATGCACCTGGAAAACAGTTTATTCCATTTTTGTAGTACCTACTACAATGGGGCCCTAAGGCTAACTGTTTACTACTAGTATTAAAAACAAATGTAATTTAGTCATTCAAAATAATCCAGTTTTTTACTTTGAACAAGGGGTGACTCGTAATATGTGGTGGTGGTATGCATATGGTAAATTGTGTTTGCTACCCACACTCTGCCTATTAATCCATTTCCCTCATCACTTATTTTAACATCCCCTTGCTGCCACTGTGAGGTGGACCCATTTCAATCTCATGGTGAAAAAACCTTTGTACTGCACGCTCATATATTCTCTATATGTAGCATTCTTCTGTGTAGTTGTGAGTCATGGAAGAAATCTCCTAGCAATACTGTGTCTGACAAAAGGTATGTTACCTGAAACTTCAAACTGAGGTGATTATTACCACTGAGGGTAGCCTTTCCACCAATGAGAAATAGTTTTGAACTAAAACTCTAGTCTTTGGAGACTGGAAGTGTTCTCCAGTCCTTTCACCTCCAGATTGCCAGACTGAATCTAGTCCAGGCAAGTAAAGGCCAAAATGTATGACCATTGGATGGTGTTTGAAAAGTCTATTTCCCACTGAATAATTGGCCATATCACAAAATCTACCACCAGAGTTAGGAGTAAATAACATCCCTGAAGGGTGGCCATAGTTGGACAGAGCATTAAACTTAAACTATCTGTTGTTCGTGCATTACCTATGCTGTGGAATACATTAATCACATTATTCTTCAGGATAGTGCATCTGGCCCATTGCATGAGTTTTTAAAAAAATCAAACCGATCATTTATATTTGTGCAGCTGGGCAGAGAATTGCAATTGGGTAGCATTTTACATTAAATTGGCAATCATTTAGCACAGACATAAGTGAACATTGTAAAGGATCTGGCTCTTGGTTTAGTGTCACAAAGTTAATATCATAGGCCTCCCATAATGAACTGTGATCTACTCAGGGAGACCTTTGTGTTTGTTTGGATCCCTGTTGACTTAAATGGGTCTTGTGAGAGCATTAGAGACTGCATAGGAGTATCTGATAGTGGATCAGGACCTGAATTTGCATGTGATATGGTAAATGGTGTCTGACGGGGCATACCAGCTCCACTCTGGCCTGGAGAGGATTGAAAACTTACCGTGGGGTGAAGAGGCCATGCCCTTCCACCCCTACTGAACATGTTCTGCATGAATGAGAGGTATAAAAGGCAGAAACACAGCTCAGTCTGAGCGGACTGCTGACTGGAAGGAACACATACTATGGGTTCTCTCCATGGGAATGCTACAGATGCCAGCTGCTGAGCCAAACCACATTGAGCCCCAGACGGATCCTAGACCGCCAGACAAACCTTGAGGAGGAACTGAACCGCCAGGGACTGCACTGACTCAAGACCCTGGGGAATGGTGGAATGCTGTCCACAATGACTGAGTAGGAGATAATAGACTATGCTGTCCTGATTGGAGAGGCTCCTTACTGACTGGCCATTGGGCCATGCTGTCTCTAGCAATTATGCAATGCTGCTGTGACTGGAGGCCTATTTTGCTGACCCTGGCCATTAGGCTGCACTGCCTCAAAGAAAAGGGCAGCCCCAGTGTCTTAGACCACTGTGCCCCAGAAAGGAGCCTTGTGGGATGGACTTGACCCCCAGGGTTTTTTCCCAGGTTAAATGACACACTTGTGATGGGGTGGACCCGCCCCACGACAATCTCATGGAGAACATGGACATCGATTCGGACTTGCTTGAAAAGTCCAGAAAGGGGGAAGTAATGTGAACATGGATACTGAGAAGGTTCTGAAACTGGTCTTGGAAAGCCAGCAGCAGCTGGTGGCGCAACCACAAGCCCAACTTGTGCAGCAGATCATAGGCCAGGACCACCTCCAAATGACACAGCAGCAGGGACAAGAACAGCAACTGTTGCAGGAATTGGTTGCCCACTACCAGCCCTTACCAGAATACAGCCTGTTGAATCAGGTAATGCTTTTACAGTCATCAGGGCCATCAAGATCTATACGCACAGAGGGCGAGCCAGCAGATGCCCTGTAGGGCTGCCAAAAGACTCACCAAAATGGGACCTGGAGATGAACCTGAGGCATTCCTCATTACCTTTGAACAGGTCGCGACCACGGCTCACTGGTGCTTCTTAGCAGCCCTCTACTTGACCAGCCGTTCCCAGACTGCCAGCAGAAACCTGGATGCTTGCAAGGACCTGAACTATTCCCAGGTGAAAGCAGCCATATTAAACCAGACAAGCATCACCCTGGAGACCTATCACCAGTGGTTCTATAAAGAATGGTTCTCACCTGGAGCTCAGCCCTGCCCTGTGTCCCAACACCTGTAAGAATTCTACTGGAGATTGTTAGCCCCGCCAAAGCTTAACAAGGCCCCGGGTTGCAGAGGTCGTGGTCCTTGAACCATTTGCACAAATACTACCCTCTGAGGGAAGGAAATGGGTGAAACACCACCACCCCATAACTTTATATGAGGCAGTCTCAATGGTGGAAGACTACCAGGCTGCAGCAGACCCAGAGCAGCCCAACTCCAAACCTGAGGGCATGACAGGACAGAGTCAGAATCCTGAGCACCAAATGCTGAAGCAGGGGATAACAAGCTCCCAAGGACCGCCCCCCCGCCACCCACATCATTAGCCTCTGCTGACAGGCCACTGGGCTTGAAGAAGAGGCCCAGATAAACTACTCCTAGTGGTGCAGGTGGAAAGGGCCCCACAGACCACCATCATTGATTCCAGATGCAGCCAGATGCTGGGTCAGACCTCCAGACCTCACAGGGGAGCCCATAAATATGCAATATATCCACACAGAGGTGTGACCATACCCCACAGCAAAAGTTTGTTTGATAATTGGAAACAGTAAGGCAGAGTTTCTGTTAGGTCTAGTGCCTAACTTAGCCTACCCCATGATCCTAGGATGGGACTGGCCCTAGTTCAAAGAAATGTTATATGACTGGAACCACCGATACAGAGAAGAAGAGACTCCAGGAACCATAAGAAGGAACTCCTGGACCATGAACAACAGGACAACATGGGTCAGAGGCCTTCTAGGTAGGTGGATGACCCTCTACAATCTCAGGTGGCGATTGGCCCAAAGGACAACGACGATCAAGAATAGCTGACTGTAGAAGGGGATTTCCTCTGAGAGTGGAGAGAAGATCTGACCCTTAGTCAGGCATGGGAGCAGGTCAGCCATCCCCAGCACCAGAAGCTTCCAGGAGCCCCATTTCAAGGTCTATTAAGACTGCCTTTTCCTGGTGACCCAGCTGCCCCAGAGAGGGAAGGAGCTCCACAAGCTATTGGTCCCACACCAGTTCTAAAAGGGTCTATTGAGGCTAGCACGTTGTGTACCTTGGGCATATGGGACAGGAGAAGACATTACCATAACTGGTGTTGAGATTCTTCTGGCCAGGCATTCACCAAGAGGTGTGAACTTCTGCACCTCCTGCTCTGAATGCCAGCAGGTCAGCTCAAAGAAAAAACAGAAAGCACCACTCATCCTATTCCCAGTGGGTAGGGTTGTTTGAAAGGATCAGGCTAGACCTGGTGAGCCCCTTGGAGAAGGTTGCAGCAGGATTCTAGTACATTATGTTGGTCATTGATTATGCAGATTGCTCCTGGAAGTGGTTCTGTTACACCAGAACACCATGGCACATCTTGAGATTTTCACCAGGGCAGACATATCTAGGCAGATCTTGACAGACCGATGAACCAATGTTTTGTCCAAACTGATGGCCAAACTATGCTGACTATTAGAAGTATGGTTCTCAAGGCCTTAATCTATCATCCACAAACTGACGGACTAGTGGAAAGATTCCAAGAACCCTTGAAGATGATGCTTCAGAAATTTGTGGAAGACGACCCCTGACGCTGGGCAAGCTACTATCCACACTTCTGTTTGTGCTATGTGAAGTGCCCGTAAGCCTCCATAGAATCCTCCCCTTTCAAACTCTTTTATGGGACACAACCTAGGGGCATTCTGGACCTGCTCCACGAAGCTTGGGAGGAACAGGAGTCCAGGGTCCTGAGGTCGGTCCCCTACATTATACAACTGTGGAAGCAGCTTTGGAAACTGGGGAAGTTTGCCCAAGAAAATCTGAGGCAGGCATAGTGAAGCCGGGAGCTCCATTACAGTCAAAGGACCAAGCTAAGAACATTTGAACTTGGTCACCATGTCCTACTTATGTTACCATCTTCTGAATCAAAGTTGCTCAGTAAGTGACAGGGACTACCTGAAATCATGTGATGCACAGGACCTGTAGACTACAAAGTCTGCCTTCTTGGTCAGCAAAAAGACCTCGGATTCTACCATGTAAACCTTTTAAAAGCAAGGAAGGAGTGGGAAGGTTTGTTGATTGCTCTCTGCTCCTAGAGCTCGAACTGGGATCAACAGCTGCAAACTGGCCATGGTCATATTAGGACAAGACTTTGGACCAGAACAACAAACTCAGCTGCAACAGTTGGTTTTCCAACTTCCCTTTGGTTTTTTATGCCACCCACAGTGGACAGAGGTTACAAGCCATCACATACGTATGGCACAGGCCGTCAGAGGCTGCCCCGCTTTTACAACAAAAAGGAAAGTGAGGCAGTTCCTCAGCTTGGCAGGGTACTACTAATGGTTTGTGCCTGACTTTGCCATGATAGCTACTTCCCTAGCCAGCTTCAGTGGTCAGCTGAATGCAACTGGGCTTCCAGACCCTGGAAGAATGACTTGCCCAAGACCCCATCCTGATTCACTCTGACTTCTTGAAAGAGTTTATTTTCAGACAGATACATCAGAAGTAGGGCTGTGGGCTGTGCTTTGCAGCAAAGACAGGGGGGAAAACACCCGTTGCTCTGCCTTAGTCGGAAGCTATTTCCCCAAGGGGTTAAATATTTCACGATTGGGAAAGAAGCCTTGGCAGTGAAATGGACAATAGGGACCTTTAAGTATTACTTATTAAAGCCCATTCTGACTCATTACAGACCATTTACCCCTATGATGGCTACACACAATGAAGGAAACCAATCCCAGGATCATATGGTGGCTCTCCAACTCTGTGAGCTCACTATGTTGCATCATCATGGGAAGCCCATACAAACACCAACTTCTTCTCACAAGCATAAGAAGAGGAAAATAAGGAAGAACCAGGGCCAGCCCAAACTATGAGTGAAGTAGGCAGTTGCCTTGGTTGCTAGGCTTTAAGGGGTACCAAATTAGATGGAAGAGAATTTTTTACATATGTTATCTCTTATAACATGTGGGAGAGGGGACGCCAAAACCATAGTTCGCCTAGGGAGCCAAAAGCCTTGGGCTGGCCCTGGGAAGAACCCCCCTACAGTCGTGTCTTGAGGAGCAGGGTGTGGGATGGGACATACCAGCTCTGCTCTGGCCTACAGAGGGTTAAAGACTTACTGCAAGACCACATTCTTCACCCTGCTGAGCATGCGCGGCATGGAAGGAGGATATAACAATCTGGACAGACTGCAGACTGGAAGGGATGCACATCACTGGCTCTCTCCAAGGAATGCTGCAGGCACCAGCTGCTGAGCCAAACTACACTGAGCTCCGGATGGATCTTATACCACCAGATAAACCTCAAGGAGGGACCATGCTGCAAGGGAGCATAATTACTGTGGACCCTGGATATTCCAGGGAATCGTGACATGTCACTGCTGCTCACAGGGTAGGAAGTAGCCCAGAGGGCTTGATCGGTGTTAAAAGAGGTAGAGCAAGGCAGTCCTGAGCCTTCAGTCTTGGGCATCATGTCCCCGTAGATGTCACCCCAGTGCCCCAATGCGACATTAGGCCATACAGCCCTGATGAAAGGGCTGCCTACTGACTCTAGCTATTAGGACATGTTGTCCTGATCAGAAGACTGCTGTACTGCCTCTGGCCATTAGGCCATACTGCCCCAACTGGAGGGGTATTTTCTGACTGACTGTTAGACCACACTGTGCCAAAGAAAAAGCAGTCCCCGTGTCTTGGACCACGCTGGCTTGGAATTGAGCCTTGAAGAATGGATTTGACCCATTGTTTTTTGTCCTCAGCTTCCCAGCTCAAGTGACCTGATATCCATGATGGGGCATACCTGCCTTGCGATGAGGGAATTACAAACAGAAAGCTGGGGGGAGGAGGAAGGAAGGACAAAGGGTTGCAGGGGGGAAAAACTGCTCCTTCATTTAGGCATATACAGGTTTTGTATGTATAATTAAAGCTGCTTTAAAAATACTCTAAAATAAATGTTTCTCAAGTGCTGCAATAGATACAAAATTAATTCAATGTCTCAAGTATCTTTTTTTCTTCACTTGTAAATGGGTTACAGTGTCTGACGCTCATTTCTGAAAATAACTTCTGACCAGATAGAATAACAATGATATAGAACTGTTTGAGGGCATGCCATTCTGTCTGTGATCTGGCTTATTTGTTGTTCCATGGAGGTGATAGTTAATTACAGTGAATAGTAAGTCAGTCATTGGTATGAAATATAAAATCCTTCAGTAAATCATATTCCTTTTACACTTATATTATATTATATTATATTATATTATATTATATTATATTTATTAATAACTTGAGCAGCTATGGTAGATACAACCTTTTGGCTATTAAAATATCAGTTGGTCAGCAGATACATTCTATTGTTGAAAGGTGACTGTGGGTAGTATATTATTATTTTTTCTTTTAATCCTTTGTGTTCAAGATGAAACCCTAGGAAGTCAAAAACATTTTCTCCTCTGTTTGGCATGTTTCCCATAAGGCCTTGCCTTGCGGCCACCAACCTTGGGCCATTAAGCATCAGTGTCCCTTCAGACTCTCTCAACATTACCATTAATGGTCAAGATTCAGTGACACAGGCTTTCAACTCCTGGGTTATGAATGCGCCATCTACCTGCAGAACTCATTATGTGTATTGCATATTAAACACAGGGTCCTTGAAGTTCATTTGCCAGTAATAACATATGTTTCTACTTTTCTACATTTGCTGTGCATCCTTACTAAGCATCCAGTTAAGAATGGTTGACACTAAGCAGATAGCAAAGAATAAACTTATGTTCTAATATAATATTAAGGGCTGGCTTTACTGTTGCCATTAAGGTTAACTGCTAAATGAATATTTTTTTCTGTTTTAGACATGTAGAAGGTTGCAAAACATTCAGAAATAGGGAGTTCAGAAACCAAGTCCTCTAAATGGGAATAATTTTAATGATAATATTCATCTTTATAAAGCATATTGATCTTTCAATGAAAAGTGATATATAAGTGCAAAGTATTATCATTTATTAGTGCTTACAAATTCATGGGTTTTGCGGGCCCAGTGTTGTGTGTAGCCTTATTGTATCATCATTATGCATATAGTGCCATAAAATGTGCAAGGCATTCTGCCTTGAAAATTTAGCCCTATGTATACCCACATTATTGATTCTTTAATAACACTCACCGTCACATCCATTAATAGTTTATAGCATAAGGGTATGTTGGGAGAGTTAAAATTGTGTGTGTTCCCCTTTGAGTCTGAACAGAATGGGTCCCTGACTTGCTCTATAATCAGCGAGTGCCATTGTTAATTTCAAATTAATAAGTTCATATCTGATAGATACTTGCTTATACTTGTTTTTAAAAAATACCATATTTATTTAGAGGTTGGGGTTGATTTTGTTACAGCAATGGTGAGTTATATTTTTCAGCCAGAGTGTGATCTCAAAGGCAAAATCCTTATTCACAATAAACGTGTTTTGCCATATTGTACTATTTAGCCTTTGTACAAAAGCTGCACCTTATGAAGGGGTGTATGAAGAAACCCACATGCCATGCTTGCCTGGAAATGCCATGAGGCATTTTGTCTTGAGCGAGTATAATCCCTTCTGGGCAGTATAATTGCACATTGCCTGCAATGCAGGGTCATGCCTAAATATCTGAAATATATAATTGATCCCAGCAATAATAAATGCTATGGGCCTGCGTCTGCTTTCTCTGGTGTAAATGAGGAATCACTCCACTGAAGTCAAAGGAGTTAAGACCAGTGTAAAGGTGGTGAAAGTAAAATCAGCAATAGGCTTTCTGTGTTTTGAATATGCTGTGATGACAAAATTGCTGAACATGTAACTAATAGAAACAATCTGTCATTCTCTTTGCCTCTGTTGCTTTAAATCCTTCATCCAGCTTTGCCCAAAGTTAACTTTCTTTTTTATTTGGGTTATTTTCAGACTTCAGACAGAGACCTGCACACTTCACCTAGTTTTTCTAAAATTAAGAATGTTTTTCCACTGATTCCCACCAATTTGTCCAAATATGTTCATGAATTAATTGGCAGAGCAACTGGGTTCTTACTGTGTCTTTTTTTTCTTCCGTGAATCATTAAGTGGAATGAATGTTGTAGCTAACAGGGCAGATGTCTTACTAGTTAAATTTTTGTCCCTTTTCCAAATTATTTCTTCTTCATCACACAGCTGCAATCTTGACTAAAGGGATACAAATAGCCACAGTAACAATAGTGAAAACTGTGAGAATTTGTTAGTACTGAAATGATCAGCCACACACAAGGACCTTGGAATTTGCAATACAGCTGTAAAAACAAGTAATATAAGCTCCAGTTCTGCCATCTTTTTGTTGAATAATAACTTATTTGACAAGTAGTCCTGTTGATTTCATTGAAGCTACTCTTTGTCTGAGGAAGTGTGGCCTATATCGATTAAGTGACTGGCAAGTATTTTTTTTTTTACTCTTAAACTATGCTGAGTGTAGGTATTTAGATCTACAGATCTATCTACATTATATCCGTGAACATATTTTTAGCTTGCTAAAATATTCATTTCCAATATATTGTACCTTGTAAGAATATTATGAATATTTATTTCCATTACAATCCTCTGTAATTTATAACATAATTTTTATTCCAGAGAGCATTGCACTCCATCACTGGAGCATGTGTACAGAAAAATCATCTATATTAGTGACTCAACTCCAGTTCAAAAAATTCAAATTCATCACCCTCCTTAAATCTAGTGAACTGCCTTCTGGTGCCCTATAAATATAAGGTGAGGGTAGTAGTGTTTTCCCTCCTCAGTTGCTATTTCTTTGAGGTTATAAAACACAGAGGATTGCATTGGAGAGATACACTTCTGCAGGTAACTTACAATATTATTTGATGATTTCAGCTGTGGTGCTGTTAATAAAATCGGAAGGTTTGGGAAGCAATCCCCTTTCAAAACCAAAGGCAATACCATTTCATTGACCAACAATCTGGGGCCTCTTGCAGGGCAAGGTGGCCATTACATTTCTTCAGGGTCCTAAGCTTTTAATCTCTGCAGGCTGATGAGTTCTGTTGACTTGGAGAATGAGAAGTATGAGAATCATTTCTGAAACTAGGTCTCAATAAGGCATCAAATCCTGCTTGCCCAATCATCTGGTTTGTTCTATCTAAAATGTAAACCCATTAGTGAAATGTATTATAAAAACCTAAATTTTGCAAAAAGTAGACTGTCATAAACCCTGACTGTCTGAAATGTAGTGAACTGTTCACCTCTGTAGGCCACCAAGTTTCACCTCTGTGTGAACCTGCATCACAGTCATGACCTTGATAGCTTCTTGGGGAAAAGAAAAACTTGTACGAATGTTTTATTCACTATTTTTGACTTAACAAGCTACGACAATTTCAAGTCATTAAACTTAAATATACAGGTTCTGTGGAGTGTGCTTCATGCTGAGAATCCTTCATGGTGAGGAATAAGAGTAAAATATTCCAGTAGTATTTTAGCACTTCACTCTGGTGATAATTTCTAAGTACCAACACATGACATGCCACATCCAGTTTTCAGTCACTGCTTTCCCTTTACCCAAGGACAAACAGATGTTTTGGAAGACTGGAGGCAGTTCAGCTGGTATTGTGTCATTTACACTGCCATGTCTATAATGCAGAACATATGCAGGCATACACCCAACTAAACATCAGAGTAAGATCTGGTGTTGGCATACTGTTAGTACCAAGAGAGGAAACTAGAGATTATGATACTTTTAACCCATGTGTTATACCCTACTGTAAGGGTTTAAAAAATGTACAGCACCCATCTTCCAAAAGGTACCTTTTATTTTCTGAAATTAATATAATTATTAACAGAATTCTTCCTATGCCATAAAATGTAACCCAAATGATCATCTGTATACAGTGAATAAAAAGTGAGGTTTCTACTTTCTAAAGGTCAAAGTTTTATGAAGACTTTTGCAAAAGAATGTAAGAGAGTATGTAGGATTATTTTATTGGACTGGGACTCAGGATATCTAGGTTTCATTCCTGTTTCTATTATAGAATTCCTGTGTGAACTAGGATAAGTCATTTTCCTCTATCCCTGTGCCTTAGTTCTTCGTCTAAAAAGACAATGATACTTCACAACTCCATCAATACCTGGAACAGTATTTAGATTGTATAATGGTGGGGGATATAGAAGATGAATTTGCTGGTCTCCTCCTCCATTTATATGGCAATTTTGGAAGCACTCTTTAAAAATATTGATGTGGCAATCCTGAATTAGAACAGACAACAGAGTCTTGTGGCACTTTTAAAGACTTTAAAAGTGCCACAAGACTCTGTTGTCTTTCTACAATAGACTAACATGGCTACTCCTTTGGAATATGAATTAGAACATTACCTGATGTCACCTCCACCCTGCAAATTGCAAAGGCAGAATCTTCTAAGAGTGAAAGATGTCCCTATATTGCAGAGAAGCATTTATTATAATAATGTTTGGCAAGAAAAAATAAAGGGGAACATAATATCCTGAGAAAAGTAGTTGAATTTTTATGTAGTTTTTCTCTGCTGCCACTTTAATGGAGTTGATTAAAACTTTAAAGTCCTCGCATATTGAACAAAAAGACTGCACTGGATTAGCTCCCTATACCTAACAGGTACAGCAGGAAATAATCAAGATGGAAATACTCCCTAAACTGTTGTACTTAATTCAACAGGTGCCAGGAGCCATCCCAAGCAATTTCTTTAATTAGGTCAACTCACTTCTGAATAACCTAATGTGAAAAGGGGAAAAGTATTAACTATTGCAGTCCAGATTGTAGCCTACTTTATGTGTCTGCAGAGGGGAGTTAGGAGGCATAAGGTGCACCATGACACATGCACTCCACAAGGTATAGGCATGGTACCAGTACATTTCCATCGTCTGCTCTAAGGGCCATCCAGTTAGGTACTGCCTCATAAACAAGCAAAAATCATTTGTAGCAAAATCACAAATTCGTCCTCAATTAGGCATGCTTATGCAGCTTTACTGGCAAGATGGTTTAGCTATTCCTAATATCAAAGTATATAATTGAGCTATTCAGATAATATCTAACCATGTGGTTTACTGATAATATACAGCTCCCACATGTGGTGGAGGGGCAATCTTTTGTTCTCCAATAAAAAGTACCATACTTAATTTACAGAAAATGGGTGAAAGAGCTACCCGATATGATTAAATATCCATTGCAGATATGAAGGATAACAGGATCTGAGTTTCCAAACTGAAAATGTATCATAACAGAAAATATGTATTGACTCTGATTTTTAAAAAATACTCAATACATTTTCACTGTAATGTGCTATAAAAGTATTATGCCCTACTTACATGATGCGTTTCAAAATTGTCTGTCTTCAAAATATGATTCATCAAAAGCATTTCTTACAGATGCTTGGTCATTTATGCTGATATTGGGAGAGTGAACTAATGTATGGTAGCATTGTCACATATTGTGAAAACTGAATTAATTCATACCTAAGCTTTAAATTCTAAATTTACTTACTGATGTAAGTCATAATATGAAAATCTTTTTTGTCATTAGCAGCAAAGATTAACAGTGAAATGGATGAGAGAATCTGCTCTGCAAATTAAGCTGTGGATAAGACTTAATGGAAGAAACAATGCAGTGAGGAATAGCTAATGTGCATAAATAATTGAAAACATGGTCATGTTGATAGGACTATATGGAAACTTCTGTCAGATTGCTGCTGGTGTGTCAGTTTTCTCAGTAAACCAGCAACACATATTAGAAAGAAGAATACAGGTTAGAAATCACACCTACAGTGTTACACTAGTAGTCTTTGATCCTGCAGCGAGCTCCAAACAAGGCTACTCTTGCATCCATATGTAGCCCCGTTGTCTTCAATGGGCTCTATGAAAGGAGAGAGGTCCACACAGAGATCGTTCCAGGGTCAGGGCCTTAGCTACTGCAGTTTCTTTTTTAATAAATATTGTTTCTTTTTATTTTAATCTTTTTTTTAAAAAATGATGGTACATGCTTCAGCACCAATCCAGCAACTGTATGCATGTGAGTAGTCCCAGTGGACTTCCTTATGTTGCTTGTGTATCTGTGTAAACTCACAAAAGTATATTATTACCAGAGAGCTGTAAATCACAGGTTTGCATACATATGTTACTTGTAAGGTTAGGATTGTGAAAGACAATAAACAAGGCAGCTAAATTAATTTTTAGTTAATCTCCTGGTTATCAAATGTCCCAATCATTACTAAATACCTTTTTTCACAAATTTCAGACCTTTTAGGGCCAGAAAAAAACATTATTAGAGCATCTAGTCTGACCACATATATATCACAAGACATTCAATTTCACCTGAATACCCCTATATTGAACCTAATGGCTTTAGTAGAACTAAAACATTTCAGTCTTCAGGAGACTGAACTGTTTTGGGCCACTGGCAGAGAACAAGACAGATGAAGGTCCCACCAATGTCTGAAGGTCTTCTAAAGAATGGGCCTATCAGAAGTGCCATAGCTTTTTATTAACACTATACGGTACGCCATTACATCCAGTTTTCTTTTTACTCATTCTCTCCGCACCAAGATGTAAAATCTTCAAAAAACACCCAAGTGATGCAGAAGCCTATTTCCCATTGACATTCAGTGAGATTTAGACTACTGAGAGCCAGATTTTTAAAGGTATTTAGGTGCTTAAAGATGCATATATGTGCCTAGTGGGAATTTTAAAAGCATCTAGTCACCCAGCTCTTACTGAAGGGCCTAAGTCATTTTTGAAAATGGTAATGAGAATCCTAATTCATCGAGATGCTTTTGAAGATTTTATTCCTATTCCTTTATTCCTTTATTCCTAAGTTCATATTTAGGCATCTAAATCAGTGTTACCAACTCCTGTGAATTCAAGATTAATACAATATTTAAGATTCCTTGTAAAGTCCCATCTTCTGAAATCAGTTGATTACGTAAGTATCTTAGCTTTTATTTTCTAAAAACTAAAATCCTTGCCATTGTGGTTGCAGGGAAGATTAAAAAATGTGACTCAGTTTTATCCTAAGCCTCCAAAACCAAACAACAAAATAAAAAAGTAGCCTAATATCTGTATTAATTTTTAAACATTTGGCTCAGAAAAACACAAATCTCAAGATTTTTTGCATGCTTGAGATTGGCAATACTGCCAAATAAATGACCTGTCTGCTCCCATTTAAGCTGAATCAGGACACTTATATGAGCACCTAAAATATGGATTCAGTGGCTTAACTTAGGCACCCAGTTTTGAGAATGTTGGCTCATGCATTAAAGATTCATTTTATGGGAATGTGAGATCTTTAAGATCCATAAAAGTGACTGAGGAGGAGGACCTCTGCTCCAGCACTAATCTCCCTCATTTCCCTCCCTAGTATGAGGAAATGTATTTTAAAGACCATTCCTGAAAACAAAAATTCTCTCTGATCACAAAATCGGATGCAACTCTGGAAGTCATAGAGCAAGTTTTGAGTCTGTACTCCACTCGTATGCTTCTCGACTTGGGACCACCTGTAGGGGTAGGGACAAGCTCTATCTGTATGCATGCATTTAATCCTTGGCTTCTCTGCTCAGACTGCTGACAGAGGTACCAATTAGTGCTAATTGTGATGGTTGTTCTTTGTGATGCGACTGCTTATTCATTTACGTGAAAGTGGACTGAGACCACAAATTCATTCCAGAACTTGGTTTTCATTATTAAAAATTCAATTTTTATTTTTGTACTTAAAATAGAAGAATGTCCATAGTTGTTGAAATGAAGCACATTATGAACCTGATCCCTGTGAAACACAAGTAATAGTGAATGAATGACACTGAATTTCAGGACTAATATAAGAGAAAAATTATTCTACTTGGGGGGAAAAAAGTGCCATGTTTAGAAATGTCAATAAGTCAAACTTCTCTCCTATTTTATTGAAAGAATTTGAAACATTTTATTAGCATTTTCCAGTAGCTGAAGATGTTGCATTCATTCATTTTTGAGAATGCTGGCCAAAATCAATCTGATTTGTTTTTGGCTCTGCTGATTGGTTTTCCTTGTGGTAATCTTTCCGTGACAGAGGGAAATCGATCAGTCTCTGCAAGGCCTCAGCCAACTGACCTCTCATTTAAAAAAGAACTGACAATTGTCTCTTCCATTCAATGTTAAACGAGGCATTGTTTTTGTGTAACTCTTTTACTGCTTCTAAGTATTTTAAAATATTCAGTTATCTTTAAATGGAATTGAATTTAGGAGTTCTTTGAATTTCTCTTGAGATGAAGCACTGCATTAAAATGGTGGGGGACAGAATCTTTTTTGTTGTTGATTTGCACTACCATCACAAAGGCAGAGAAACAAACACAATCATTAGGTCTAATTAGGATCAAATATTTATTAAGGACTGGTAGCTGAACTTTGTGTACTTACAGTGGATGGAGAGATTGTTTGTGTGTAATGTGCTGTACTAGTTACACAAGAAGCAAGCACGGTTGACTAAACCTGTACAGAGATTTCTTCCCTCCCCTGTGGAATGTCTTTCATCTAAGTAGATATGTACTTAGCTAGCTTGTTGTTTTTCCCATCCATCCTCGGATATCTGTACCAAAGTTATTTTAAAGCCATCATAAGATGGCTAGTATGTGTACACTATTTACTAATATAAAATTATTAGTCAAACTGGCTGGTGAAGAATCCAGATAGTATCCACCAGGTACTGTATCTGACTCCATTTATTAAGTTTTGCTAGATCATATGTAATGCAATAAGTAATTAAAAGAATGTGGAAATTGGTTCTTGAGACAATGACACCAGTTAAATGTATGAAGAATTGGTGTCCCTGCATTTTTAGCATTTCTGTTGATAAAGTAAGTAGTGGCAGTGAACCAAGACAAGAGGCATATCTGTAAACTTTGCTGCCTATTAATTTCGTTGGGTAACCCCTCATTCTTGTGTTATGTGAAAGGGCTAAATAACAATTCCTTATTCACTTTCTCCACGCTATTTATGATTTCATAGACCTCTATCATACCCTATTTGTCATCTCTTTTCTACATTAATCAGTCCCAGACTTTTTAAGCTTCAGGTATTGAGGCTGTTCCATACCTCCTGATCATTTTTGTTGTCCTCTTCTATGCTGTTTCCAATCTAATCATATTTCCTGAAATGGGGTGACCAGAACTGCATATGATACTTAAGGTATGGGGATACCGTGCACTTATGGAGTACCATTAAGATATTTTCTGTCTTACAATCTTTCACTTTCCTAATGGTTCTTAACATGCTGTTAGCACGTTTTGATGGCTGCTGGAGTGGAGGTTTTCAGAGAACTATCCACAATTACTCTAAAATTCCTTTCCTGAGTAGTAGCAGCTAATTTAGCTCCCATCATTTTGTATGTATCATTGGGATTATATTTTCTAATGTGCATCACTTTGCATTTGTCAACTCTGAATTTCATCAGCCATTTTGTTGCTCAGTCACCCAGTTTTATGAGATTCCTTTGTAACTCTTCGCAGTCTACTTTGGGTTTAACTATCCTGATTTATTTTGTATCATCTTCAAACCTTACATCTCATTGTTTATCCCTTTTCCAGATCATTTATCAGTATACTGAGCAGCACTGGTCCTCATACAGATCCTTGGAGACCTCTACTATTTACTTACCGCCACTGTGAAAACTGTGGAGATGAAAACATTTATTCCTATTATTTGTTTCCTATCTTTTAACCAGTTATTGCTATATGAGAGGCCCTTCCCTTTTATTCCATGCCTCCTTCCTTTGCTTAAGAGCCTTTGGTAAAAGACCTTGTAAAAGTCTTTTTGAAAGTCCAAGTACACTATATCCACTAGATGACCCTTGTCCACATGCTCATTGACACCCTCAAATAATTC
The DNA here is from genome assembly GCA_007922175.1 of Pelusios castaneus. Classification (NCBI taxonomy): domain Eukaryota; kingdom Metazoa; phylum Chordata; order Testudines; family Pelomedusidae; genus Pelusios; species Pelusios castaneus. Next base: position 13,481,742 of record ML685769.1, on the reverse strand, counting down.
TAATAGATTGGTGAGGCATGATTTCCATTTACATAAGATGTATTGACTCTTTCCCAGAATATTGTGTTCATCTAGGATAATTCTGTTCTTTACAGTAGTTTCAACCAATTTGCCTTGTCGTGAAGTTAGGCTTACCAGCTTGTAATTGTCAAGGTTGTCTCCAAAGCCTTTTTTAAAAATTGGCATTTCATTTGCTACCCTCCCACCATCTGCTGCAGAAGCTAAATTAAGCAATAGGTCACATATTGCAATTAGTTTACTGCAATTTCATATCTGAATTATATCATACCTCTTGGGTGAATTCAATGTAAAGACAGAAGAAATATCTTAATGATCTTCTGAAAGTGATTGAACAATAATTCTGGTTGTCCAGTTTCACTACCTGTTACTGGAGGGCTGGGTTCTAGAGAATTGTGTAGTCACTCATCTGATTCTGTGACTTTCAGAACCACTGTCTGATTTTCTAGGTTTATCGGTGTGAAGCTCAAGCTCATTCATTATCTCTTCAATAAAACCCACTGGCAACTATAATTGAAATTATCATCTGAAAGTAGATAAGACAAACTGAGTGGAGAAAACCCATCAAAGGCAACATGTACTTGATGCTCTTCTAAGTATAATAAGAAATGATCCAGGTCAGCTGTATAAAGCTCTACCAGGATAAGCTACAGAGAAATTGACGTGCATAGCTGTTGCAGAATAAACTATTCCTTATTATCTACTGCAGAACAGCCCTATTTGTGGACACTTTATCCCTGAATAAAAATCACTTTATTCCTGAATTGTTACTCCAGATCAATAAACATGAACAGTGTGTCCCCCAGGACAATTAGATAAACGAATGAAAGAAAATGACAGCGAGAGGTTACTGGTGCGCGTGCGCGCTCTCGCTCTCTCTCTCTCTCTCTCTCTCTCTCTCACACACACACACACACACACACACACACACACACACACACACATTCCCCACGCACAAAAAAAACCCAAAGCCCAAAACATGACTCAAAGGGAGTTGTTGTCTATACTGTATGCAATCCCCAAACCACAAAGAAATTATCTTTGCAACTTAACAGTGATAATATTAAGCAACTCAGCCATTGTCACTCACTTCAGATCTTTGGCTATGTCTACACTTACAAAAGTTAGTTTGAATTAGTTAATTAGTTAACTAGAATGCTAGTTTGAACTAACCATGTCCATGCAGGGCACTTGCTTAGTTTGAATTAGTCAGTTGCATGAAGGTCAATCTGCCGATTAGGTCGAACTAAGCAGTTAGTTCGAACTAATATGGCCACATTGACTTAATTCAAACTAACTATTTTGAATTAAAGGCTAGTTCAAACTAAGCAATCGAATTCATTAGTTTGAATTAAAGAAGCCTTTAATTCAAACTAATGAAAGCCTAGTGTGGCCAAGGCTTAAATTAGTTTGAATTAAGCTTCCTTAATTTGAACTAACCTGCAAGTGTAGACATAGCCCTTGAATGTAAATGATAGAAACTGGAAGTAGATCAATTATTTGCTAACTAGACTTTTTTTAGTCCTAAAATAATCACTACAGTTGTAAAAGATGATGGATTCTATCTGGCAAAAACTGAACAATAGCAACAGAAAGCAAGAGCAAACTCTGAGAGTCACCTAATGGGTATAGGTGTAGGATGTTAATACTGTTCAATTATCATTAAAAAGGCAATGAGAGTTAACTATCATTTTCCGTAAAGTGATGAGGTGGAACAAGATAAGGGGGCCATACAGACAACATAAAAGACTGTGGGTGAATATGTTGTCTCAAAATAAAACTGTTTCCCTTAATTAAAGCATATGTCAACAAGCACAGCTCATATTCATTAGCACCAAGAGGTGCCACAGTATCACCAAATTTGTTTAATAACAAGGTAATAACAGAAAGGAGAAATCTGTAATTTCTTGTGCCTGATAAGACTAAGGGGGATAAAAGAGAAGTCTTGGTACAGGTGTTATCTTTGAGTAGATTAATGTGTACCCACTAATATATATTTCGCACAGGTTTTGGGACACTTGACCTGGTTGTTCTTAGTGGCTGAGTACAGCTGCTTGCACTAGCAGCTTGCACTTGCTTGTCCCCAAAACATACGCAATCTGGTAATCCTTACTTAGTGGAAGGATAGATGATATGGTAGTTGAGGACGGCTGCTAGCAAGTGTGGGTATAACTTTGTGAGCATCTATCTGTGTTAAGACCCTGAGGATTCCCGTTCCTAATTAGATGTTTCCAGAAGCCAGAGCAGACTCAGCCTGAACCAAAAATTTTAGGTTGTACCTTCCATCCTGACAAACCGGACTCCTGAATATTCATTGATGCATATATTTAGCACTCTCGTAGTCCACCTGTTTGGCTGGCATCAAAATAACAGAACTACATTGTCAGAAAATTTTAGGTAATTTTTTTTCAATTAACAATGGGGGAGGTGGGGAGGAGATTGTTTTCTGGCCAGCTGGGAAACTGTTTATGAAAAGGTCCCCAGTCCTCTGTTAAAAATATTTTTTAGTTTTATTGCAATAATTTTTGGATTTTTTAATTTCTCTAGTTGAGAAATACTCAGTTTGAAATGTACTCAAACATGGTTCAATTACAGCTTATTGACAGTACATTCTAGAATCATGTAATGGGTATGTGGATGGTATACCAAGAACACTGGTTAAGAAGAGTAATAGTAGACTGGGGACAAGTAGAAAGGAGAGATGTTATAGCTATTATTTTTGTTAAGATTTGGGGCTTGTATTTGAATTTGTATCTGAATCATATGATTATTGCTTGCTCAGAAATTTGCTGTCACTCTCAACCTGACCACATATCTTTCATGGTTCCTGGGTCTGGCAAGCCTCACAGGTTTTATACATTTTGTATGCTCTGCCCAACCTCCCCTAAAATTTCTGGGTAGGTTCCATTTTCCCTTGTGATTTCTTGTTAGCGTGTGGAAATCTCTGAGTTTTCGTGCCTAGGGCTTCATAGCAGACTTCCTTCCCTCTAATATTTATTAAGCCAAATCTTGTAAGAAGGACTTTCTTCTTCTCAGTAGTGTTTATTCTGCCAGTTCCCCAGGTTCTACCTAGTGTACATTCAGTTCTGAGACATATGTTAGTTGGCTCAGATTGCTTCCCAGAAAACTTTGTTGCAGACTCAAGTGAATTCTGAGCCTTTTCCTAAAGGGCATTCTAGAAAACTCACTTCCATACAACTACTGGGACTAGCAACACAATGAATGGTGCAAGCAAGAACCTGTATGTAGATGCTAGTATAATATTGAAGCATTAGCATGGGGCAATGGGCACAGAGATTTTAAATAAACTTAAATTATGTTAAGAGCTGAAACACAAGTTACCAACTTCAATGATATATGAAAGGAGTTTGATTGGGGGGAGGGAGGCGGGGGACACAAAATACTAAATAGGAGTCAATAAATGGCACGCAACTTCCCAAGGAGCATTTTTAAATACAGTGGGTGAAATCCAGGACCTAATGAAGTCAAGACTTTTATGGGGCCAGGATTTTACCTACAGTATGAATTTTGCAGAGGATCCAAACTTGAAAGGCCTCACCATGATTTTTGGCAAAGTAATTTTTCAGGTGAAAAAAAGCATTTGTGATTCATATTGTGCTTCATATTTATATATGCTTAATGCTCAGGTCTGACTGTGAATTTTTGCTTGAATGATATTACTGCAATATTCCTCATACAGTACTTAGTAGAGAATACAACAGTAAAGGTGATGACATGCAAATGGCAATTGTAAAAAGTTTATGGCCATTAAGAATTTATCCTCTGGTTTAAAATAGCAACATACACAAGTATTTTCTTGGGGTCATTATGAACAGTGTGTTGGATTAAAGTGGAAATTGCAGGTAGACATACTCAGTCTATATAACTGGCATAAATGTCTTTGTGATATATAATTTTTACAAATAGCTTTAATTGCAATTAACATAATTCTCTAGTTGCATGTTGTTAAATATCCCAGAGATCATTAGTTACATACCATTATGATAGGTACCATACAATCACTTGGGATATAGATAAAACTGTGGCACTTTTAAAGACTAACAAATTTATTTATCGCACGAGCTTTCGTGGGAGAGATCCCACTTTGTCAGACACTTGAAAATGGAGAGAAAAAAATCAGTATAGGAAGGAGGGATAAATGCAGTGAAGTAAGTGTAATCACAGGACCAGGTCAGAGTACTCCAGTGAATTACCAGTAAACAGGTTGTATTGATTCAACTGAGTGGAACAATAGGAGAGAGAGAGAGGTGACAATCATTGTTTATAATGAAAAAGCCAGCCCATATCTTTATTCAACCCGAGATGATGGTATCAAATTTGCATATGAATTCTAACTCTGAAGTCTCTCTTTGAAGCCTTGACCAAGAATAAACCTGTTTAAGGACAGCCACAGATAAGTCCATCACAGTGTGTCTGGGGAGATTGAAGTGCTTTCCTATTGGTTTTTGAATGTTACCATTTCTGACTTTGTTTGAAGTAACATTTTTCTGTAAGTACAGAAAATCAATAGCTATCATTAGAATTCCATGTTCCAGTTCTCAAATAAGGAATAAGTCCTTTATGTGAGAAAAGGAAAATTCTATTCTCCAATCTCTGCAATGAGTTCCCAATCCAATATTGCACATCCCATACATATGGAAAGCTTGCATTAATATCTCTCTGAGCTCCGTGCATGCAAAAAGAGAAAATATCAAATCTGAGATCTCTTATGCAAAGCTGAAAGCAGACTTTTACTTTTAAATAGTACAAACAAAAAATCACTTAGTTTTTCCTTTCATGATGTAGAACCATTGTCGTCATTGCCAAATAGCTGCTGTCTAATAACACTGTACTTGTGAGAAATATAGAAGAGAAGCCACCAGCAGGTTATAGACTAAATTGGAATCAGATTGTGCAACTTTTGTTGATGAGCATCTAAGAGTGATGGGCAGAAAGCAAAATTCATGACAGCTGGACCAGTGAATACAGAAGGCCTTCTTGCATAGATACTGCAAAGATTTGTAGTTGAGGTCATTGTAAGTAGGTAGTAATTGCAGCAATATGTGAAGTAATCGTCTGTTGAAACAAATTTGCAAAACATAGCCTACTATATTATGTGGTTGCTCTGTGTGTGATCGCATTCACAATTTTTGGGAATGTCTGTCCTGCAGTTTGGAGTGTTTTCTCAGCACAGGTAGACCAACATATTGCTAGTAATGCTGAACATGCCATGCTAAAAATAGCAGTGTAGCCTGGGTGGCAGCTCAAGATAGTCATGTGAAAACAAAACCACCATGACCCCCTGAGCACATATTCAGTGAACCATTGTCCATGATACCTTGGCTATCTGGTTATTTTTAGCATGCTAGCTAGAGTGTGTCTGTCTACTCATGTTGAGAAATATGCTCCCAGCTGAAGCATAAATGTACACTTACGTTCATTGTGTCTTGTGTGCTCTAATTATAGTGTTAAGTTCCTGGCCCTAGGGATATTCTAGTTGGGAGCAGAGCAGACATTTTTATTTGCTGCAAACTTACCTATTTATAAGGCATGTACAAAATCCGGCTTCTCCAAACTGAGGAGAAAACAAACACAAGGTGAAGATTCTTTGCTTAAAGCTCCAAGGCTCTTTAGCCAAAACCAGATTCAAGAGCTCTCTCTAGGCTTCTTCCAGGTCATACACTGTGCTTACAGGCTGCTGCTTGGTTTTCTTGCTCTGCCTCTGAGTTTCTCCCAGTTCCTTGTCTACCCCAAGCCAATTAGACTTGTTCCACTTCCAATATGCACACAGCCACCTGTTCAGAACAATACCCAATGGAACTGTTCATCCACATGGTGCTAGTTTCTGAACAGATTCCATTATACTTTGTTTTAGGAGTTGGCTTTCTGTCTGGTACAGCACTCTTAAATGAAGGATGCTGTCCCCTTCTGAGGTACAGTTCAGACCAGTGAGAGTTGGTGTCACCACCTGCACTTGAGTGTCCCACAATGCCTTGCTACTGGGATGCTTTCAATCAGCCTACAAGGATGCAGGGCACATTTTGAGTGTCTCTGTGCTGCTAGCTGCTGAATCAGGGCTTATATTAGCCAAGATGGTTATTTGGAGCGTGACCCCAACACACTCTCAGTCCTGAGTTTCTCCAAAACCATATGCTCTGTGATGCCCAGCCCTCTCTTGGACATTTCAGAGAAATAATAAAGTTTGTTTGTTTCTTTTAAAGGCACAAAATGCAGCAGTTTGCCACATTAACTGAAGTTAACTTTCACTTTAATTCAGATGTAGCACTGGTGCTTTAAATTAATATAAAACAAATTTATTAACAATAGGACATAGGTTAAGTGATGCCAAGTAAAAGGAGTAAAGTTAGGAATGTTTACATGCAAATGAAAGTGAAAAATATTCATTTGAAAGTCTAAAACTTAATCTAGCAAGGTACAGGCTTTGTTTAATATATTTCTCACTCCAAGGCCCTTTTTCCCCCGTGTTTGAAGGACCCATCTTTCGGAGCTTGCAAGAGCTCTGGCCTGCTATCTATCTGGCGATGGATGCCAAAGATGGTTTCTGTCCTTGCTTATATCTTCCAAACGTCAATTACTTTGCTTCAAGAGGCAGGATGACCTTATGCTGTTCTTGTTTTCCTGTGGTTGTTTTATTCCCATTTATGAATAGAGTTTCCATCATTTTGATTCCACCATGCCAAATTTACATAAGAGATAGGTAAATAATTACTTTCTCTCCTGTTTGGGAAGAAACCTTTTTCTTCTTGTTTGGCCACGGACTTTAAAATATAATATCATTAACTATCCAGATGTCCTGAAAAGTGTTATATATACATTCACAGTGATATTAATCACCAGTATGTCATTAGCTTTCAGAAAAGAACTCACTCTGTACACTTTTACAGTACAGTAATATATCATATAATCAGTTGATTCAGTTGCTTATTACTTGAAGCTCAGCCCTCTGTCTTTATAAACCAGTAAGCCTTTGAAATGGATTCTTCCAAGGATTATCCCTCAAAGTAAAGTTTATTCGAGCTCTGGGAACATGGTGGTGAAGAAAGCATTGTGCTTTTTCTTCTCCCATTCATATTTGCTGAAATACAAATTCTGTTTCCTGCCATCTCAATCCTTTGCTGTCTTGATGGTTAGGACCCTGCAAATGTTCACGGACCACGTTTGTGGATTGCAGATGGATGCGGATACAAAATTTGTATCCGTACAGGGCTCTATCAGTGGTCCTGTTTACTACTGAAATGAAAATTGAGGTTAACACATATTCCTTTTTCCAAAGGGGTAGCTGTGTTGGTCCAATCCAGCAAAACAAACAAGTAGTCTGGTTGCACTGTTAAAGACTAAATTTGTTAGTCTTTAAAAGTGCCACCAGCCTCCTTGTTTGTTTTACGTATTCCTTTGTTTAGGGTGGGCCTGTTTAATAGCACTCTCCGTCCACCGTCATACCTGTTTTACCCATGCTTTAGGCTTAATTCAAGCATATATTCATAACTCTTAACACCTCATGTCCATATCTCATGCAAGAATATTATTGATCATTGAGTTACTGAATTTCAAATAATACCTCCCCCAAGGAATATGTTGTACAAAGATTATTGCAGTAGTGTTTCAGGTGTGAATACAGGGGTGCTTAGCATCACAAATGCATTTTCATATTAGTTTCAATGGCTATGTCTACACTGGCAAATTAGTTCGAATTAAGGAGGCTTAATTCGAATTAACTAAAGTCATGACTACACTAGGCTTTAGTTAGTTTGAATTAAGGGCTTCCTTAATTTGAACTAATAAGTTCGAATAGAAGATTTTTAGTTAGTTAGTAATTTTAGTTAGTTCGAATTAACCAATGTGGCCAGGTTAATTTGAACTAATTTCTTAGTTCGAATTAACCGGCCACTGAAATGAATGGGGATCGCTAATTCGAACTAAGCAAGTGCTTGCTTAGTTTGAATTAACATTCCAGTGTGGCCATGCTAGTTCGAATTAAGCTAATTCGAACTAACTAAAATTAGTTCAAATTAGTTAGTTTGAACTAACGAATTCGAACTAATTTTAGCAAGTGTAGACATAGCCAATGAGATTTTCATTCAACCCATAAAAAATTTAACCTAGTTCATAACAATAGCATATAAATAAGCAAATTCCTATTCATGTTTACACATTAAACATATAAGTAGGTTTTGTGCAGGTAAATTTTATCAGTTGTATGCACTATTGATTGTGTGTAAAACAGAATATATACAAGTAATTGTTATTCACAGTAAAATGGAGGATAGATTGAGACTGCTTTGAAGATTTGGTCCCAAAATAATATCTTGGCCCTTGTCTACATGAGGATTTCTCTGGAATAGTTGTTCCTGATGAACTATTCTTGATTAGTCTAGAAAAAAGATCTATAAGATTAAGATAATATGGTATAAAGCACCCTTATTCTGTAATAAGAACATGCCCACATAGAGTTAACTAGGAATAGTTAATCCCATCCTTATTCCAGTTTATTTTTCCTGTGTATGCAACCTTACATGATACACCACAAGTTTTAGCATTTGAATCTGAATGTTCTGGTCACAGAAGAACAAATAACTGAGTTACAAATCAACTTTGGGACAATACATTAAAGTTGATAGAGAATGCAAGAATGATTAAATTAAAGGTTTGTTCCTCTATTTTTATGCAATTCAGAAACAGGATCTCAGAAGACTACAGTGCCTTGATTTTTAAAGCTGATTCTTCATTGACTAAGTATCTTTGGTGTATTGTCATGCTAGCAAACAGAGCTAGTCAATCTCTGTTTGCTACTTTAAGGATGCCATCTATAGCAAAGTTTACAAATGTGATTTTGATATATTTTGTGCTGTGAGATTAGTACAATATAGCAGATTAGGAGTGACTAGAATGTCTAATAAAATACAGCTCCAGAAGACAGAGTTATCCTCCCAGGAGTACAAAGAAATAGAAGCTGAAAAGTAAAGCGACCAATCAATCACTCTTAAAACATGTCTGTTTGTTGCCTGGTTTACCTTTGTTTCAGAGCAAAACATAATTCAGTAGCATTTATAGTATAGAAACAAAAATAATTTCTAGGGATAAATGAAAACAGCAGGACTGGTTTAGGAAATAGATTACAGAAAAGTACTCAATGAAAATTGTTTTACCAGTGAAGGATCTTTGACCTCCACTGGTAAAACATTTTCGCACTCTAAGTTGGAAGTGTTTTCTACTTTAACTGAAGAGATAATGTTTTACAAGTGAAAAATGATCATTTCTAACTTGTATTCTTATTTTCGGTATCTTTATTGTAAATTCTGGAAAATCTTTGAAGTATTCAGATAATTAATACTATTGCACTTCTTTTATATTTTCCATTTTGAAATTAGTGATCCAGGTTAAAATTGTGAAGATCATGTAGCTATTTAGAATCCAAAGTTGAATTAAAAAGTGATTTAGGTACTTAAGCATAGGTGCTCTAGCAAATCACCTGGGTGATGGCATATTCCTGTCAAAAATGCTATTAAAATGTAAGATTTTACTGTGTGTATAAAATCTTCACATTCTGCCATCTGAAATTAACATATGTGGAGTAAATGTCTTGAGCATAATTTATTCCACCTACTGAAATAACTAATGCTTCTGAATCCTTGCAAATTTTTAGGGAGTTTTCTGGCTGCATTTGACTTTATATTTTCAGTGAAATCAGAAACCCTAACGCAAAATTTAGGACCTATAGCCATAGTGTGGTTTCTTTCCACCTCTGGCCCTCATTAGTAAGAAATAGAAGTTGATGGCATTTGACAGCCCTATCATGGATAGTTAAAATGTATGTTTAATTATATGTTTGTAGTCTTAGTTCATTTCCTAGTTGATGGTATTTTTTATGGAGCAAAAAATGATCTCCCTTGCCAACTGTTGTGCCATAATCTCAGTGAAAGTGTAGGCTCTTGGCCTTGATGAAAATGTTACTGCAGGTCTCCATTAAGATATATTGGCAGAGCAGGCAGGAGCCCAAACACTGGTGCTTATCTGGGGACATTTGGAGATGGCCTAGAGGGTTAAAATCCAACTTCTCCCATAAGTACACCTTAAAAAAAAAAAGTCATGTGAATGAAGAAACCTTGGTAGTTAGGATCAGGTGTTCCCATACGCTCCAGTGATTGGAGAGGAGAGAGATGCCCCTCAACATATGATTCCATATATATTTTATGCTGCCCATGGTTGAGAGCAATCTACACATCTGTCTCCTGCATTCTCCTGCATGATTCCCAAGTCAGGAGAAATTCCTAAGGCCTATATGATCCTGCTAGAGGAAAGTGAGAGAGAGAGAAATCCAAGTCTAGGATTAGGAGATGTGGTGTGCAGGAGGCATGGAGCTTGTTTACATATTCTCTGCTCCCTTTTGCTATGGCAGAATGAAAGGGGAAGATACAGTAGGGGACAACGAATGTTAGGTGTAGCAGAGGAAGTTGGAAGTTCAAGGAGGGAAGGCTGTCAGCCCTGAATTCTCCCCTCTGTGGGCTGAAGTCTTGGGGGACCCTGTTCCTTTTGAGGTGTCTGAGCTCCTCTCCCTGTCCCTCCATTTGAGTGGAGATCTGCAGTGGGAGGGAGTGAAAGTAGCATTGAATTAAACATCTGAGATCCAGAAAACGAATAATTAGGATGCACATCACCCTGGTTTGGTTGGGGGGACTGGCCAGTGTGTGGGAGGGAGCAGTTTGCAGGAGAGACTGAGTGGACTCTGTGGCCTGGCTGGGGAAGTCCGGCTGAGCAGCGATAGGACAACCAGCTGGGCATGGGTACTAGTAGAAGCAAGGGCCCTAACCTAGGTTATGTCTACACTTGTCAATTTAAGTCAATTTAGCTAAGTCGATTTAACAAAGTCGACTTTAAGTCGGCTTTGTTAAGTCGACTTAGCATGTCCACACTCAAATTTTAAGTTGACTTAGAGGGGTCCCTACAAAATCAAGCTAGAGCGTCCACATGGACGCCTAGGTCGACTTGTAGGAGCTAGGTGGACCTGGGACAGGTCCACGGTGGCCGAAGGGGCACCCCTTGCAAAGTGCCAGGGGGCTCAGCATTTGCCCCATTGTGCCTTGGTACAATGGGGCAAAGGGGGACAGAGACCCTGGCAGGGCATAGGGGCAGAGTGGGCAGGGCTCTGCCCTGCCCTTTGGGGGGGCATGCCAGGCTGTGGCTGTGCCACCCACCCTGGCAGGGAGGGCAGTGGGGAAGCCCTGGAGCCCCCTAAGTCAACTTAAAGTCGACTTAGGGCTACTCCACATCCACACTGGCTAAGTTGACTTTCTAAAGTCGATTTAGACAGCAAAGTTAACTTAAAACGAGGTTTTATAAAGTCGACTTAATTTTTCCTTAGGTCGACTTAAGCGGCTGCTTAAGTCAACTTAAGGAAAGTGTAGTGTAGATGCAGCGTAAATTAAGTCGTCGATTTAATTTGTAAGTGTAGACGCATCCCTAGTGTGTAGCTCAGGTTATATAACCACAGTAGCATATGACCCTCCAGTAAACTGCTGTTTTTCATAAGTGTAAGCAACAGGAGTCAGAAAGGAACAGTTTCTTGCATGGTGGCTTCTACAGTCCCAATTAATGACTGGAATGGGAAGAGGAGAGAGAGCTAAAATATTGGTGAGTGGCTAAATATTGGGGCAGGGTTGGTGGAGTTGAAAGAGACGGCAGTCTTCTCTTACACCCTTAGGATTACTATAACAGGCAATAAAATTGTCAAACCTTTGCATTGCAAACCTTTCAGAGCATGACTTTATTTCTATTTCACTATAACAAAAAGTATGGTAGATGGGAGGAGCACTAAGGAATCACATAGCAACCATGTGACCTGTTGGATTGCGACTGCTCTTAGCAGAACCACTGACCTGCTGGGTTACTTTGAGCAAGTCACTTCTACTCCTTGTGCCTCCTCGGTTTACCATCTGTAAAATGAGGATAATAATGTAAAGTTCTTTGGGATTTACCAGTGAAAGCACTATGTTAAAACTAAACCTATTGATTTTTACGTAACAGTAGCATATCAACTACAAACATAGGTGAGGTCAACAACTGCCTAAATGCCCATTAAAACAAACAAGGAGTCCTGTGGCACTTTTAAAGGCTAACAAATTTATTTATCGCATGAGCTTTCGTGGGAGAAAATCCCTCTTTGTCCAACGCTTTGAAGATGGGAAACTTACAGAATGGGAGGAAATTAAATGCAGGGGAGTGTATGACATAGGATCAGGTCAGGCTGTAACAGCAGATCAAAATAGATGTTAAAATTCAAACACTGGGGAACAGCACATAGAGGAAGGTGAGGTCAAATCACCTGTTGTAATGAGAGAAAAATCCATAGTCCCTGTTTAACCCTGTGGCAACAGAGTCGAATTTACATATAAATTCCAATTCTGCAGTTTCTCTTTGAAGCTGTGATTTGTTATTCATTTGTTTGAGCACCACTATTAACAAGGCACCAATGGAGTGAGCAGGAAGACTGAAGTGTTCCCCTATTGGTTTTTGAATATTGTGATTTCTGATGTCAGATTTGTGTCCATTTATTCTTTTGCATAGAGACTGCCCTGTTTGTCCAATATATAAAGCAAGGGGCATTTCCGGCACATGATGGCATAAATTACAATGGTGGAGAAGCAGATGAATGAGCCCTTGATGGAGTAGGTGGCTTGATTAGGGCCTGTGATGGCGTCTTTTGTGTAGATATGTGGGCAAAGTTGGCAATGTGGTTTGTTTCCCTTTGGAACTTGTCTAAATGACCATTAACACCTACCAATAAGTATTTCTCTTTCAGCTTAAAAAAGTAGGAAATTAGATGACAAGATGTTCACTAACACAGAATAAAGATTGCCTGATAATAGTATATACCCTTTCAGTATGTCGAAGTCAGGAAAATTCAGACTTGTGAAAACCAGGAAATGCAAAGTTAAGGTAAATACCACATGATCAGTGATGTACTGAGACTAAAAATCTGTCCTGGCATTTAAAGCACACTGGCCCAAGTTCAGACTTTGGGCTCGATGCCAAATTATTTTTCTGTGTTTATGTCATGTATGGAAGCCATAGTTATAACCACTGCCGTTAGATATGTAATCCTCAAGTCTTTCTTTCTAATATTTGTAAGTTTGGACTGATATTCAGAACAACAGGCTTTGTGCTAATGTGAAGGTTGAAAAGGGAATGAAGTGGCAGATGGGATATTCTGACAGGGGAGTAGACTCAATGTTTGAGCGTAGTCATTCCACACCCTCGTCCTGACCCCAACCCCTCCCAAGTCTCACCATGTAGGCACAGTGATGGCATCCTGGCCGGAGCACTGTGCCCTCCCCCCACACCCGGCCCCGTTACCTAAACCTATATTTTCCCCTACCTATCATTAAATCTGCAGACTTCCCATATCCTGCCTGATTACCAACAATACACATGGCAAGTAAACCTCAGTGCCCTTCTGTTGATACAGTCTACACAATTATTACTGGAATGCTGGAGACTAGAACCTCAAAGTCTACATGCATCTCTTTCCTTTGATAATACACATGGGAGGGCTCAGGCCCAGATCTCCTTCCGTCACAATCAGAGCTCTTCCAAGGTGCTCCAACTTATTTCTCCACCATTCAATACAGCTACCTCTAATAAAATAATCCAGCTGGGATAATTCCCAGTGTCTACTGCCAACTTCAGCAGGGACAGAGTTAAGGCTGCATGGACATTTACCTTAACAATGTTTTTCCTGAGTTTTGGAAGCTAGAGTTTTGCTGAAGCCTGAACTTACGTTCTGGAAGAGTATGAGCTATCTCTAGGCAAACTAAACTCTATGTTGATGATATTTTTGCATATTTAATGTTTCTTTTTGGATTTTTGTACAGACCAACTCTCTCCATTAACTTTAGTAAAATTATGTCTGAAGATAAATGGGCCCCCAGTACCTGTGGCCCTCCACAACATGCATTACCATAGATATCTTATGATGGATAGGATGCTCGTACTGAGGTTTTACAAAAGTGAATTAAGGGACTTAGATGTCCAGTCCTTTTAAAATTAATGGGAATTATGCATCCAGATTTCCTAGAAGGCTTTGAAAATCTCAGTCTATATGTGTTATCCGGCCATTTTTAAAATTTATTTTTGTAAAAGTTACATTTTCTTCATTGTCTGTGTGGAATATGGTAGCTGGCCCTTAATGTACACTTCTTTTTAGAAGAAGAAATTCATTTAAAATTACTTGACCCTTGGGTTCTGCCAAACTCTTTATGGTAATTATTTCTATACCTGTATTATCATTTTAAAAAGCTTGTCTTGACTTCTTTGTCTGCTTTTCGTTTTTGGGTTTTGTGTCCTAAGTTTAATTTGTTTCTGCAATTGTTCTTCATCAGAACTCAACATTTCTATTTATTCCCTTCAGTTCCTTTCATAAACCTAAAATTCACCTGTTGGTCACAAATTTCCAAGTCAGAGAATGTAAAAACCAGAAGGATGTGTAGTGTAAGGGGCTTTCCTTAGAGAAAGCTGAAAACTGCAACTCCATAAATTACCTAACTGTGGTGTCATTTTTTAAAGCAGAGTATTTTTTCTACTCTTAAATTAAGCATGTTTTGTTTTCCACTGTGTTAAAATTGACTGATGTTTCTGCTTGCATAGATAAAAATACATCTATGCAGCCTATGTGTTGCGTGTCTACACATCACATCTGAAAACACTGCATGCAGCATGTGATGCTGACTTGTTCTGTCAAGAGCTTCAGTTTTCCACCATCTATATTTTATAAGTGCTGTTACTGAACCCACTACAGAGGATAAAGTGTGTTTTTCCTGTTCTCATACCCCTCGGGATGTTTGCTCATGGTATCTAAGGAAATGGATACAGCTAACTTTTTTTCTGTTAAGCCCAAATGGCTGCAGTCAGCCTTCAGTGAGTGTCTAAAGTGCTTGGCATTTAAAGATATAAGTAAGGCTTACCTCCTGTATGCAGGGAAAGGACAGTTATGAAGCTGAATAAAAGGGAATGGTCAATAAACAGTTTGCCATGCACTGTTTCTTGAAGGCAAAGAAAATGCTGAATGTTAGCAAGCAATCCTTCAACAGCCCTGAGACTGCTCACTGATGTAAAGTCTTTTTTTGCAGATACTTTAATTTGTTTGGATTTTTATTTTTCAGGGAAGTTTGTGCACGCTTTTCTCTAGAGCAGCCACTCACCTTCCTCTACATGTAGGGTTTTTTGTTTTTGCTTTTTTAAATTACCATTAATGTACTGTGCAAAGAGAAGGGAAGAGATGTAAAAACATGCAAACTAGTAAGGGAAGGAGTTTGGTGTGTACAAGGGCCTGTAAACAAAAATATACTAATAGGTCATATAATTTTTAATGTATACTTTCCTTTATTTCTTGTTTAGTTTAAATATTTCTTCTCCATATGTAATATTAACTCTTTTGATTATTGTTAGAGAATAGCACACCATGAATCGACAACAATTATGCAAAGTGTCCTCGTTTATAAATTGTTTGTGTCAGGTGTTCAGTGGTTTTTTGAAACAAGTGCCAAACATTTATTTATTGCTGAGCTTTAAAGGAAATGCCTCACATTTAAGGCATAGCATTTTTATTGCTTTCAAAGAAAATTAATATCCTGCCCATGCACAACATTTTAATCTGAGAATTGCATCAGATCTGCTTTTTTATTACTTTTAAAATTTTGCTTACCGAGCTTATATTTGTGATAAAATGAAACACTGTGCAAGTGTTCCTCGGCATTTGAGTTTTACCTTGTTGCAAGCGTAGTAATGCACTAGGAATAGTAACTGCCAGCTTTTTTGACTCATTCTTCTCTTTTTATTGAACTTGACAGCTAATTTGCAAGCTCACACTCCCCCACCCCCTCCCTTAATGCTGGAGTTTCTAATATTCTGACAGCTGAATCCTCTGATTCCAGCTGAATATGCAAATACAATATGGTACCAACAGGGTTCCCTTGCATAAGCAATTATAACCAATGTATTATTAAGTCTAAGATAAAAAATGAATTCTCATTTAATGCAAAAGAAAGACAGAAAGAAGGAAAACAATCTTGTCATGTTCATTGGGAATTTCAGTATGTATTACCAATCGGGTGTGTAGGAAAATATAATTTAATAAATTCCCACCTACTAGGTCTGCCCCTTTGTAACAATATGCCAGGAGAGAATGCTTTGGATGCTTTTACTATATAAAGATATGTTCATGTCAAATAGTGTGAGTGACATTTTTATAAACTGAAATAATTTGTTTATTCTTAGAAAAGGAACACCATCATGTGGCTAAATATGGGAAAAAAATATTTGGAGTGGACATTTTTGGAATGGATTATGAAAAGGATATAGTGTGTATAAAATGTTTGCCAAAGCAGAAAGCATAAAAATATCTCTGAACTGGCCCTGTTGCAAAACTGCAGGGTTGAAACATTTTTATCAATATGTAGAAAAACTGTTAAAACTTCTTTTAGATAACTCTTAACTGTGTGTCTAGCAAGCTATAAGCAAGAGAAGAATCTACTTTCTGACCCCTGGCTTCAAACCTGGGGTTAGAAATCTGTTTTACTGCAGAATTTTTTCCTAGGTCCCAATTCAGCAAAATTCAAAAGCAGATGCTTGTGTTTAAGCTTGTGAATAATCCCATCCTATTTCAGAATGCATATATGCCGAAATTGTCTTGAAATCACTGGATTTTAAGAACAGGTTAAGTGTTTAGCTGAATCAGTGCCCTCATGTTTTTGTGATTCACAAAGGTTAAAAAAGCAGTCACTTATTAGATATAATTAAAGTGTAAATCTAAACTGTCTACTTCTAAAATATGCATGGTGTTCGTGTTTACTAAAAATACACCATTTGAATGTTTGTACTGTGTAATATGTCAGGTAGGAGTCTGTAACAGAAGATTCCATCTGAAATCTATAGCTATACCGTGGCATTTTTATAGTTTCCTAAATCTTTAACCACAGATCATGGCCACATCTTATAAAGCTGTCTATGAAACTGCCACTAATACAGAACAATTACCATCTTGATCTTGCTATAGAATTGATAAAACATTTTGGTTTTATTGCTGGCCAAAGTTGTAAGTAGAGAGTTTCTTCATGCTGTCAACTCTATTTACAACCCTAGGGGTAAAGTTTCCCAATTCTGTAGACAACATTACACATACTGAGCAAACCAGTGACAGACTAAATGGAGTAGAAAAGTAGGTACCTAATGGAACTTGCTCATAGAATCATAGAATAATAGGGATGGAAGGGACCTCACGAGATCATCTAGTCCAACCCCCTGCTAAAAAGCAGGACCACTCCCACTAAATCACCCCAGCCAGGGTTTTGTCTAACCGGGCCTTAAAAATCTTCAAAGATGGAGATTCTACCACCTCCCTAGGTAGCCCATTCCAATGCTTCACCATCCTCCTAGTGAGAAAGTTTTTCCTAATATCCAACTTTGACCTTCCCAGCTGTAATTTGAAACCATTACTCCTTGTTCTGTCCTCTGTTAACATCGAGAACAGCCTAGCTCCCTCCTCTTTGGAGCAACCCTTCAAGTAGTTGAAGGTTGCTAGCAAATCTCCCCTCAGTCTTCTCTTCTGTAGACTAAATAAGCCTAGTTCCTTCAGTCTCTCCTCATAAGTCATGTGCTCCAGCCCCCTAATCATTTTTATTGCCCTCCGCTGGACTCTTTCTAATTTGTCCACATCTTTTCTGTAGTGGGGAGCCCAAAACTGGACACAGTATTCCAGATGTGGCCTGACCAGTGCCGAATAGAGGGGAATTATCACATCCCTCGATCTGCTGGCAATACTCCTACTGATGCAGCCTAATGTGCTATTGGCCTTTTTGGCAACAACACTGTTGACTCATATTCATCTTCCCGTCCACCATAACCCCCAGGTCCTTTTCTATAGCGCTGCTACTTAGCCGATCGGTCCCCAGCCTGTAGCAATGCATAGGATTTTTCCATCCTAAGTGCAGGACTTTGCACTTGTCTTTGTTGAACCTCGTGAGGTTTCTTTTGGCCCAGTGTTCCAATTTGTCCAAGTCTCCCTGGATCCTGTCCCTGCCCTCCAGAGTATCTACCATTCCCCCAGGCTTAGTGTCATCCGCAAACTTACTAAGCACGCAGTCTATTCCATCATCAAGATCATTAATGAAGATGTTGAATAGAACCAGCACCAGGACCTATCCCTGGGGCATTCCACTCGCTACCGGTTACCAACTAGACATCAAGCCATTGATTCCTACCCGCTGAGCCCGTCGATCCAGGCAGTTTTCTATCCACCTTATGGTCCACTCATCCAACCCATACTTCCTTAACTTGCCAACGAGAATGCTGTGGGAAACCATATCAAAAGCCTTGCTAAAGTCGAGGTATACCATGTCAACGGCTCTTCCCGCATCCACAAATCCAGTCATCTCATCATAGAAGGAAATCAGGTTGGTCAGGCACGATTTGCCCTTGGTGAATCCATGTTGACAGTTCCTGATCACTCTATTTTCCTCCAAGTGTTTCAGGATGGATTCTTTGAGGACCTGCTCCTTGATTTTCCCAGGGATTGAGGTGAGGCTGACTGGTCTGTAGTTCCCCAGATCCTCCTTTTTCCCTTTCAGGAAGATAGGTACTATATTTGCCTTTTTCCAATCCTCCGGGACCTCCCCCATTCACCACGAGTTCTCAAAGGTAACGGCCAGTGGCTCTGCAATCACTTCAGCCAACTCTCTCAGCACCCTCGGATGCAGTTCATCCGGCCTCATGGTCTTGTGCACATCCAACTTCTTTAAGTAGTAACTTCTTTAAGCCATACATGAGATTACCACTTTTGGCTGCTTCTGCTGCTAGCCAAATGTGATCATCTCAGATTTATCACATTTATACTGTGGCATCATGCTGCGAACCAGAGTAGATGATCACACTCTAACGCTATGCCTGCAAGTTGCATTACAATATCATAACTTGATAACATCATGGACTCCAGAGGTTGTTTCAGGATCTTTACGTATCCTGGAGCTGTAGCTCACAGGAAACACAGTCACCCCATCAAAGTTAAGAGTTTATCCAAGTTTTACCATGACTTGCAAATCCAGTCCTCTACTATTGAGACATTAATTTAATTTACATCACTGTAAAACACATTTCTCTTAGACTATGTCAGCTGCGTTGGCAGATCAACTTACTGAAAGAAGCATGAGGAGAAGAAAAAAAGAAAACAAAAAGAGAACACACATTTCCCAAAGAAAACAACATTCATTTACTCTTTGTTACATTCTTATGTTTTTTCTTCTCCCTCATCTGCTTTCATGGGTGTAGTCTACAGGGAAGACTCCTTATTTGGCAACCTTAAATGGATTAAAATGTTAAAAGACATGGAAGATGAAAATATCTATGGAATTTAGAAGAAAGGAAATCCATTAATAAATTAAAGTTCCAACATGCTTAAAAGTCAGTGAAAATTCTTTTTCTTCAGGTACCGGGTACGTACTAAAAGCATCTAGTAGAGTGTTTGGCTGATACTGGCTCAATATTGAAATATATTTATGAAATTTAATGTTACCCCATGAAACTTACCATTAAATATAAAATCCATGAATCTGCTCAGTCATAAAATTTTCTCTTTAAGGCGCTGGCAAGTAAATCAGATGGCACTGTGAGCTGGCTAGATGCTTTTTAGAAAGTGATCTACAGGTCTAGGCTACAATATTCATTTTGGGATACAAGATTTAGTGTGGTAAGTAAATAGTGTGGTAAGTTTATATAGATATAGATATATAGTTTGGTAAGTTTTATTTATTTATATAAAATATATATTTTTTCTATAAATTACTATTTATATAATGTATATATTATATACTATTTATATAATTAAAACTAAATGGCATATACATCTCAGCAAGGGTTCTACAGTGTTCCTTGCTGCTTATTGCCTCTGCCTTTGCTCTCCGTTGACCTAATCCCCACATCCTTTTTATGGGGGAAAAGCCTGTAATTTTATCTTTTTTATACATCAGTATTCTTAAATTGAGTAAACTAAGGCTTTTAAATCTGATTCTTTCCTATGCATCTTTCAAGGGTTTGACGTGAGCATTTGCACCTGCTATGCTTAGAAAAGATTTTAATGATTCATTTTAATGATTTTCTCAAACCGACTGCTTCACCAAAAAAAAGTGCATATAAGCAAGCTGGGGATGTTTCTGACTAGGACCCTCAGTCACCTAATTAGACATGCACAGTATTAACAGGCAGACTTACAAGACTAGCGCAAGGACAGGGGATCCCTGCTGAAAATTTTCCATTAAAATATAAATTAATTGCATAGCAGAGAGCCCTTCTGAAATGCCTGCCTAAAATTGTCCATTTGTTTTTGATTAAGTGGTGAGATCTGGAATATAGGAAGACTAAAAATAATAATAAAAAAATTCTTTCCTGGCCAGTAAAATTAAATGTGTTGGCAATGACTATGGAACGGTACAAAATGCAAAGCAAAGTGCTTTGCTTGCAGACATGATTTGTGGAGTTATGTCTGTATAATGACCTCTGATCTAATTAAACATACCCTGGGGGCAATTAGTGCTTGGCATTGCCATGTGAGAGAAACAGGTTTGTTTTCTGGTTCTAATGTAGTTATATTTATATTGTGTTAGAGCCAGGAGGCCCCAATCATTTATTTATTGGTTTGTTTGTTTGTTTTGTGGAAGTCCTTAGGAGCTCCAGTCACAGACCAGGACAGGGAACTGTATGAACAGAACCCCAAGTAGTTTACAATCTAAGTTGGTGCCCCTATTGTTTTTGATGCTGTTCACATAGACTGCTGCTGCTGCCCTGGACAGTCTATTTTATAAGTTAAATTTAGACAAGATGCAACAATTTGATGTTACAGTCAAATGTAAGTAATGGTGGGGAGAGAAGGGCAACAGACAAAAAGAGAAAAGAAAGTGCGATTATGTAGACTGGGGGCAAACTTAGTTTCTAGGTTTGACGGGCTTGAGGGGTGACAGTGTGCTGTTTGGGTTGGGGGGGAAGGGTTAAAGAAATATACATACAAAGCAATTGTTATGGTCTCAATAATTATTGCTACATGCCTATCAGTTCAGAATTGATCACACAAGCAATGTGGTAGAAGGAGGTTTCAAGAAGCATTTCAAAGAAGGACATTACCGTTGCTTTGTGAATTAACTGGAGAGCTGTGTCCAATTTGTAAGGGATGGCATGGAAGAAAATATCAGTGCTGGTGGGAGAAGATAAGTGGATAATATCAAATGCTGGCATTTTGGGCAACATAAGAATGTCATAAAATTCTAGACTGGATATGTAGGGATGATGTCAAATTAGAAGCTTTTTTTTTTTTTTTACACAGGTGGGAGACCCAGTGGTCAGTGGAAGGGTTATAACTGAAATACTCAAGGCAATGGGTCAAAAAAATTACTTTAGCAACAGTTTAAAATGGATCCAAAATTCCAGGAAGGCCAGAGAGGAAGTTGCAGTAATCAAGCTTGGTGCTTTAGCTGTGTGGATAGATAGAAAAGGCTGAATATTTGAGCTATTATGGAAGAAGTGGGGGGAAGATTGAAATAGAGCAGGTTATGGTCCTGTGTGACTGTGAGGGTTGTGGTGGCAAAAGTAGAGAAAGCAGGGAGAAGAGAGGACTTATAGTAACAGGTGGAATAGAAGTTATAGTAACAGGTGGAATAGAAGGGATCCTGAGGTCTTTGAAGGAAAACTAAAGACCCTCTAACATATTACTGAAAAAACTGATACATGTGAGAGGTTGCAATTTCATGTGGATTCCTAACCTAACATTTGTTGTTAAAGTAGAGCCTGGTGATGTCCTCCCATCTCTCCTGGCTCCCCCTCCCCACTAGCCACATTTACTCTGTGGATGATACACAGGGAAATTAGACCTGCTTCTTCTCTGACACTTTCCAATTGGCTTGGGTAATAGGAGGAAGCAATCTGAGAAGGTCAAATGGACAGACCCTTACATAGGTGAAGCATGAGAAAAGAGGCTCTCCACACATGTATACACACAGACACCAAGCACAGTCCTGTCCTTAATTAAAGAATGTTAAATCACTTCCACCTCTTTGGGATGTGACTCAGAGGTAAATAATGCTGCTGTCAAGAAGAAAACTGAAGCATTTGAAAGGAGATGCTGGCAAAGATTTTTGCAGCTCTCCTGGATTAAAAAGAAGATGGACACTTATGTTAGAAATATTAATTGGAGAGAAGTAGACTCTGCTGCTGGAAATCAATGGGTATAAACACAGGTATTTCAGAGACATGGAGATAATCTCATGAAAGTTATAGTGGCGGATCATCACAGGAAAGGGACAATCAGCAAGAAGATGGATGGTTGGTGTGCAGCAGATCACTGGAGGGCCTCTTTCTGAGAATGAAAATTAGCAAAGGACCAAGAAGTCTTCTAAAAATTCTGCTATGTTGTTACCAGTGTCCAGACATGAATAAATAGACTTGGTGACATTACAAACCACTTCAGATAATATAAGAGCTGAACAGAACCTCTGAACAGAATCTTAAACTAAATGTGGAAGAAATTTTTTGGAAACTTACAATAGTCTAACTTTTTAACATCTTCTGATGCTGTAAACAGATTTGCATAGGTAACTAGACAACAGATGCAGATAGGTGCCTAACTCCTAGCGACTCCAACATCTAGGCACTTTTGAAAATCCCACTGAGCACCTTTCTGCTTCTTTAGTTACCTAAATACCTTTACAAATCTGTCCCACAGCCTTTACTGGGTTACACTGTATAGTGTGTACATTTCAGACAAAAAGAACTTCAGAATTAGGATTGTGCATAAACACCAAAAGGCATGCCTGGATGGACTCAGAAAAATGCTAGTGTACTAGAAGACATATCAAGTAACAGCTCCCTTAAAAATGTAATAATGGAACAGCTGTGAGACTATATAGGGGACTCCAACTAGTTCAAGACAAAGGGAGACTTCAAAGCAAAATCTACAGCATGGCCTTCTACTTATTTCTTCTGATTTCTCAGCATAACTCGAAAGCTGAAACTCACTATGAGCCATGTATTGTTCTTTATTAGAAAAATTCAGATTGTCCTCAGCCCAAATATGGGCTGTGATCTAAAGAACAGCAAATAAGTGAGAATAGCATTGGTTTTATTTTGTGTTAAAGATATTTCTGTTGAGAGCTTTCACAAAAAGAGCTTTATTTCCCAGGAGAAATGGGAGAGAGGCCTCCAGTACTCAGTTTGTGCACTAGAGAGCTTTGAAGGACTCAGGTGTGCATGATCTCATTAGGGTCAGCACTTCCTTTTTCTAGCTGTATAACCTCTATGGTCATGAAAAGACCTCCACTTCCACCACAGGATTCCATGTTGTCATGTATTTGGAACAGAATTAGCATTAACAAATTCATTGTGTCTTTGTTGGTAATCTCATTGTGATTCAGCATTCTCCAGAACTGAAACATTAGGCCATATAGCAGAGGACTATCAACAGGAAACAAACATATTTGTCCAGGTCCTCTCTTGTGCCTGAATTCTGCTCTGTGTAGTTGAGACTGGGAGCAGGTCAAGGAGACAGTTCTAGCTCCCTGATTCTGAAGGCCAGTCTTGATACTGGAACCACCTAGAACTGCTCCTGAGCAACTCTAGTGTGAACCACTGATGAAGAGTCTTTAGTGGATCCTGCCAAGGGAAAATTGATGTAGTGTAGCGCTGTATACTCCATCTTTCCCTCCACCCCTACATATTCTCTTTGCCAAGATTGGGAAGAGAGAGAAACAATCCAGTTCCAGCACCAGAGTTATGGGTAATCTCTGCTGGGAATTTGACATCAGATCAGGTATGTCTATACTTGAGCTGGGAGCGAACCTCTCAGCCTGGGTAGATAGATGCTTGAGCTAGCACACTAAAAATAGCTGTGTGGTTGAGCTGAGTTAGTGCAAGTTTGTTTACTCCGGCTGGGAGGCTTGCAGCCAGTTGTAGGGTAGATAAATAACCCTCTGTGTGCTCTTTGAGTGACAGAAATGGTTTGTACCTTGTTTGAGGATCTCACTCAATATTGCAATACCCGCTGTAATAAACATCAAAATAAAATAGGTATCAGTTTTAAATCTTGAAACATACTCTGGCCTGTGTTCTTTTATTCACATATTGCCTTAATAGATTTAGTTCTTTTATTGGCAATGAACGTGCATTTATTTCCTTCTTCTATCATCAATGAATTGAAAAAAAATTTGGACGCTGTTAAAAATTAAACAAGCTTCTGTAATTACAAATATTCTGTGCAATTTATACAGTAAATAACTATTTATTATATTCTTGACCCCATGCATTTGCATTTGGAAGTCATTACACTCATTGAGGTCCACCAGCACGTTGTTAGCTTTGACACTTACTTGATTAGCTATAGTTTGCAGACACAAGCACTGGATCATTATTGTAAATTTGTGGACACAGTTAATAGACCTGCACCTCATAAAAAGAGACCACAAATCCCTCTGATGAAGCTAGTGTGATTGCATTAGTCTGCATTGGGATAAATGATTCATGTGTAAATTGTATTGTAGATGCTGAGAACATCAGGATTCTTGGAATGTGTGAGTGGGCCCAGATGTTGATATATTAACTGATGATGAAAAAAGCACAGGGACTGTGTTCTGTGGTATTATATTCAGAAGATAGTCTGCAACCACTAGTTGCACACTGAGAAGGGACAATGTGAAGTAAGAGGATGGAGTAGGAGGTGAAACTAATAATGGTTCAGGGAAGTTTGGATCAACATCCAGATCTTTATGCAACACAGAGAGTTTATGCAACCTGACCAAACATCAGAACATTTTATTCCTCACCTGTCACTAGCCAATGCCTCTTTCTATTGCACAAAGTAGTGTAATGAAATCACTGATACCTCTGGAAATCCAGCTCTTCTACGGAAGAACTTCCTCCCGCCCTCCTCATGCGATGGATAGACAATGGAGGACTGTGGTTGCAAGCTGCACATTGCTGCCTTACAGAAGTTATTTGGCAATAGATCTGCAATGTTTTCATTACACAAAAACCCCACAAAATATTTTGCATAAAGAATACTCTAGTGAATATGTCATAGCTGTCACCTAAGAGGTCACAATGAGACCGCAATGTCTCATTGTTTCCTTATATTCTCTTTTCTGTTTGATAATATATCTTGCCTTGTACATTAGATTGTAATCTCGTTGGGACAGGAGTTGGCTTTTTGTTCTATGTATGCACAGTGCCTACCACAACAGGGTCCGGGTCCATGACTTAAGCTCCTTGGAGCTGTGATCATACAAATAATGATAATAATACAAAGCAGAATTATCAGCTTGGAAGAGTTACCACCATTTCCCTTGCTCTCCAACTAGCATTTCAGCAGGATAAGTAATCAAATTTTCATCATCAATCATGCAGAATGGCTGGCAAAGAGATGATTTGACTAAAGAAGTACATTTTCATTAAGGTTTTCCGGGGCTGACAAAGTGTTTTTCAAAACAGCAAAGCTCTCAAAGTTGGAGTGACTTATTGTAGCACAGGTGTGTCAGTTGTCAAATGAGAGTGTACCATGGGCAGTAGTGGGGTTCTGTTCTCTTCTCCCCCAACTCTCTGATGAGCATCTCCACTGACCGGTATTGTAGGTGAAAAGCCCTTTTTTTAGGTGTACCTCTTTATACCAATGTATCATTCCCCACTCACACAGTTGGGGATTTAGGTGGGGAGAGTTTGGCATCATATCTTTCTTACAAGGTCAGGAGTTTCATGTATCCACTCAGCTGGAATTAGATGCTCTTCTGCTGATGGAGACATTAGCATTTCCTAAAAGAGCAGTCAGAACCCTTCATTTCAAGTGGGAGGCTGTTCCTGTTGGAATGAAATATCATTGTAGCTCTGCAGTTTTGAAAGTGTTCTCTGACAGAGTTGGTATCTTTACCATTTGGCTAGGAAATAAAATGACAATGCAATAGCTATGTTTGTTTCCTTTTGTCTTTATAATGTAATTTCTAAGCATTTTTTCAGTGTAAGGTAAAATTTTAAGCTATCTGGTGTATAGAGCGCAGCTTCCAAATTAACATATGTTAAATCTCCCTCTAGTTCCGCCTAGAAGTAATTACTAAAGCTGCATCTCTTCCTTGGAGCATTCAAGCTCCTATAATCACCCCCTACCTTCTGTGTTCTGTCATTGTGTTCCTCCAATCTTTAGGTTTTACATTGTAAACTCTACTGGGGTGGGAACCTGTTATATGTTTTGCACTGTCCTACCATTTCCCAGCATTATGGAAATATTTGGTGCCGTAAGCAGATAAATAATAATAATAATTCATATGGCCAGCATTTTTTCTGTAAAACACAGCAACTCCATATAATAATTTGAAATTGGAGAAAGCAAATAGGAGGGTAAAGAAACAAGTCTTCAGATTAGATTTATTTATATATTTATATAGATTGCTTTATGTTAAACCAGGATTAATTATTATATAAATCTAACCTAAACCTGAAAACAGAAAAGACGTTCCAAGTTAAGACTGAAATTAAGACTGAAATTCCATCCTACTATCATCCCATTATATGCAGAGATGCAAGATTACTACTGCTGCAGAAGCCAGAGTGAAATCCTGGCTCCACTGAAGTCAATGGCAAAATTTCCATTAACTTCAGTGAGGCTAGGACTTCACTACCCCTGGTCTCTTACTATTTCTTCCTCTCACTACCATCTCCTTCTCTGCTCTCACATATAGGGCATGCACTTCTTGCACACGTTGTTTCAGTTGGCTCCTTGGCCTCTAACAAGAATTCCAAGTATCCTTTTCCCCCTTGCTAATTTATGTTTGTCTGTTAGACCCTGATTTAGCATGGTTCTGAAATGCAGGCACGTGAAGTTAACAGAACTAATCATGAGCCTAATGTTTGACATGTGCTTTTAAATCCTTTGCTCAGTCAGGCCATTGCTCCTGAGCCAAATAAAACCTCCTGTCATTTGTCTTTCTTTTTGTCGATTAGTTTGCATTTCTCTTATTTATTTATTAACCAGTGAAAATGTGGTTGGTACTGTACAATACAAAATGAAGGACAGATGAGCTTAAACCTAGCAGAAAGTTTAGGCTACAAGCTGATATTGCCCTACTACATTTCTGTTCAACATGCAGCATATGAAAGTTAACATTCTGCTGATAGTTGAAAGGGAAATATGCTAGATTTTTTTGCTGTTAAATTATCCCTAGAGCCTGAGTAATCTTGGAAATAAATCTGGAAATGTAAATGAAACTGAACTATAGACATTTGAGCACAGGTATTTTCTGATACTATTGTAACAATAGCAGATCTAAAATACAATAAATACAGTAATAAAAATGTAATGTGTTTTTTTATTTTCAATAATAAACCTTAACACTCAGATCTTATCCAGTGTAAAACTCATTTGTATGTTGCTGTTCTTAGCATTCATGGTCTTTATGAATTTGATTTAAAAAATTCATCATTTCACCAACAAATGTCTGCCGGGGGGAATTCCTACAGCTACTTTATAAAGTGTTTATTTTTTTAAATTCCTATGTACAGAAGTACAGAGGTGATTGCTCTTACCAAATCATCCACTCCGTCATCTGGTATTAAAAACACTTCCTGTGCACCTTCCTGAAAACAACCATTACCAGAGTTGTGACAGGTAATGCAAACAGGCAAGTGAGTGTGGCTGTGCTCAGTAACAGGGAATCTTTGATAAGTTTAACCTCTAAACTTTTTGATAACTCTGCATCCAGTGGAAGTTAAAAACAATGAATGGCTGCCCCCTGCTACACTATAGTGGTTTCCTGCAGTCACACTTGAAGGAAATCTGCAGTCAGAATGCAGGATAGTTATTTGCAAATGCTATGCAGCTGTGAAAGGTGGGCTCTGAAAACAGCACAAGTTGTTACACTGAAAGCAGATAAGCTTTGTGTGAGTCATAGGAACAAAACAGTGTGAAACCAAAGAGTTACTAAACATAATCTGCTGAGGGACTTCTGAGTGCTGCCTGGTTCAATAAAGTTCACTTTGCATTTTCCGTAGTCCATCGTTCTTTGAAGAGAAAGCAAATTGTTTTCTAGTCTGTTTTCTAGTCACCTTGCAGATGGATGAGAAATTGAAAACTCTGTGGCACTTAGCTTTTTAAAAAAAGTAATAGAAAATCTAAACTGCATTTTTGGCACAGGTATGATTTAATTTGCCCTTCTTGTTTGTAAATACTTTGGATTTTATAATAGGATCAAATACAGTGACACAGAAAAGTCTTTAAAGAGCCTGTTGGCTTGTGTGTTATGCTGATTTCAGATTATTCAAGGGATCAGGATACTCATGGGTTTGTTTCATCACTTTTTTTTCCTATCAGTTTACAAGAAGTCCCAGAAACAGTTCCATTTACTTGTCCGTGTTCTGTTTTTTATGTAAATAGACTGATAGATGAATCTGAGCTGATTCAGAGGGATATCATTAACTATTAAATTCAGTGTTCCTCAGGACAATAGGTCAGGTTTCTAGTTCTACGGATAATGTTAATTCCTTGAAAATAGTGACTCTGTGTTTACTAGAGTTCGTGAGTTGCTTCGGAAAGAAAAAGCAACCGCTGTATGTGAGGTTCTGAATACTGAAGCTTACTGAGTAAGTATAAAAATGTAAGGGGCTTGTCTCTTGAATCAGGTGCTTATTTTTATGGCTGTTTATTTTGTACAATTCAATTAAAAACTACTCTGCTTGCTCTAGGATAGAGTACAACTTTTCAGTTGTGGAATTTATTCTATATTTAGGGAATACAAGGATTTTAAAAACATGTTTTGAGCCCACATGGGCAGAATTGATGTTTCTTTCACCTTAAAGCAGGTTAAAGTCATACTATTCAAAAGGTGCACCATGGTATTAGTTGTTTTTGCCAGTTTGAACTGGCGCTTATGTAATGGAACAAGAGCAAATCAACGAAGTTAATGACCTAGCAAATCTCCTTGTTACGTTTGATAATCACCAATGTATACATCGCATTCTGTTCTTATGAGCTATATTTAAATAGCAACAGTATGAAAAAGTGGATAGTAGAATTTCCTCATACCTAGCAGCTCCCTGTCCCACAAATTACAACCCAATGACTCTCATTCATAATGAACTATTGAAAGCTGGGTGACCGGTGAATGTTGAAGTCTCCTAACATACACTATAAGCACAGCAGGCTATTTGTCTTATACATCACTGAGACTGCATTGTAGAAAAGAATTTGAGGCATGTGCTAACTGTGCCTATTCCCAAAATCAAAACTGTAACTTCTCTGACCTGATAGGATCTGAGAATTATTTTGGAGTCGATGAATGCTTACATCCTGGTGCTTCAGCTAGCAAGCTTCTCATGTTCTCCAATAATATTCAGACTGTAATATATATATCCTGTGTCAGCCTTCTGTGGGTACAAAGATATAACTTCTACACAATCACAGCTGTTCTGTCGCCCACCGTCTGCTGTCCTGTAATAGAATAGCATAATGTCCCTATATGTAATGCTGACAGACCATTACAAATAGTGATTTACCAAGAATATTAACCAGAACCTTGTTGTACAGAGGATTCTAATATATGATTTATTAATATATCAGTAGTTTTTCTTTATTTGAATTGCTTTCTGTAGAAACAGAGGGTCTCTATTTGATCTTTCTATGTTGCAAGAGATGACAAAAATTATCCATTGCACAAAAATGTACACTTGATAATGGAAATCCACAACAGCACTGCATTGAACAGAAATGTAACAGAGACAGATCCTCAGCTAGAATAAATTGACTTTAGTGGAGCTCTGTTGATTTACACTAATTGAGAAGCTGGCACAAAATAAATTCCTGACCATTTATAAGAAAAGTGGAAAGTAGAGACATAGAAGAAGATTAAATATAACTAGGAGAGGAAATTAAATCAACTTTTTTGAGCTGAAAAAAAAAGTTTACTGTGTTTTGGACAGAGCTTTGTGCTGGTTCTTATTTTATCTGAATTTGTTCTCTCATCCATAATAAGTCTCTGTGCACTTTTATTTATTCACAGCAGTGACTGGGCTCTGATTTCATGGGGCTGCATTACAGCTCTCACGCAAAACATTGTATTGTACTAAGAATTAATGGGTTTTAATATTGTTAAATATTGTTTACTGGTTTATTCTATTAGTTGACTGTAAGTGACTCTTTGCATGTATATATAATTATCTAAAAGAAAAATGCAAGGTCTCTGTCTAGAAAAATTTACAAGCTAAGAGCCTGATCCTGTAACACTTTCTGAAAGAAGTAGCCCCATTGGCATCCGTATATAAGTAAGACTACTCACAAAAGAGATGCAGGATTAGGTTCAAATTTATTCACAGATAGTAAACCACATACTACAAGCAATAGGAGAAAATAGTTTCCCTCTTCCATGACTACATGAGAGGGAGTCAATGGCTGAGGTAAGAACCAGCATCTTCCTTCTGACTGGGAGGTCTCAGCCTTACCTGGCAGTCTTGCCCTGAAGAGAAAGTGGGCCATCCTCACTCTAAAGATGTTGGGTACAGCAGGGAAGAAGGGAGAATTACTCAACAACCACCACAGGAGGCTACAAAAGAAAACAGTTTGCTGGGTCCAGAATGGGAGGAAGGGAATAGTTGAGAGGAGACAGGGTTGTGACATCAGCATACTTAGGTCCTGTAGTTTCCTGGTACATTCAACGTTATGAAGCCCTTGGATCCCTCAGACAGCCCATTCAGTTCATTTGAGAAGGTTGATTTGGTTTGTGGATTTACCTTTTCTTTTCTTTTTTTTTGGCGGGGAGGGGGAAGAAGGGGGAGAAGAAGGTTGGTCTCCAGATAGTAAATGCCCAGATAAAAATTCATTATAAAAGTACTCATGAGGAGTAATCCTTCACTCTGCAACACCATTTTTATGCTGATGTGACTCTATTGAAGCCAATTCTGAATAAGAGTGCAGAACCAGTCCACAGATTGTCTTTAAAATGAATCTCCTCCAGCATTTTCTAATGTTGCATTCTTAAATTCTGTAAGTTCCCCACCTTCAAAGCATCTGACAAAGTGGGATTTTCTCCCACGAAAGCTCATGCAATAAATAAATGTGTTAGTCTTTAAAAGTGCCACAGGACTCCTTGTTTGTTTTGTATGTAAAAGACTCTTCTGATGTGGAGTTGAATGTTAAACCCAAACTTCTTGGGTTGGTGATATACCAAATTATGAGCACATGGGTTGACTTCTATTAAGGCAAGTATTTTAAACTTGTTTATGTGCCTGGATGACTGAATTTCTGTCATTTTTCTTGTTTAATTCTGACTGTCTTCCTGTAATAGGGACTCCTGTTTTTAGGGGACTTCATAAACAGTTCTTTCCTTTGAGACCATGTGTTTCCCTTTATAGGTAGGTCATGTCTAGGCTCTGTAAAATATTGGCTGTTATCACCTTCTTTCAGATTGTGCACTATTGTGAAATGGATACCTCCCTGCTGTGCAGGGACCCAGATCCTCTGTTCTTCCTTCTTATAGGCAGATTGTGCACACTGTAACTCTCATTCACAATTCATCTGCTGAGCTTGCAGAATGAATCACTCTGATTCTTTTTGTGGGCTCTGGCTTTCATTGCTGCTACATGTCACCTAGAATTAGAATATATTTAAAAAATTGAAACTGTGTTGGAGAAGCAGAATAACAAGGAAAAATCTGAGGAAAGAGAGCTTAGCAAAATACCGAACTCCTCATAAACTAGCATTGAAACTAAATGATATTCTTGTTGGCACTCTCAGCAGAGAGGCCAAGAATGGAATAATAGAATCATAGAAGATTAGGATTGGAAGGAACCATAGAAGGTCATTTAGTCCAACTGGTTGGAAAATGGTTCCCAGAGAGTAATCATCAGTAGTTCTGCAAGGCAAGTGACGTCCCATAGAGATTAGTCCTGGGTCTGGTTCTATTCAGTGTCCTAATACATCATTTAGATAATGGTCTAGAGCAGTGGTTCCCAACCTGTGCCTTGGGGACCAAAAGTGGCCCTCAGGGGCTTTCAGAGTGGCCAACAGCTGGCCTCCTGCTTGCTGCAGAAGGGATCCGGTGCCTAAGTACCCAGGGGGAGTGCATTTCCTTGGTGTTAAAAGATCAGTGCAGACTCCTTGCTGTATCCAAGGGGATAGGAGATCAGCACTTCCCTCCTACCGACTATAGCAGGTGCATGTCAAAGCTCTCCACCTAGGTCTATAGGTGCTGAGGTCCCTGCTCGAGCGAGAGGGAAGGGAGCACTGATCTTCCATCCCCCTGACTGCAGAAAGGAGCCATCGCTAGGGACCCAGGTGGAGCGCACAGAGCTACAGGGTTCATGTGATTTCTCTGCTGCAGCCAGGGAAATCAACAAAGAGGAGGCTGCCTTCTCACTGAATTCCTTCCATATGGTTGCAGGTGGAAGGGAGGGCATGGAGCTGCTAGCAGAGACTGATGGCCCTTCAGGGTTGCAAAAATATCTGTGGCTCTCGAGCCAAAAAGGTCAGGAACCACTGGCTTAGAGAATATATTTTATAAAGTTTGCAGACAATACCAAGTGGGGTGAGGTTGCATGTCTATGGGATCATAGCATTATAACTCAAAATGGACAAATTGGAGAAATGGTCTGAAGTAAAGAGGCTGGAATTCAGTAAGGACAAATGCCAAGTACTCCACTTAAGAAGAAACAGCCTGTTGCGCACACACAAAATGGGAAATGACTGCCTAGGAAGGAGTACTTGCAGTAAGGGATCTGGAGGTTACAGTGGATTACAAGCTAAATATGTCAAGTGTAACACTGCAAAAAAAGTAAACATCATTCGGGGATGTATTCTCAGGAGTGTTGAAACCAAGATGTAAGAAGTAATTCACTCTGCTATGTGCTGATAATGCCTCCGCTGAAATATTGTGTCCAGTTCTGGGCACTGCGTTTCAGAAACGATGTGGATAAATTTGTGAAAGACCAGAGAAGAGCAATAAAAATTATTAAAGATCAAAAAAAGTGATTTATGTAGGAAGATGCAAAAAATGGGTTTGTTTAGTCTGGAGAAGATTGACATAACAATTTTCAAATACATAAAGTTTGTTACAAGGAGGAGAGGGAATAATTTTTCTCATTAACCTTTGAGGATAGGACAAGATGCAATGGGCTTAAATTGCAAGAAGGGAGGGTTAGGTTGGAGATTAGGAAAAAAATCCTGTCAGAGTAATTAAGCGCTGAAAAATGTTCTTAGGGAGGTTGTGGAACCTCCATCCTTGGAGGTTTCTAAGAACAGGTTAGACAAATACCTGTCTGGAATGTTCTAGCTAGTCCTGCCTTGAGTGCAGGGGACTGGGCTGGATGACCTATTGAGGTAAATTTGTCTTACACTTCTATGGTTCACTTCTATCTTGGATTTTAAAGGGCTTATTTTATAGCAGGTGTCATGGAACAAAATAACACTCTCAAAGTTCTCAGGTTCTCTTGAAGCAGCATCAGGTTTTATTCTAAGAAAAGTAGTGGTTCCAGAGCCAGGAAGCCATTTCATTGAGCAGCTACACACTAGTAGTTGCTGAGTTCTTAGACTGCCAGGGTAGGAGGCCTCTGGTAGGTAATGATCAATAGGGCTGATTTCAAGCACTGCACAGGTTGCATGAGTTCCTTACAGTAGGAAGAAGCAACAAAACTCTTTAATACCTACCTCTGCATCAGAGCTAAAATAGCTCATTTGTTCATGACTACTGTATATTAATTGATTAGAAGTAGACTTAACTACTTTTTAAAGTAATTTTACAGCCTGCTTGTGCAGCTCTTACTCACCTTGGTGAGAACTTACTCATTGATAACTCTAAGAAATTTGTGGGAGTTCTGGTTCAAAAGTTGCAGTCAGTTTGTTAGACTACATGCTTTGAACCACAACTTTATCTTCCAAAACATAGCAATATAAAAGAGACACTGTATGTCTGCATGGTCTCTCAAACGCAAGCATGGCAGACGGATGATCAAGCTAAATTTGAATGGGATTGAAACCCCATGTGCCTGATCACAATGCCACTCATTCAAATATGGCCAAACCCACCACTTCATCACGCTAACCCAAATCTGAGTGGCTTGCTACCTGGCACACAGGAGCTCAATATCACTCAAATTAACAGCAGGTATAAAAACTGATTTCTGCACCAAAATCTTGACCTGCGATTTTCCCACTACTTTATTCATGGGAGTATTTTCAATGAAGCCCATGGGACTACCCACACAAATAAGAGCTCTGCAAGGTGTGTGTGTTAGATGCTCTGATTGTTAGATTCTTTCTGCTTCAGAAACAATAAGCCATGTTCTTGGTTTTGTGGTTCCAAAACAAATCACATTTTCTTTTCAAAACTTCTGTCGACAAAGTTGTGAAACTTACTTTTTTCATTTGGAATCATGAGGATATTTCCTACAAATATATGAGACAACTGAGTAAAGATTATGTAAATGATTGACATGTGCTCCCTCATTATTAATTTTATTTACATAAACAAGAAAATCGCTGTATGTTTATTAAATGGTAATTTAAAGCATATTTGTGGACTCACATCTGCAGAATGGTATTTTGTTCCACTGGTCACTATTAGTGAACATTTAGCTATTTTGGTCAAAAATTGCCTTCCATAAACCAGCTGTTTTTGCTGTTTATTCATTTTCTCATAATTTGTGCTGATCATTTGGGTTTTCAGTTGTAATATAAGGAACAGCTTGGAAATTATTTCTTGACTTTGATTTCAAAAGCAGGAAAGTATTCTTTACCTCCTTAAGTGCCTCTACTGATCTTCAGGTAAAATATTTAACAACTTGTGAGTGTCAGTCAGAGCCAATTATAACTTGATTGACCTGCCCAAGGCATTAAAGGGACACTGGAGACAATGGGGAGATCTATGGATTTAAATTCACACTTTTGCTGATTTTTGTTTGTTTTGTGCTTACTGTTAATTAGCATCTAAGATTACTATAGCTAAAACTTATCAAGCTCTATCTTAAAAATAGTTATGCTGCCACTCCTCCTTCTGAAAGACTGTTCCAGAGTCTCACCCCTCTTGATAGTTAGAAACCTTCGTCTAATCTCCATCATTAATTTATTCCTGGCCAGTTTTTATATACATTTGTTCTTATGCTAACATTGTCTGCTAACCTGAGTAGCTTTTCTCCTTTCATAGTGTTTAATTCCTTACATATTTATAGTGAGCAATCCTATCCCCTCTATTTTGAATTGTAGCCTAAAAAAACCTTGTATAAAATAGGCTGTCTTCCCTGATCATGCTAGCAGCCCATCTTATCAAAGAAAGATATCAGGTTAGTTTGACATGATCTACCTTTGGTAAACTCATGTTGTATTTTATCCCATTTTTCATTTACTTCCACATTTTTTCTTTCAAAATTTGTTTTAAAATCCATGCATGATATTGAGTGCAATCAGACTAATAGGTCTGTAGCTGCCTGAATCACTCCCCCTCCCCCGCTTTCTTAAATAGAGATACTTTGTTTGCTTTTCTACAGTCATATTGTGCTACCCCCTGCTAGGGCTTATTTTATGGGTAGGTCTTATTTTCGGGGAATCAGGATACTTCTGAATTGATAGATTCATTAAAAATCCTTGCAGTTAGTGGATTTGCAGTTTGGTGTCCCAGTGTTTTCTAGAATAGAGATTATCTGGACCCCATGGCTTGAGCAGGTTAAGTTCTTTTAGCATTTTTTGCATCTGAAATGTAGTAATTTCCATTTTATACACACTCATGCCCATTACCCATCTTGCCTTTCCACCTATACATTATCATCTTTATTGAAGATAGAGACAAAGTATTGATTTGGTTATTTTGGCCATATTTAAATTATCCCTAATCTCTATCCCATCTTCATTGTTTTCTTATTTTCTTTTTATTTAATATGCACACACGCACAAAATAAACTGTTTATGGTTTGTTTCGATTTCCTTTGCAAGGTCTTACTCAGCTCGACTCTTGGCAATTCATACTTTATCCCTATACTCTCTGAGCTTCAATATTCAGCTTTCTTTGCTGATCAGTCACATCTTCTATTCCTTGTGTGTTCTCTGTTTACTTACAATATCCTTTTGAGGTTGTTATACATTCACATAGATTCAGCAGAAATGCATAAATCAATTCAAGTAAGAGAATTCCACATACCTCTCACATAGCTATGAGCCACATGTTTAAACTGGTTAAAATAAAATTACATGAGCGAAACAAGTCTAGAACTTTTTAATAAAGGCCACATTTGAATTTAGCATTCTCATTAAAAATGCTATGTGTTATATCATTTCACATTCTTGTTCAGGAATTTCATATATATCATTAATCGTTTATTTTAATTTTCATGTTTTATATAAAATAATGGTGGTGGAAACTTTGAAACTGCAGTTCTGAATGAATATATAGTACAGGTCCTCAGGCAAAGGGCTACTTCTGTGAGCAACACTAGTCACATGCGGAAGTGTCCACAGGATCAGGACTTCAGGTTACTACTATGTTTTTGAAAATGTGTTTGTATCTACAACATGGTCAGAGTTTTCTGCAATTTTAAAGTCCTGCACCACCCGTTAGCATGCTTGTGTGCCTTTTTTGGTCTCCGTGATATCTTAAACTGCTGCAGACTGGTTCAGCCTTAAGGCTGCTCTAGTTTAGGCCTGCTGGTCCCAACGGGATGTTATGCCAGAGCATAGCAGGGCTGCTTCCCTACCAAAACTTTGATATTACCTTTACCCCTAGTTTGGGAGTAGGTGGAATAGAGTCACCCAGTGCTTTTTTTCCCTTTAAAAAAAAAAAGGTGCAGGTATACTGGCAGGAGTGGTATGTGTGTGGGGAGATGGAAGGGTGATGCCAGAACCTTCCTCCACCATCACCACTGCCCCCCTGGGGCATCTCCAACTCTTTCCCCCCCCCCCGCTCTCCCTCCTGGCCCCTTCCCACCCCTCACAGCCCCCCACCCCTTCCCCGACCCCCCAGATCCCTTCCCCACTCCTCTCAGCCCCTCCCAACCCCCTTTCCACCCCCTCACCCTTACCTGGCCAGAGCTGCATGGGTGGCCAGAGTCACTCCCTGGCCAGGCTGTTCCCACCCTGGGCCACGCATCTGAGCATGCTCAGGGTGGGAAATTTGAAAAAGCTCCAGTCTGGCCACTGCTCCCAGACATCCGCGGGCTGGATTCTGGCCCATGGCCGCCGCTCCTGGCCCC
This sequence comes from Pelusios castaneus, assembly GCA_007922175.1. Classification (NCBI taxonomy): domain Eukaryota; kingdom Metazoa; phylum Chordata; order Testudines; family Pelomedusidae; genus Pelusios; species Pelusios castaneus. The sequence continues at coordinate 13,444,476 of ML685769.1, read as the reverse complement.
TGCCAGCCCCGCTGCCCAGCTAGGGGCCGCTGTCAGCAGGGGAAAGAAGACCTGCTCCTATCTCCTGCTGACCCCAGACCCCAGCTGAGCAGCGGGGCCAGCCAGGGAAAAATAGGTGCTGGTATGCCGTACTGGTGCGTACTGGCTCAAAAAAAACTCTGGAGTCGCCTATGCTGGTTCTGTAACACCTGGGACATTCCAATAATAGAAGAATCTTCAACTGTTTTCAACTCTAACTTGCTCCGGCTGTGCATAAAAGTCATACGTACAGGATCAGGATCTGGACCATTGTATTTAAACCATATGTGCTTTTCTTATGCACAAAATTTGAATATTCCAGACCTTGATAAAGGATTTGTAAATAAACATAAGTGGGGCTGAACCAAGTCCCAGCTCCAGTCACTTCCCAACTTTGGAGATGTTTGAATTCAGCATTAAACGTTATAGTTGGCACTAAGTCACTAGAACTATGGTTTTCAAACTTAGGATCAGGACCCGATAGTGGGTCGCAGACCCTCAGGCAGTGGGTCATCATGCCTGCTGCTGCCGTCGGCAAAAGGCTGAATGCCTTGCTCAAAGATGTAATTGTTGGGTCATGGGCATAAATGATTTTTTTTCAACTGGGTCCCAAGAAAAAAAGTTTGAAAACCATTGCACTAGAAGGTGTCTCAGGTTCTGGGTTCTGTTTTTTACTATCCCAAAGACTTTTTATGAGACTTTGGGCCAGTCACTGAAGCCAAACTTTTCTAATTTGGGTGCCTAAATTGGCACTAGTTTAGCCCCAATTTTTTAGAAATATTGAGTAGCTGGCAGCTCCCATTGTTTCCCTGTGCCCTTCTGACTTCAGTGAGAGCTATGCAGTGAGAGCCCAGCAGTTCAGAGAATGAGATTGTTTATTTAGATCCTTAAATATAGATTTATATGCCTAACTTTAGATACCCAGGATTGAACATTTTCAGCTTACGCTTATTGTGTCCCATACTTATTGTTTCCTAGTTTCCATCTGCAAAATTGGGTTTAATACTTTACTACATAACATCTTACTTAAGGATAAATTCATGTGTGGTGCAGGGCTGGATTAGGGCACCTGGGGCCTGGAGCTGCTCACTCATGTGCCCCCTGCTACTGTGGTGGTACCCTGCCTGGGGGTGGGGTGGTGCTCAGTCCATGGCGTTCCCACCCCACCCCTGGGATGGCAGGTCTGCACCAGCGGGCACTCAAGGGGTGGGGCTGGCTGGCTTGTGTTGAGGCTTCTGGCAGTGGCTAGAAGCAGTGTTGGGTTGCCCCACTGGGGCCCGCATCCCAGGAGGGCAGCTGCAACATGTTGGCCCACAGCCAGCCTGGGGGCAGGGTGGGGCAGGAGCATGATGGCTGTGGCTGTTTGCCCCAGGGCCCCTGTCCGTCCCCCCAGCTCTGACCCAGCACCTCCCCGTGCCCCCCAAGAGCAGTCGGCACTGTGCCAGAGTGAACAGGGCTTGATCTTTGTGGGGTGACAGGGCCCCCTTTTTAGTCCGGGGGCCCAGGGCTGAAGCCCCTGCCTTGATCTGGCCCTGATTAGGTGCTCAGATACTAAGAGACACAAAAAGCATATTACAAAAATAATCTCTAATTTATATTATAAAATCTAGTACCAAAACCCCTTGAGAAAATGTATCAAAAAAAGATAGGTTTTAGATATATTTTTAAAATGTTCTTTTAAAAATCCTTCCTAGTCATTGGTGCCTTAGAACTAAATCTAACTACAGTGAAATGTGATAGGTGTTTTAAAATCCTTTCACTGTCCCACTGTTTTGTTTTGCTGAGTAATGCTTCCTCATATCTTCATTCAAAATTACATCTAGGTTATACATTTTGAATGCATCAAATTATCTTTTACTTACCTGATTTCTTATCCCATTGGAACCTTTATGAACCACAGCAGTCAGTTACTGAAGTGGGATTAATCAATCTAAATCAGACAGCCTCAATATGTTTAGACCATTTGAATTTTCATGTGCAGGAATATAATTTGTGTTCACATAACAGAATAGAGCTATCTTAAAATTGCATAGAGAAACAAAAGTAATACATTTTTATTTCACCTGGACCAAAATATTTGCAAACATATAGTAAAACATTCTTCAACAGTAAACTTCCAGTTCTCCGAGTTCCAGTGCAGTAGAAAACTGACCCAATGAAAACATTGTTCAAATCTCAAAGTCCTCTCAAAAGAATGTCAGTCTGAAGAGTTGGACAGTGTAGGGAAGACTCAAATTTTCTGAATCCTGCTGCTCCTCAGTTATGGTGGATCCTGGTTGCTGGCAGAACTGGGAGTGGGGCATGGGGCAGGAAGTGGGAGGGCTGGATCAGGCACTGGACAGGAGGAGGGTGTGTGCCCAGCTCCAGCTCCCAGCTGTGTTCCTGACCCAGTTCTTCTTCTTCATCTTCTTCTAATACAGATATAAGTGCCACTTAGGGCCTTCCTGTTTTTCACATAAGCATCATTGAACTAATTCAATACTCAAGCATTAGTTGGCATCTATTGCAACAAAATGCGTAATAGACTTTACCTGCTTCCACTTTCCAGTTTGTACTACATTGAGCTGACTGCACCTGAACCTGCCTTGACTTAGGTCTGGGGCTCTGTGCTCCTGTATTGGCACTCATCTACAGTGGAGCTTTGTGAGGATGTGATATACTGTGCCTAGTTTTTAGATATAAAACAGTCAATGTAAAAATGAGCGCAGCAGCCTCAAAAGAATTTTTTTTTAAAAAAAAAGGACAGTGGAGCTGCCATGAGTTTAATAGTGACAGGAGAGAAAAATACATGTTTACTATGGGAGGAGGCAGAAAAACAGTCTGGAAGGCATGCACGATTTCTGGTTTTGAATAGTCTCATGGTAGAAAATGCTTGCTTGCACTGGTAGGTACTCCCAAAGAGGCAAACATAACGCTGAGTAAAAGAACTCAGATATCCAAATTCAATCACTGGACGCATTCGCCAAAATGAAATTGTATCTGCCACTGTGGGAATGGCTGGAAATTCAGTAAATTGGCCTTTCTGAGCACTGTTGCACTTCAGATTTATAGCGTGCAGTTTCACCTGTAGTGAATTGATCTTGTCATTGGAAAACGTAAATGGATTTGTAAAGAGAGCCATGTTGTTCTCCTCTGCTTCAAACTGACAATCAGAACTGAAAAATGTCCAACAGTGCTTCAACTTTATTCTTATACTTGTCTGTGTCAATTCCATTGTCCACTGGTCTCTCTCTCAGATGCTCAAAATTGTCACGCTTCCTGTGAACTAGCTGACCAATAAAAAGCAGCAGCCCCTTTTAAAGGAAACAATATCATTACACATATTTGTGAAGATTCTGTTGCTTCCCTGAAGCTTGAGATTCAAAGTACTGTGGTGAGCAGTAATATCGACTAAGAATGCCAAGTCAGACTGCTGGTCACTCTCTGCAAGACATGCACATTCCAGAGGCAACTCATCGATTTCAGTCAGAAACTGAAGCACATTATTCTTCAATTACCAGAAGTGAGAAAGAACTTTACCTTTTGACAGCAATCAGACATCACAGGGCAGCAACAGTTCACCATATGGTTCGTGCGTATCAAGAAGAAACTGTCTGAATTTAAAGCCCTGGCACAAATTTTGTTCACACATTTCAGCAAAACATCCATCACAGGTTTGAGATGCAATGATACTGTAACAGGTGTCCATGAAGAAACTGCTCCAACAGAGAAAGACACCCAATATGTCTGCCTATCAATGCAGGTGAACCATCTGTTCAGATGCTATCCAGCCTTCCGGAGTCCAGATGATTTCTTTCCACACGTTTTCAAGGTAGCAAAGAAATCTGTCCCTTTTATGGTGCTGTGCAGTGACTGATGTCCAAGCAGTTCTTCAGCAACCTCAAAATTTTCACTGAAAGCTCGAATAAAAATTGTGACCTGTGCTGTGTCAAAGATTATATGAGATTTATCCATAGCCAATGAAAAAAACTTGAACTTGGAGGCATGCAATGCTATTTGAACCTTATTCTCAGAAAGTTGTTCATCACCTCCTGTCAAAGTGCAATTTGACATAGATATGTCTTTAAATTTGGTCTTGATATGCTTGTCACCCAGCATCCTGGCTGCTATTTTTAAGGGTGGGCGCTACAATTTCCTCTCCATCTGTAAAAGGCTTCTTATTTTGGCCAACAATAGAGCTATCTCATAGGCAAAGCTGGTTCAACCATATATACGATCTAGGCAGTCGCCTAAGGTGCTAGGCTGTAAGAGGCGCCAAATTACATGGAAGTGAATTTTTTTCTCTATTTAAAATAACATATTAACATGTTCATTACAGACTTTCTTATTTTTCTCTATATTTAATGTGTGGGGAGAGGGGGCACCAAAGTCATAGTTGGCCTAGGGCGTCAGAAACCCTTAAGCCAGCCCTGCTCATAGGAAGCAACCATTGCACTTCCGCCTTGCTCACCTTTATTCACAAATAATGGCTGCTAATTGCTCAATACGTTTTCTTTCCTGGAACCATCCACCCGCCTTACATCAGAACCAACTGTATATTTCACATCAAGGTCTGTGTGATGAGTGTTCTAGTGGTGCTCCAAGTTGTACTACTTCAACAAAATTTCCTATTGTAAGACTCTGTTTTCAGTTGCTTATAAGTTTGACAAATATTAACATTTTGAGTGAAATTTTCCATGTGAGTGTCTGTGTCAGTCTGAATATCTTTGGAAAATATCTGCCATTTCCAAAGGATAAAGAAAAAATATGCATGCCGAGATGCTGTACATGTTAAAAAATTCTGGTGACCTTTTCTTTGAGAAGCTCTAATCCTCACACTTTAGAGCTGGAACTTGAAATTTTTCTGGGGCACCACCTTTGTATCAGGGCTTTGTCTGCAAAAATCTGGCCAAATTATGAGTGCATTTAAAAAATTACAGTTTGCACATGCTCAATGGAGATTTGCTGGAGTTAAATGCAATAAACAATTTCTCTTGCCACCTTTTAGAACATTAAGAGCTGTTAACACAGAAAAGACTGACAGTTTGCATTCTAGTATTTTAACTCAGTGAGGCATATATGCATCATACCCTCCCCCATACGATAATAAGCAAGTCAGATGAATGAACAGAGCCTTCAAGTATTTTTATATAAATGATGGTGAGACAGTGAATGAAATAAGATGAGCAGATAAAACATTTATCTCCATTAATAGAAGTATGTTATCGTTTCTACAGGTAAAGAAATCAGAAATGAGAGAGTAAATTCATCTGAGTAATAAGAATGAATACGATAATTATCATAGTGACTGATTCATTTACATGCTTTGCTAAACATTAGTTTTGAATAGAAAGTCGTGTGGGATAGCCTGACCGGGCTTGTGGATAACTGAGATTGATCCATATTGGAGACAGTGCATTCTAAGTAATGGTGAGAGGAGCTCTTCTTTAGCTAAACAGCTAAAATAAAAAATATAAGTTAAGAAACATTAGAAAAAAAACATGTTATTTCTCTACCAAAAGTTCCCTTTGTTCCATGCTGTTACAGGCTATTGGCTATAGAATCAAGGTAGGAAGGATTTGAAATGATGGACCAGTATTTGTAACAATGTCTAGAGGCCAGGCATATAGCTGCATTCTAACATAATGATTGTTTAATTGGGGGGTATAGTGCAACACTCCTGAAAGTTGCTGTCTTCATAGAATCATAAGTCAAAAAGGTAAAAAACTGTAGTTAATCTTTTTCCCTACTCTGCACACAGTATTTTCTTTGCCTTTCTCAGTATTTTTCTCTACTTTTAAAGCAGATGTGGATAAGGCTCAGTTCTATCTCTTTTTAAAACAGCTTAACATTTTAAGCAATCTGAGTAACATTTGTTAGATTTGCTGTTTTAAAATGATCTAACATGATTTTCCCAAGACTACATTGTCTGGTAACTTGATAATGAAGGATGAGATGGCTACTGAACCATAAAAAATGAGGAAAAATACTAGGCTGTCCAAACTTTTTCATTTCTAGTTTTTGAATGTTTGGAATGTAATCTTTAATTAGCATACCTGTCCATCTAAAAAAGACTATCAGGAATTAGGATACCTCCCTAGCTAAGTAGTTCATCTATTCTGGTGTCCTGTCTCTACAAATTGCATATACTTGATTTTTCACAGGAAAGGCATAAGTTCATAGTTTCCTCCTGTTCTCCATAACAAAATTTCACTGGAAATCTTAAAAGAAAGGCACAATTGAACCTGATGTGTGCAATCTGATATCCAGGGTGTGAAATGATGTGAAAGAAATTTAGCATTTTCAGAACTGAAGTAGTGTTGAAGTATTTAAATAATTAAAAGGATGGCCTTGGACCTGACATTGTACTCTAATTTGATATGCAGTGGTTAAACAGTATGCATTCTGTGCCCTCCTAAGATTCTGTATGATCCAGCCTTAAAAAGTCTTAATAATGCACAGTTTATCTTGTAAAATTGTCTTAAGTTCAATACAAATAAAGACTGTAAAAGAACACAACAGAAAAATTTAAAAGAAAAAATGGATCCCTAAAAACATAACTGTCCGCAGTGGGTAAAGGATGGGAGAAGGAAGGCTCCTGGAAACTTAAAGTGGTGGCCAAAAATAATAAACTTTATTAGTCCCCTCTTTGGGACGCAAAGGGTTAACAGTGGGGCTGCTTGCTGGACTAAACTCAGAAGTCAGCTTCACAGATAACAAGATAGCCCCAGGTGATTATTCACAGTTTAGCATATCATGAGTTACACAGAAATAAACCTTTAGAATAAACCCTCCTCTTGGACTCTTTTGATAATTCAGAGATAAAGTATAACAAGACAGAGTTCAATACATAAACAATAAACATAACAATAATCCCCAAACCTACACCAATTGTAATACCTAGGGTTAAAACTGAGGTAGAAGAGTTATTCACATTAAATCATGAGGAGTAAACGTGGGGGGGTAATTCAGGTTCACATTCATACCATGACTATCAGGCAGGTGATTAACAACAGCATAACATCTCAAGGCGGAGGTTGAAATCGACTCGGGCCGGCACTCTCGGGGGAACTCCTACTGCAGGGTGATCAAGCCTAGCAGTTAACTCGAGGAGACTCCCACCTTGCTCCATGTGGCATGGAAGCTTTTATTGCCCAGGCCACGGCTTCCTGCCGAGGGCTGTGATTGGCCAGATTTCGCTGCAGCAGGAATTTTGAGGCGAGGGTCTGCCCGGTTCCTCCTGTCCTTATTTGTGCAAAGGAATTTTCACCAGCTCTCTAGGTTTCGGGTCAGAGCCTTCTACACCCCTGGGGGGGGGGCCAGAGCAGCCATAATTGACTTGCCCTTCAGCACATGGGCGAGGGGGATGACCCACCCCTTTGGGAGCTGGCTGAGAGCGAATCAGGGTCCGAATAAAGCATGTTGATAGTCACAAGCCTAGCAGCCAAGAGTTCTTTACCTGACCTGGGGGGCAGTATCTGGTATGTGACCTGGGAAGAGTATCTGATAAACAGTTTCTGTATGTGACCTGAGGAGAAACAGTTTCTATGTCTTTATATCACAAGGGAGGTGGCGGCCAGTTTATGGGGTGCTCATAACAGCACCTTAACAATAAGCGCAAGAATTTTGGGGTGTAAAAACTGACATCAAAACAAAAAATTTAAAAACCCTGCAAGATGATTATATTTCCTGTGATCTTTTCTTCCTTCTCTTAGCAGCTAGTAGAGTTCTTACTTATTCTATGGATGAAAGGACAAGCAGATTAAAGCCGTAAAGAGCTCCTCAGTGAAAATTTATCATCTCTCTCTCATATTTGAATATAATGACCTCTTCATCATTCTCTATCTTATTGTTTTCCTTTTATATTTATCTTACCCTTTCTCCCTTCCCCCACCAGGCTTTATAGATTGTTTGAAGCACATGTTATTTAGCCTAGAAATCTCTGTAGGGTTGGCTACTCTTTTTTAAAATGTCCAGAGTTCCATTGTTTCTTAGAGTATTTGTTTAGTACTGTTATCGGTGTAATGCACAGGAGCCCTGATCATGTCCTAGTATCCCATTATGTTGAGTACCAAAGAACATAGAACAAAAGATGGTCCCCTGCGATAAGACGGAAGACAACAAATAGAGACAGACTGGCCAGTGGGAAATACAAGGAGACCAATATTGGTGATCAGGATAGGCAGTAGTCTGAAAGCAAACCCGTGGCCTGTTGAGACAGAGGGTTTGGCTACCTCTTATTATAATTTATTACAGTAATGCTTAGAAGCCCCAATCAAGAATGAGGCCGCATTTTGCTTTGTACTGTACAAGCACATAGCAAGAGACACTACCTGCTCTGAAGTGGTCCAGGTGCAATTGAAACCAGAGCTACATAAAGAGGGACTCTCACCTTCCTGTTCCATAACTTTTATATGCAGGTTCGAATGTTTTGCTGCAACATTGCTTTTGAAGATTCTTACCTATTTCTCTGTTCCCTGTCATCCCTTGACCTCTTTCAGAATGGTTGCTTTCCAGCCTTGCTCTGATTCAGTATCTAAGTTTTTGAATTGTTTTCCTCAAATGTGTTAACTTGCATTTTTCTGAGTTGCATTTCACTTTTTTGTTTTCTTCCCAGGTTGCTAGTTTTGGCAGGTCCCTATCTATTATTTCTCTGAACTCTCTGCTAATAGAAACATCATTCAGTTTCATGTCATCCACATAGCATTTACCTTTTATTCCAGATCATTACAGAAGATGTTAAATAGGAGAGCACCTAAAGGAGACAGATGAGGATTAAAAAGTAGGAGATGAGCCAATGAAAGAATAGGAGAAAGGGAGACCTTAAAAGTATTCAGACTTAAAATAATTGAAAGCTCAGAAAGTTTTGAGATTCATGCAGCAAGTACAAGTAGTTAATAGTAACTGGTTTTAATCATACGAGTTTAACCACCATACCAAATACAATTTTCTTAGTCATGTTTTCTTTGGCTATTTATACTGGGACAAATAGCAGTTCTTTTGCTTTAAATAGGGTGAGGCATGTAGGACTATATTAGGTATGAAACCAGTAGACAGCAGAGTGCATACTAGTAAACAACAGAAAGGCTGGTCATTTTGGGTGGCATTATGTAGCATAAAAAAACAAATTTGGTCAAAATAGACATTGTATTAAAGTGAAAATTGGAGGTTACTTAACAGGGCTAAGAGTTTCCAGAAGATGCAATAAATATTTTTAGAAAAATTTGCAAAACTAATATTACATGAAACATAATTTTGGTACTGTGTATTATAAGTTTATATCCACTTCATGAGAGAGCATTACATTACAGTTGCTAAATTCTCCACTTCCTTCTGTTAACACTTAAGGTAAACTCAAGTACCTTAAGTGGTACTGTGCTTATGCTAAATAACACTTACGGTTCTCCAAAGCTGGCACAGCACATGATAAAGTGCTACTGATGACAGTATAGTACAGAGCAATATTCAAAAAATATATTTAGTATTTTTAATTATGAGCTTATTAGAAGAAAGACAGAAGTTGTCATACATGAGTTACATTTTTGACATCCAAGTATATGATCCAATTCATTCTGGTGTCATGGGCTAAGCATTAACTTAAGTAAAGGATTTATTGTTCTGAAAGGAAAATAGGTAGATCAATTAGATGATCTAGCTTTCTATCTTATTTGTTAGTATTAAAGAACAATTCTTTTTAACTTACCTATTTTTCTGTGGGATATTAGACTATATGAAGAAAGAAAAATCAAAGGGTGGGGGAAGATATATGAATAATCTAAGTCAATCCTAGCTGATTTTTTTCCAAATTTAGAATAAACTAACTATACAAATTTAGACTGCTGTAGTATACAATAACTATATTATTTTAACAATCTTACTTATATAATTTTTTATGGACAAGTTAGTAAAAACTTGTAACTTTCTTAGTGACTATGGTATGCCAGCTGAATTTTCATTGTGCGGTGAACAACCCTCCCTACACATATGGGCCTAATGCTATAGAATGGATCTAGTGCTACTCAAAGTGAATTTGGGATGAGTTTATTTTGTATATGAAAGGCAAAGAGGGATGGAGAAAGTAATACACATAATGACCTCTTGGTGAAAGCACATCAATCCCATCACTCTTAATAGAAGTGGTATGAATAGTGAGAATAAAAGATATGCATGGTGAGAAGTCGTTATAATTAGAAATGGCGTTTTATCTTTTCATCTGCACACGTCTTATGGGCTCCATGCCATAAGCAGGAGGGAGCACCCATGTAATGAACACTGTGATATATGAATATTGAAACTGCCAATACCACCTATTGATAATATATGAGAATTGTAAATGATCAGTAGTTTGCAAAATATCATAAACAAATGATGCAAATAAACAGTGGTTATGTTCCTACTGTTTGTGCTCATTATTTGAAATATCTTTTTGTAAATTTTATCTGTTAGTTTTAAACATAGTTCTCCCATGTATGAGGGATGGGGGCTGATTGTGAGGTGTTTACTTAAGCATTAACATGGGTGGATGGTCACATTGGTACTGTCTAACACTCTAGAAGGTACTTTTTTGTTTTCATGGATCTATTATAGACTCATAGACACTGGAAGAGACCATAAGAGGTTATCGAGTCCAGTCCCCATGACAAGACCAAGTACCCTCTTAAACCATCCCTGACAGGTATTTGTCTAACCTGCTCATAAAAACTTCCAGTGATGGAGATTCCACAACCTGCCTAGTGATTAATCATCCTGAGAGTTAGGAATTTTTTCCTAATGTCCAACCTAAACCTTCCTTGCCGTAAATATAAGCCCATTGCTTCTTGTCCTATCATTGGCAGTTAAGGATTCTGATTCTAAGCCCATGTTCTTGAAGGACATTGAAAACTAGCTTGAACCCAGGAGTTTGTGGACTCATGTCTACTGAATTTGCTGGACTATTCTGTTTATTATTCTTTTTATTCAAGTCTAGTGAAATTAAATTAAACTACAGGCCAGATTCTCAGCTGGTCTCAACTGACATAGTTCCATTGAAGTCAATGGAACTGTGCTGACTTATAACAGATGAGGAGGCCCTAGATGTAGTACATTTAATTAATTAAAAATTATGAAGCAGAAAAATTGTCTCCCTGAGGTAATTTCTTTGGCATCCCAAAAAAGGGCTCAAAAAGACTGTTGATTTCATGTCAGTGACACTACTGATCCTCCCACCCCTAGAGTTGTACTAAAAGCTAATATTTTATTCATTTGTAAATACTAGGCAGATGTTAGTGAATGCCTAGAATATTTGTTATTATGCAGCCAAATATGGTCCTGCTTGCCTAAGGATCCCATAACATACAGGGGCGTTGCTGGATAGCAAAAAGATCCAGGGCTGCGGCCCCCAGCCCACCCCTGCCCCCAAACCCCCACTTCAGCCCTCCTAACTCCCCAGCTTCCCCCATCTTCACTCCACCCCCCTTCAGCCCCCAAACCCCCTCCACACCTTCCCAGGCCCCTCCGTCCCTAGCCCCCACTTGTCCCCCAACCTCCTCCATCCCTCTCCAGCCCCCCACCTAGTCCCCTTCCAGCCATCCATAATCCCCTCCCCAGCCCCCACCAGTCTCCTTGTCCCCATGTCCCCTCCACCCCCCTCCAGGCCTCTAACTCCATCCATCCCTCCCCAGCTCCCCACCCAGTCCCCTTCCAGCTGCCCATAGTCCTCTCCACTGCTACCCAGCCCCTACCCAGTCTCCTTCTCCCCATGCCCCCTCTCCAGGCCTCTAACCCAGCCAGTCACCTTGTCCCCTCCACCCCTCTCCAAGCCTCTAACCCAGCCAGTC
>ML685769.1:13417548-13432653 GCA_007922175.1 Pelusios castaneus | reverse complement strand
TCACCTTGTCCCCTCCACCCCTCTCCAAGCCTCTAACCCAGCCAGTCTCCTTGTCCCCTCCACCCCTCTCCAGGCCTCCCTCCAGTCCCCTTACCTGGCCGGAGGCTCGGAGCTGCAGGGACGGCCGGCAGAGCCACTTCTGGGCCAGCCCGCTCCCACCCTGAGCACGCTCTGTCTGAGCATGCTCAGGGCGGGAGATTTGAATCTCCCCAGCCTGGCCGCAGCAGGAGTCTGCGGCTTCGCTGGGGCCCCTGGGTGGAACGCAGCGTTCCGCCTGGGTGCGCATGTGCCTGCTGGGGAAAATAGATTCAGGGCTCAGGATTTTCTACCCGGGGCTGGCGCCCTGCCAGCCCAACGACAACACCACCTCTGGTGCCACCCTATATCTCTTGACTGCTTTACTGTATGACTCCAACAGCTCTAGTCCATTCATTGCCGAATGGGGCCCAGATTCCCATTATGCCCAAAAGTGGGCATGGCTGGAGATGGGGTATGAAGGAGCACTCCAACCCTGAGATCACTTCTGTGCTAGTTGGATCCCTGGCTCAATAATCCCAAATGTTAGTCTTTCCCCAAGGAAGACTTTCTCCTAGTTATACCATAACACATCCACTTCATCGGGGGTTGGGAAAGAGTGAGGTAACTCAGGTGTGCCAACTCTGACAGCCAGGGATTGTGAGAGCCAATTAATATAGCTTTCCAGATGTTTTGAGCAGCACTCAACAATTCAAGAAGGGGCTGAGGATCTGGCCTTAAATTTCTATTTCCTTTTGACAGTCATTCCACTTAGATAATCATATTTTAGCTCTACTTCCTGATCCCTGGTTTAGGAAGGAATCAAAAACCATGCATTCTCACCAAAAGGAATAGGTGAGATTGTCAGCAAGAAGGTGTTAGACTGAGAGGTGTCCTGAGTGGAACCTCTGGTTGGACTTCCCCTAGCTTACTGAGAGAGCTGAATGAAAATGATTCCTGAAATGTGATTAGCTAATACACCAACAAAGACCAAACCCAGCCTACTTCCCAGACCCACTGCTCTAGATTCAAATAGTGATCAACCTCCTTCTGCAGGAGATCTAGTCTGCTGGGTCAGAGACAGAGCATGAATAGGTTCTTAATGGTCTCACTGAAGATCTTGCTGGTGGGAGGAGGGAATCTAGACTTTCATAGAATCAGAGGGTTGGAAGGGACCTCATGAGGTCATCTAGTCCAACCTGTACGCCGCTCACTGTTTAACGTCCCCCCTTGGGGTGTTATTTATCGAGGGTTGCGGGCAGACAACAGGTTCTTTGTCCACCGGGATAATAGCCTGGCCTTGGTCTGATGGAAAGGAGGCAGCACTGACAGGTACATTAGTGGTTAGGGGAACCAGATTATAAAGGGTTGAACCAATCCAGCCGATAACCCAGGTGATCGTTACAGGAACTAAATACTGTTTCCATAGGGGATGGAATAAGAGCGGTAAAGGGGTACTAGGGATTAACAATACCAGGGAAAATAACAATGGAATTAGGAAAGTTAGAAGCATGAGATGTTTATTGCAAATTATTATGATACAGTAAGACTTTTTTTGTTGTTGTTGTTAATGCACTCTTTTTTAACTGTTATACTTGCAAGGTTTAATGCTTTACTGTTATACTATAATGTTGTTATGCTGCAGCAGATCTTAAAGATTAAAGTAAATGCGCATTATTGAATGATTAATTGCTAAAGCTACTTTTATTACACTGCAATTGCCCCTACCTTTAAAGGGGGTTGCAGTCTATTCTACCTGAACTCCCAGGCTGGGGTGCTTAACTTCTTGTTCCCTAACCTTATACCTACCTCCCCATACTCTTGGGGGCGAGGGTGCTAAACTACTTTAGTCCTAACACCAGGACTTGGGGTGCTAAATACTTTAGTTACTATATCAAGTTACTTATATACCTGTTACTTATATACCTGTAGCTACTTTTGAACCAGTGTTCACCGAGGTCTATTGGTGATTTCTTAGCACTTACCGAACTCTTTACCGACGTGTCAGTTTCGCCACCTTTGGGGATCAGGTGCTGACCTTTCTCTGATGATCTCGGGCCAACATGCCAGTCCAGTCACCTTTAAGACCAGGACCTGACCTTTCTCTGGCTACAGATAGAGCCCATGCTTTGACTCTACCATGCCCTTGGCTATGGACAGACCCCACTGGCTATTGTGACCGGAGTCACGGGGCGTCTTGAATCTGTCCAAACCTGTCTGCCTTAGTTTCCCCAGAGCTAATATTTATAAAGTTTTTGCCCCTCATGCCCCTCCTGTTTTTGGCAGAGGTTCCCACGTTTCCACTCCTTTGTAATATAGCCCCTCGGTTCCCATACGCTTTTGAGGCTATGCAATATTGCTATCAGTTTCCATTTGCTCATGTACCCTTTGCAACATTACCATTAGTTCTCATGCGCTTATGCAGAGAGCTCCTTGAAACATTGTGTGTTCAAGGCTGCAGGTGCACACTATGTGACGTCTGAGTTCTTGGCATAGGTTCATGTGAGCTAATATGCTAAGGCCTTTAAAAACTGGTTCAGGCTTGGGCCTACACTAACAAGCTATAACTATATAAATTTAATAATATAAATTCCCATTAACTAAACCCACTTTTTACACAACCCTCTGCTAAAAGCAGGACCATTTCCACTAAATCGTCCCAGCCAGGGTATTGTCTAACTGGACCTTAAATATCTCCAAAGACGGAGATTCCACCACCTCCCTAGGTACCCCATTCCTATGCTTCACCACCCTCCTAGTGAGAAAGTTTTTCCTAATATCCAACCTCGACGTCCCCAGCTGCAACTTGTAACCATTGCTCCTTGTTCTGTCCTCTGTTACTACCGAGAACAGCCTAGCTCCCTCCTCTTTGGAGCACTCCTTTAAGTAGTTGAAGGTTGCTATCAAATCACCCCTCATGCTTCTCTTCTGCAGACTAAATAAGCCTAGTTCCTTCAGTCTCTCCTCATAAGTCATGTGCCCCAGCTCCCTAATCATTTTCATTGCCCTCTGCTGGACTCTTTCTAATTTGTCAACATCCTTCCTGTAGTGGGGAGCCCAAAACTGGACACAGTATTCCAGATGCGGCCTCACCAGTCCTAAATAGAGGGGAATAATCACATTACCTCGATCTGCTGGCAATGCTCCTACTGATGCAGCCCTATATGCCATTGACCTTTTTGGCAACAAGAGCACACTGTTGACTCATATCCATCTTCCCGTCCACCATAACCCCCAGGTCCTTTTCTACAGCGCTGCTACCTAGCCAAACAGTCCCCAGCCTGTAGCAGTACATGGGATTTTTTCCATCCTAAGTGCAGGACTTTGCACTTGTCCTTTGCACTTTCAGTTGTTGTTCGTCTAAAGATCATGCTACTAAGGGAGGATGAAAGGATTAGACTTTATTAGCTTTTCCAGAAGATCTTGCTTAGTTTGGCTCCCCTGCTTCTCTTCCTGAGGACATTTTATACACTGTTGAAACTCTAGTTCATACATACTCATTCCAACTACTGGAGTGACAGAATATATGTAAGGAAAGGAAGGTGTCCTTCATCACAAAGACATTTTCACATTTCAGAAGCTACTTTTCATTATACATGGTCCAGTGTATCTAGAGAATTGTGTGCTGTCTATCTCTATGAGATAGAGAACACTAAGCTAATGGCATTGGATGACACCACACTCTCTCGCACCTAATACAACACTTTATAGCAGTGATTCTCTGACTGAAGCTTGCAAGCCACAAATGACTCTTTAATGTGTTCCCTCAGCTCTTTGCAGTACAGACAGTGTGATTTAATTATTAAGCAATACAAGTTATTTCCAGATGTTTTTATCAACTACAATTGGAAAGCAATGTAATAAAATAATACTTAGTCAGAAATTTTGCCATGACTCCAGCACATTTCCTTTATCATACTATTTAAATATGAATATACATACTTTAGTAATTGAAAATGAAGTCACACAACTTTGGGTCTTTTGGATCACTAATTTGGCTCCCAAACCCCTGAGATCCAAGTGTTATGGCTGTAGAGATGTTTCTTTGTGCAGATTTGGAGTTGTTTTTAATGTAAAACCTTAAACGGACATCATCAATTTAAAAGTCACACCGCTGTCAGAAACTTTGGCTTCTGTTGCTCTATCTAGCACCTCAGATTGCTGTGAAGAGTGATGGTATTTGTTAAATACATTGTGCATTTAACAGCCCTTTCTGTATAGTTACTTTCAGTGCTCCCTGTCTATAAGACGTCAGTTTTACTTTTTGCATGTGTATGTTTCACACACTAACAAGGAAAAGGAAAAAAATAGCGCGCACATGGTATTCAAGTCTTTCATTTTAATAATGTCATAGGAAAAAATAGATCATTATTATTCGTATTGCCTTTAACAATTTGGGTCATCTCAGGTTTGTGTCCTTATTTGTCTTTGTAGTTTAGAAAAAAACAATACAAATATATCTTCAGATACTCCCATCTTCCAGCAGTCATCCAGCCAGCTCCCGCAGGTTATCCCTATTCCCCCAACTTCTCCATGAATAGCCCAGAAATCCTTTCCACTCCCATTGTCCCCTTGGATATTCCCCACAAACCTACCTCTCTCAAACTTCTCTACCAAGCTATCCAGCTATATCCAGACACCCTCCATAAACACAGATTCCACTCAGCCACTGCCGTCATGCTACCTTCTGAATGTACCCACAGTATGGGCTTTCCCTTACCCTAACTTCTAGCACTAACCACCAAACTTATTCTATTTTACCCCCAGCCATTCCCACAAACACATTTCCTTTTACTGCACCAGTTACCTAAACCTCCCTGCCCCTTGATATTTCTTAGGTGCTCCCATCATCTGCTCAGATACCCCCACAAACCCAGCTGCTCCAGCTTTCCCTATTCAGGACAAAACTACTTGCCAGGCACCTTTGTGCACCCACACACCAACCACAATTTCCAGTTTAGCACAGCTCCTTCTCTACCACTTCCTAGGACAAAGTGCACTGACCTTAAGTTTATGGTCATATACAAGTTATTTGCTGCTATGCTAATTATTTAATTAGCATAATTGCAAATCATAGAATATTAGGGCTGGAAGGGATCTCATGAGGTCATCTAGTCCAACCCCCTGCTAAAAAGCAGGACCACTCCCACTAAATCACCACAGCCAGGGTTTTGTCTAACCAGACCTTAAAAATCTCCAAAGATGGAGATTCTACCACCTCCCTAGATAGCCCGTTCCAATGCTTCACCACCCTCCTAGTGAGACAGTTTTTCCTAATATCCAACCTTGACCTCCCCAGCTGTAATTTGAAACCATTGCTCCTTGTTCTGTCCTCTGTTACCCTCGAGAACAGCCTAGCTCCCTCCTCTTTGGAGCAACCCTTCAAGTAGTTTAAGGTTGCTATCAAATCACCCCTCAGTCTTCTCTTCTGTAGACTAAATAAGCCTAGTTCCTTCAGTCTCTCCTCATAAGTCATGTGTCCCAGCCCCCTAATCATTTTTGTTGCCTTCCGCTGGACTCTTTCTAATTTGTCCACATCCTTTCTGTAGTGGGGAGCCCAAAACTGGACACAGTATTCCAGATGCGGCCTCACCAGTGTCGAATAGAGGGGAATTATCACATCCTTCGAAATACTTTGCATAAAAGTCGCATATGAAGCTGAGCAGAAATTGACAGCTGTGAGGACCGGCCCCAGAGTCAGAATTTGAAAATTAAAATAACATACCTATTCAACCATTTTCCTGTGCTACTTTAGCTACTTGAAAAACAAACAAGGAGTCCTGTGGCACTTTTAAAGACTAGCACATTTGTTTATTTCATGAGCTTTTGTGGGAGAAAATCCTACTTCGTCAGATGCTTGAAGATGGAGAACTTAAAGAATAGGAGGAAAAATAAATGCAGGAAAGTGTAAGTCATAGGATCAGGTCAGACTATTTCAGCAAATCAAAGTAGTTATTTAGATTCAAACAGTGTGGAACAACATATTAGGAGAAGGAGAGGTAAGAAGAGGGAGGCAAAATCCCCTTTTGTAATAAGAAAACCAACTGATGTAATAAGAAAACCAACCATTCAAGCCCAAGGTAATGGTATCAAGTTTTCATATGAATTCTAACTCTGTAGTTTCTATTTGAAGCTTTGATTTTTAATTAATTTGTTTAAGTACAGCTATTAACAAACCTTTCACAGAGTGAGCAGGGAGATTGAAATGTTCTCCTATGGGTTTTTGAATGTTATTTTTGATGTCAGATTTGTGTCCATTTATTCTTTTGCACAGAGATTGTCCAGTTTGTCCAATGTATAAGGCCGTGGGGGGGGGGGCGCGCATTTCTGGAGCATGATGGCATAAATCACATCGATGGATGAGTAAGTGAATGAGCCCTTGATAGAGTAGCTGGTTTGATTAGGTCCTGTGGTGGTGTCATTTGTACAGATACTCACCAGCAACAAAAACATTAAGGCAGGCACATATCCCTGCAAGAAATCACGTTGTCGACTTTGCCAACATATCTGCACAAGCGATACCAACATAGGACCTAATCAAAACAGTTCATGAGATAGATAAATGTGTTAGTCTTTAAAAGTGCCACAGGACTCCTTGTTTGTTTTGCTGACCCAGACTAACACAGCTACCCCTTTGGAACCTGCCTACTTGGTTCTACTTAACCCAAATAACTTTAATGAGAGTTGAGGAGCTCAGCTCTTTATAGGACTGTGGCCAGGGGCCAGCAAAGCAATTAAGTAAACGCTGAATTTTAAGTGCCTAAGTAGGCCCAGGGGCCTCTTTCAGCATGTGGATAA
Source organism: Pelusios castaneus (assembly GCA_007922175.1). NCBI lineage: Eukaryota > Metazoa > Chordata > Testudines > Pelomedusidae > Pelusios > Pelusios castaneus. The sequence goes on along the minus strand of ML685769.1, from coordinate 13,425,840 downwards.
GAGCTTTGAGGAATTGGTACCTAACATAGGCACTTGCATAGTCTTACTACACTGTATAATAACTAAATCCAAAGGAAATAAAAACTCAGTCTGTATTTTTCTTGTGACTTAGTCATATTTTTATCATTTTCAGTATTATTTATTTTTGTTGATATATGCATATTCATACACATGATACATGTATAATACATACATGATACACAAATAATTTTCTCACATTGGGTTTGGATTATCACGGTATGCCTATGAGCCCCCCCCATCAGATGCATTTTCATATAAACCATAGCTTTGTACACTGTTTTTTGAACACTGGGGAACAGCAGGACAGCTTTCTCTTCACAGCTTCACATGTGATGTCATGATCTAATCATTTGCCATTTGTCATGCTACTTTCTGTGCCTCCTGTCCTGCAGTCTCATCTCCCCCATCCCTCTGCCGTTGGCTTTGAGTCTTTTAAGGATTATTGGAAAACATAAAAGAAAACCAACAGGCATTCCCCTTTTTCATTAGTTTTGGCTCTGCAAGTTCTGAGTAACAGCAAAAACTAAAATGGAAGCATTGATTATACGTTCTGATGCTATTGCTAGTGTTAAGTCCTATATCGCTGCTACCCTGTCCAGCAAAAGAACACTTACTACAATGGAACCTGGGTTTAGAGTGGTGCCTGGTTTTAGAGACTGAGGTGGAGAGAAGGTTTCCCTGCAGCAGCCAAGGAGATGGGAGATCCTCCTGGCTGAACTCTTTCCCTCTGGCTGCAGCCAGGGCAGGAGGAGTTTATGGTGGAGACTGGTGGCACTTAAGGGTTGTTTGGCCCACAAGCCTAAAATATTGGGAACCATTGGTCTAGGGCCAGCCCTGGCTATAATATAGCTATTTCAGAGAAAAGGCCAGCATATCTGACTCTTTTTAATTCCCTCTAAAACAATTCCCTACTCATCTGCAAAAAGGGCTCTGAGCACCTGTTAGTGACTCAAGTGAGTGAAGAGAAAGTACATTAGAACAGTTTCCACAGTATTTGAATGGATTTTGACTACCCCATTCCTGGTGTAAATTCAGTGGTTAATTTTCCAGCCCCTAATTTTACAGATTCTTTAACCACCAGGCTACAATCCCTGGTAGGAGCTCAAGTGGTACATCTGTCAAACAAGATTAATGTAGGTCTGAGTCCCCCTTCCTCTCACAACTCTGGAAACCCATTCCCTCCTCTCTTTCCTAAACATCTGGATGTTGCAGGCTACCTAAGAAAAGCAGAATCAGTCACTTGCTTACCATACTCAAAGATGTATGTATCCTGCTGCTTAGTCACCTGCAGTCATGGCCATTGCTTCATTTACCGGTGATGCTTTTTGGTGGAGAGGGGGAAGGTGAAGAATTCTAAATAGTGATGATAAATATAAAGGGTGTGTGTACTGGAATTCATTTGATGAAAATAAATTGTCTGCTATAAAATCATATTTTCTGTTTACTAATGTTTGTAATTCTGGGAAAAGGGCAAGAGATAAATCAAAGAGATGTATTTGAACTCATGTAAAAAGTGCCGGTCCCTTTCATTTCTGGTGGCATCCATCTTGTGGACATAGTGCTGAATGTTTATGAGAAAATATTTGATTCAGTTAGTTATGTTCAAATAATTCACTTGTGTTCTTAACACCAAGAACACATTTTTGCGAGTAACTGATCCATCAAATGATACATTAATAGGAGACAGGGCTTTTGTTTTATGTAGCAGTATATCTTTTGTCAGATCTACCTTCTTCATCCCAAATTAAAAAAAGCATATTAAGCCATGATAAATTACAATTATTAACAACATGATTCACTTAATTTATTTCATCCAATGGCTGTTGAGCAGACAATATTATATGACTGTTCAGATTTAGAGTCGTATGTAACCTGCCTAACTTAAACACATGAGTAGTCCTATTGACTTCAGTGGATTGATATATTTAGATTTAAAATAATTGAAAAGATTCCTTCCTTCCTGAGATTTTAGGCATCCTGCCATTATAATTAATAATACAATAAATTCCTAGCAGCATTAAAGTAATTATTCCAACAGGAACCAGCCAACTACCTACAGAAACTACTTTTTGACCTTCCATTATTGTGGGAAGCATGCCCCCAGCTCTCTCCAAAAATCATATTGAAATTCAGGCTCCCAAATGGAGGAGCAAGTTCTGGAATCCTGATGTCCTAACAGAGAACACCCTGCCAGCTTTCTCCTCCCTTTTGTCATGAGAAGGATGCAGCTCAAGCACCCACTCAGTTACAATTATGGGACAGGAGATGTGGTCTGTCAGACAGGCCAGTTTCAGTTCATTTAGCATTTTGGGGGGCATAACCAACACTTTGAACTCGACCTGGAGACCACTGATGATGTGCTCCCAAAGAGCTGCCCTACTCAATAAGCAAAGAGGCAGCATTCTGCAAATATTGTTAAGGTGTAACCATATGTAGAGCACACTGTAAGATATCTTCATGTCCACAGAGTACACCCACATGGAACATCTTTTCAGAAAGCAGTGAAATGAACTACACACAAAACAACAACACTAAGGAAGCAAAAAGAAACTTTTTTTTTTCAAAGGGGTAGCTGTGTTAGTCTATTGTAGAGATGCAAACAGAGTCCTGTGGCACTTTTAAAGACTAACAGATTTATTTATTGCATGAGCTCTCGTGGGAGAAAAATCTCACTTCATCAAACGCTTTGAAGATGGGAAACTTACAGAATGGAAGGAAATTAAATGCAGGGAAGTATATGACACAAAGGATCAGGTCAGGCAGTAACAGCAAATCCTAACATCTGTTTTGATTTGCTGTTACAGCCTGACCTGATCCTGTGTCATACAGTTTCCTGCATTTAATTTCCTCCCATTCTGTAAGTTTCCCATCTTCAAAGCGTCTGTCGAAGTGGGATTTTCTCCCACAAAAGCTCATGCAATAAATAAATCTATTGGTCTTTAAAAGTGCCACAGGACTCTTTGCTTTTTTTCTTTACTCTAATCCCTTTTAAGTTTTATAAATGCATTGGGGATTGCTTTAAATAATACTTGATAAAAAAAATTCAGTGGGAGGTGTGACTTTTAAGTCTATGGTGTCCCTTAAAATTATATTATTAATATTAGTACTGTTTAAATGTCCCTAAATACTCAACCAAAAGAGTTTTAAAATCATTTTAGATAAATCATTTTTGATTAGCTGCAGCAATTTGTTAAAATGCAATGGCACCCTTTTGATGGGTGTGCAGCTTATATTTTATGTGCATATACAAAAGACCAGAATTTGTCACTAAATGTATGGGTACTTGGATATCAGATTCCTCAGAAAAGTATGTTCCTCATTGACTTACACAGCTTGCTTTGGAGAGTAGTCCCCAGACCCATACAAACCATCCTTGGTTCAAACAGAATAACTTCCATTGACCACATAGTTTGTTTTAGTTTTAACGAGAAAAAGTAAAAGTGTTTTATCAAACTTTGGCATGAATTAAACACATTTTATGTAAATAGATCAAAGCCACCTGCTAGAAATCATCTTGACATCTTGTTATACAAAGAGTCCTGTACTTGGTGATCTTTGCTGAGAATCTGAGTAGTGCTGCATTTTATAGCCTGTTTTCACGGGCCCACCACTGACTCAGTGCCAAGTTAAAAGAACACTTTAAAATGCTGTCTCCTGTGGCACCATGAAAACACTCCAAGAACTTGATGCTTTCAAGAATAATTTGTGGCTGTTACTCAAGCCTAAAGTTACACTCAGACAAATTATCAAAACTGAAGAAAATAAGTTGGATTTGCTTTAATCTTTAAATGGTATACTAGAATCCTCAGATGCTAATTTGTTGATGGTTTTTGCATACATAGAATAGCATGACATTTTAATAGTCACCTCAGTATTATCTCTCAGCTTCTTGGGTGATCCATTGTTTTAATATCTGCCCTGTTCCTTCCCTTAATGTATAGCAAAAGGAAATTGACATTTAAATAATGTTAGCAGTGTTAAAACCCCTATTTGATTAAGGAATCAGTATGGTTGTCTTTTGAGGCATCATAAAAAATAATGTTGAATTTCCACAGCAGTACAAAGTTTATTCTGAATTGATTGAGGTTTCAGCCTCAGAGGTGCTGTTCACTCAATTCCTGTTGTTTTCACTGGGAGTGCAGAAAACTCAGCACCATCCAGTATATGGCCCTTTGTTTCTTATGATAATATTATTTATAACAGTAGCACCTGGAAGCCCACCTGAGATTTGGGCTTCATTAACATGGTACTACATTCTAACCAATGCACCATTCTAATCATACACACCATCATCCCTCAAAGGAAGAAGTCGAAGGTTGGTATATAGTAAAAGCAATAGGAAAACTATGGTAACAAACAATTAGTTTTGTATTAAATATGAAAATTTCTGATTTTTCTCTTCTATTCTGTACTTGGTGTAGGAACAGGGAGGGAGGGAGAAAGGATTATAAACTGCTTTTTCACTTCAGTTCTTGGCCCTTTTGAAGGCCTGCTTACCCAGTGGTGTAAGTTAGAGTAACCTCTGCATGTAATAAGATAGCTGAGAATAGCCAGAGTGCAATTTGTTCTGGACATGTCCACTCCTGCCCTGGCACACCCTAAATACCCTAAGCTGAGGGGGAAGTGTAGAGCCATTTCAGCAGTGGTGTGTTGGCTGGGGAATCCTCTTACATCAGGGATATTCTTTGGGGGCCCTTTGTGCAACTCTTTGCTCCCACACCCTTTATTGCCCCTTTACACCAATAGAGCATCCTGAGTGGGCCAAACAGAAGAGAGACTCTAGCCTCTGAACTGCTCAATAATGTTAAGGTTATTACACACACTGTCTGTACTGGAGAAATTCAGTTTAAGCTTGTGTTTATCTCAATTCAGTGTGATAAACACAGGCACAGCATCAGGAGTTAAGGCTAGTATGTTGGATTTAATTAAAGATGTCCTGCCTCCTCTCTGGTTGTTATTTTCATGTTTGATATTTGTTTGATTGCTTGTTTTGTCCTCGTGCTTGTTTATTTTTAAATGTCATAGACAGTAAGAATCCTCAAACCCAAGAGACTCAAGCTGTTATAGGTTCCTGGATTAATCTATTTATAATTTGTGTCTATGCATATTATTATCCTTTAAGGAACACATAGGTATATTTGGAAACACCAAAGCGGCTAACCATGGTAGCTTTTAATATTAAAAAGAGGAGCTAAAAAAGAATGAGGAAGTAATTTTAAATAAAAATTAAAAGCATTAGTGCCAAAAGTGATATCCCTGCAAGCTTCATGGAAACGTTTTAAAGACACCATAATAGAGGCTCAATTTAAAAGAGACACCCCAAATTAAAAAAACAACTAATAAGAGAACCAAAAAAAGGGCCACTGTAGCTAAAGAACTGCTTCTTTGATTTTGTTGGAGGCAAAAAAGGCATCTTTTAAAAAGTGGGTGTTAAATCCTATTAGGAAAAATAGAAAGGAACATAAACTCTGGCAAGTGAAGTGTAAAAATATAATTAGGAAGGCCAAGAAAGAATTTGAAGAACAGCTAACCAAAGACTCAAAGAGTAACAGAAAAGGAAATGTTAACTACATCAGAAGATCGAAGTCTGCTAAGCAACCAGTGGGGACACTGGGTGATTGAGATGCTAAAGATGGACTCAAGGAAGATAACGTTATTGCGGAGAAACTACATGAATTCTTTGCATTGGTCTTTATGGCTGGGAATGACACAGAGATTCCCAAATCTTAACCATTCTTTTTAGGTGACAAATTTGAGAATGGTCCCAGATTGAGGATTAGAAGAAAAAATTGATAAATTAAATAGTAGTAAGTCACCAGGACCACATGGTATTCAACCAAGAATTCTGAAGGAACTCAAATGATAAATTAGCAAACTACTAATTATGGTATCAAAAACAACAAAAGTCCTATGGCACCTTAAAGACTAATACATTTCTTCAGGCATAAGCTTTTGTGTGGGCTCCAACCCACTTCATCAGATGCATGAAGTGGAAACCACAGTTAGGAGCTATATATACACATGTAAGGATGGGTGAGAAGCATTACAATGGGGTAGGCAAGTGCTAACGAAGTCAGTTCAGTTAGGGTATATGAGGCCCAGTCACAACAGTTGATTAGAAGGTGAGAATGTGTGAAGAGTTTTTGTGGTGACCTAGCCATTCCACATCCCTATTCAGACCCAATCTGATTGTGTCAAGTTTGCATATGAGGTTCAGCTATGCAGTTTCATGCTGAAGTCTGTTTTTGAAGTTTTTTTGTTGAAGTATCGCAACTTTCAAGTCTGCTACTGAGTGTCCAAGGAGATTGAAGTGTTCTCCTACTGGTTTATGAATGTTACTATTTTCAGACATCAAAAATAAAATCATGAATGGTGTGGAAAAAGTAAATAAGGAAGTGTTTTTTATCCCTTCTCATAATACAACTAGAAGCCACAAAATGAAATTAATAGGTATTAAGTTTAAAAGGAACCAAAGGAAGTATTTCTTCACATAATTCACAGTCAACCTGTGGAACTCCTTGCCAGGGGATGTTGTGAAGGCCAGGACTGGATTGAGGTTAAAAAAATAATTGAATAAGTTCATGGAGGATAGGTCCATCTATTTTACAAAGGCTGGGATGATTACCTGTTCTATTCATTTCCTCTGAAGTACCTGGTATTGGCCACTGTTGGAAGAGAAGATATTGGGGTAGATGGACTGTTGATCTGACCCAGTATGGCTGTTCTTGTGTTTGGGCCTGATCCTACATCTATTAATGTCAATGGGAATTTTGCCAATTATTTCCATGGGATCTTAAATTTGCAGTTTGTACTTCAGCAACCAGTGTTTGAAAATCAACACAGTCAGTTAAAATACTCTCATTAAATTATGAATAAAGCTGCTCTAGCACATTAACACTGGAAAAAGTGTTAATAACTTTGGCTGTTTAAAAAAAATGTTCCTAATCATTTTTCTCTCTCTGAAAAAGCATCAAATAAAACCTGTAAACAGCTTTTTTTTATTTTTGACATTTATTTAGGTGAGCTGTTCTTTAGCTGAGTCTCTGAAGGCCAAAAATCAATTGTAAATGTCTCCCCCCCCCCCAGCCAGTGTTTACATCTGAGGTAGTAAACATTTGAAAATAGGGTATGTTATAATGGAAGTGTTGACTTAACTTTAACTTCAGAGACAGACACACATGGTGCCAGTTTAATTAAAGCCTGTGTTTAAAATAAAGCTATCCTTGATGTGACATTGATTCGCCAGTGTCTTCCCCTCCGCATCCATCCCCAAACATTGATAACATTTTGTACCACATATCGCTGTGTTGTGACAAATTAATAGATCATTTTGTTTTCTGCAGGAAAACAGAAGACTTTTATAGCAAATCTTCCACTGTCAAAATGAATACAGGTATGCGGTTTCTGTGAGATTTTTCTTTACTTTTATATTTTTTATTTAATAAGCAAACTAGGGTCCAAATTATTAAATGTTCATGCACAAAACTACGCTAAGCTGTTATTGAAATTAAATAGGATTTTAATAGTATATTTGTATATATATATTTCTGTACCACATATTAAATATATGTACATGTTTGTTTGTGTGTGTGTATATGCAATATATATGCATGTTTGTATATGTGTATGTGTTATCTGTATTTGTACGATGTTTATATATGTATATTTTATGTAAATATATATAAATATTATTGTACAGTACATATATACATTCAGCAGCACAATGGCTAATGAAGAAGCCAGAGGAAAATGGCATCCCTTTATCTCTGAGAAACAGTGCTATAATGCTTACTTTTCAGTAAATATCCTAGTATTATGCTATTCATTAGGTGGGTTTGTATATGAAACAAGGTTTCTATTTAATAAATTAGGGATTATATATGCTCAGTTTTATGGTAATCTGAAGTTTCAGCAAAAATCTATATCCATATATTTATATTTTTGAAATTAAGGTAGTTCTGAAGCGCTCCTTAGACAATGAAGTTAGGATGAGAGAGAACTCAGCTAATCAGCACACATTTGACTACAACACAATTGAATATTGCAATCTCATGGGTTAAAATCTTGTAAATATTATTTTGTGGATGTCACTCACTTAAAAATATCACATTTCATTGTTCTAATGTCACATGTGAATTACAGGCTCCTCATTACATCATAGCTATGACATATGAGTTTATCATTGAGATTATTGCTATGAGTTTCAAATTCTCTAGAGAAACATAACAGAGTCCTGTGGCACTTTTAAAGACTAACAGATTTATTTATCGC
>ML685769.1:13335319-13412548 GCA_007922175.1 Pelusios castaneus | reverse complement strand
AGAGATCCTGAAGGTGTCTGTCTCTGTCTAAAGGGTCAGAGCAAATGCGGTTATATCTTAGGCCTTGACTGTACACAATGGATCGTGTGGTGTGTCGAGGATGAAAGCTCGAGGGATGTAGGTAATTATACCGATCAGTAGGTTTGCGGTATAGGGAGGTCTTTATGTGCCCATCGCTAATTTGCACTGTAGTGTCCAGAAAGTGGATCTCTTGTGTGGAGTGTTCCAGGCTAAGTTTGATTGTGTTGTGGAAATTGTTGAAATCTTCCCCAGTGTTTTGAATCCTTACACCTATTTTGATTTGCTGTTACAGCCTGACCTGATGCTATGTCATACACTCCCCTGCATTTAATTTCCTCCCACTCTGTAACTTTCCTATCTTCAAAGCGTCTGACGAAGTGGAATTTTCTTCCACGAAAGCTCATGCGATAAATAAATCTGTTAGTCTTTAAAAGTGCCACAGGACTCTGTTGTCTTACTAAAACTTGGATATACCATGAACTACTGGTTTACTTGAAGGCTAAATGTGTTGTTCTCTGTAGCTCTGGGGAACCCTGTAAAGTCATTGGATTTGAGAAAATTAACTTTAAAAAAAAAAAAAAAAAGAAAAGAAAAAGAGTAGACCTATTTCTTAGAATGGATTTTTCAAGTCCAGTGTCCCCTGGGGCTGCAGACTTGGCAGGCTATCTCAGCGAGGAGGTAATTTAGTCTACAAAGAGTTTGCTCAGTCTTCACTTTCTACCATGTATGGAAGGATTTGTTTATTTGTTTTGGGTTTTTTATTTGATGTTAATTCTTTACCAGATGCTAGAAAGACAACCTACCCAATTTAACAGCTAAAGGCAACAAACGGTTTTTGTAAAAAGTAAAGAAATGAAGAAGTTGTACAGGGAGATTTTTAAAGGCATGAAGGAGGGTTACACACACAACGGTCTTTGGTTTTCCAACTCCCCTTTAATGTATACAGAGAAAAATATCTACATCTCTGTTACCCCTGTGTTATTTGCCCCACTTTTGGGGCTAGTAATAGGTTCATATCACTTAGATTCTGTCTCTTTACCCCCTCTCACAGACATCCTGCATATCTGAGTACCTTATAGGGCAAGCTAGCATTCCACCTCTAACCTCCAATCATGTGCCCCCTGCTGCCACTCCCACACTTGTCCATGATGGATTTATTACAGGTTTATGAGAACCAAGAAGCTGGCATAACACAAAAGATTATAAACCAGGCGTAAAAGAAACACGCAATACTCTCCCATGAACTGTCCCCCCTTTTCTCTTGTTCTATCATTCTCATTATCATTCTGTTAAACCTATTTTCATGTTGTGTTATCCGTACTCAATTGTTTTGCCTATCTGCCTATTGCATCTCAATTATTTATAAATGATTGCTCACTATGCTATTTAGGCTGATAAATACTTGTATATATTTATTAGTTTGTAATTTTCATATGGCACTATATTAACAATAATAAAACTGTGTAAATTTGGAAAATTGAAAACAGTTCTATATATGCAAAACCAAAATAATCATTGCTTGCAAATTTGCATACACATTTTAAAAATTTTTTCTTCTCATACTGGTTTATAAAAAAGTTAAGTAGTGTTCAGAGATCACTTGAAATCTTCTGTAGAAAGAATTCTTCCGAGATAGAAATGATTCCATTGTTACTTCACCTATATGTAAGACAAACAAAAAGTTTATTTTTTAAAAAAAATCATAATTCAACTACTCAGTAACTCAGGGGTCGGCAGCCCTCAGCACACATGCCAAACTTGGTATGCGGGCCAATCCTGAGCGTCACATAGCGCCGCTCAGGCTCTCCCCGCTGGCTCCGCCTCCCAGCGCCACAAGAGCCGTGTGTCGCAGCTCCAGACCCCTGCTGGCCATGCTTCCCTGCTGGGGAGCAGGGTCTGCAGGGAAGAGAAGCCGCAACACACGCGGCTCCTGGCCCCTGCGGACCGCACTTCCCCACTGCTTAATATGTAGGGAGGGATTGTTCAAAATGTTTGGCATTGATAACAATCTCAATTGATTGTTGATAACAATTGGAACTGAGTTAGGACACCACTGAAGGTCTTAGAAAATCCCAGCCATAATTATAATAATGACCAAACACTTCAAAATCGCTGACAATAGGCGATGAGAAATTGTGTCTGTGTTTTCTCTCTTTATAGTCTGTAAAGACTGGAATAAAATAGCTGCATAAGAGATGTAGTGGATATGTTGCCTCAGAACAATGTTTTCTTATGGACAATGTTTTCTTCTGATTACTGCAAACCAGTGTAAGGTTGAGAACATATCCATGTTCCCCAGAGTAGCTTGCTAATTGAATGTGTGCTTTCTTAAAATCACATTACATAGGAATGATCTGAAGAATAATATTAATGATCACTTAAAATGCATGATGCTTTTCATCTAAAAATCTCTTAAGCACTTTAAAACCTTGGGAAAGTGTCAGAATCCTTATATTAGAGAGACAAAGTGGCTGAGATAATATCTTTTATTGAACCAGCTTCAACTGATAGACAAGTTTTAGAGCTTTTCCCTCCAGTGTCAGAGCAAATTGCAAGGTGGAACAGATTGTTTAACATAAGCAGTTAGCACCTATTGTAAGGGTTTGTTCAGGATAGAGTGGCCCATTAATATTCCTCAGTCATAGGACAAAAAGAGAGGGTTAGTGGGTTATCTATTGTACTAATGTAAACCATAAATCTGGTGTTTCTGTTCAGCCCATGATTTTTTTTTTGGTAGCCAGTAGAGTAGTGAATTTAAGCTACCAGGCTTGCCTTTTGAAAGTGTCATGCATATTTCCTTTGACAATGGTGACTGAGAGGTCAGATATTGATATAGAGTGTGAAAAGTGTTCACCCACAGGCAGTACGGTGTTTTTGTCTTTTATCATTTCCCTATTTCTTTCAAAAGCATAGTTGTCTTATTTCATCCACATGATTCCTATTGCGGAACTTAGTGCACTAATGAGACATGCCACACGTTGTGATAGTACTGTGAAGGACCCACGGATCTTGAAAAGCGTGGGAAGTGTTGATCATTGTAGATATGTCAGCAGGTTTTGCATCTGTTGTTCTGGCAGGGTCTGGTGCTGCTTTGAGTTGGTGTCTGTGTCTGTGGTGTCTGGAGTCTGGTGTCTGTCTGGTGAGTTGGTCTGTGGGGAGCTTGCTTCTGATGAGTGTGAAGAGGTTGAGGGGTTGTTTGAAGGCCAGAAGTGGGGGTCCAGGGAAGATTTCTTTCAGAATGGGGTAAAATCTGTGCCTAAGAAAGTAAAAGCTGAATCATTATGGATTTACAGAGTGAATAAATGAACTTATCACATATTTCATAAAAGTATGCAAATGCTGATATTGTCTTTTAGCACAGATGGATAATGAATGGGTCTAAGTTGATTTGCAAAAACAAGTCCTTAGTGTCCACCCATAAATATTTTAGTCAGGAGTTTTACAGGGATACTATGCTTGGTAAGTGCATCTAATTTAAAAATGATTGAACAAGCCAGCTGCTTGTAATAAATTAAGCACATAAAAAGCAGCCAGGGAAAGGGAGTACACAGTTCTTGAAGGCTTCAAAACATATGTGCATTAACTTTATTAATGTACGTCATCACATGATGTACTTCTTAGCAATTTATCCACTTGTCTGGAAGATAAGAACAGAAATACTTGGTTCCTGTAGAGTTTCTGACTCAGTCATAATGTCACTTTTGGTTAAATGAAGGAAATTATATTATCTTGATCCTTTAAGTCATTCCTCTTCCACAGAACTTATTAATAATTATTATTTGTATTTTGATAAGACCTGGGGACCAACTGATAACAGAGTAATAGACAGTGTCTACACCAAAAACCTCAAGGTCTAAATAGATAAGACAGATAAGGGTCAGAGGAAAGAGACACAACATCCAAGTAGAGTAAACAGAGTGATGATTGACAAATGTCACCTTACGACCACTATTTTGGAGAGACTGTTGGTGGGACTTTTTTTCCCCTTATCTCTTTGGGTAGGAGTTAGTAAGGGGAGCGGGGACTAGCTAAACAGAAAGGCAAAGGGAGGGAGATATAGATGGGAGTATGCAGCGCAAGTCAGTGGCATACTGTGAGTCTCCGGCACCCAGAGCCAAGCCTGCATTTGCACCCTCCCCCTCCCGGCCCCCCACACACACAGGGTAGAAGGGTCCCAGCACTGTCCTGAAGCTGCCCATTGGGGGTGGCGTGAGGCCTAGGGGGGTGCAAATGCAGGCTTGGCTCCTCTACCCTCACACTCCCACCGCACTTACCTGCCACATGGAGACTGCCTCTTCCACTCCAGCCAGGCAGCCTGGTGCTGGCTCAGATTGGCATCGTCTCAACCCTCAGGCCTGGAGGGGGAGGGGTGGGCCCGGCCCTTCACGATGTGGGCCCGGCCCTTCACGATGTGCAGAGGAGAGATACAGAAGTGGGAGCAGCTGCCCCTGAGCCTCCTGCACCCCCTGCCTATCATGAAGGGCCACTCCACACTTATCCGCTCTACCGCCCTGCAGCCTGGCACTGGCTCGGATGGGGCAGCCTCACTCCCTAGCCTGGGGGGAGGAAGCGTTGGGCCAGGGAAGAGGGGCACTGGAAGGGCTAGCACTCCTGTCCTCTGTGTGTTGTGAAGGGCTGGCTTGATGCCTCCCCTCTCCCCCACTCCACAAGCCTGGCCTCCCGTACCTTGCCTCCTCTCTCAGTACGCCACTGGGGCAGGTAAAGTGGCAAGAAATAGTTGGACCAAACAGTCAATGTCCAGAGCAAAAACTGATTAAAACACTATCATCAGTATCCAACAGTTCTTTCTACAGAGCCTGCTGCCATGCTTTTGCATCGGATCCTGCCAGTCATTGATTCTCTGACACTTGGGGGCTGGCTTCTGGCTAGAATTCATTTTTTTCCACTGCCCAAAAGACTGCAAAGAAGAAGAGGTGCCCAGAAGGAAGTGAGGAGCATCTCTGCACAGTTCTAGATCACAGTGGGAAAGGGTGCCCCAGCTATTTTTCATCCCCCTTGCTGCATTGCCAAAATTGCAATACCTATTAAAGCTGATTATTCGTCTGCTTCTCTTTCAATGGGAGTTGCATGTGCAAAGGACTTGCAAGAGCTTATGATTACATTTTTAACATCCAATTTAAGAACATGACAAAAAGTGATGGTGATTCCATATACCCTTTTTCTTACACCAAATTTTGACTTACTGTATATGCTCGCCTATAAGCCGACCCACATATAAGACGACCTTGGCTTTTAAAGCCCCAAATCCAGGAAAAATGCACCACCCGTGCAGAAGCCGAGGATCAAACTTTATTACAGAAGGCCTCTCCAGGGCCAATCCCCTTTTTCCCCTCCCTGCTTTTTCCTGCTCATCACCCCAGCCCCCCACCCCCGGCCATTCGCTGCTCCTCTCGGCTCAGCCCACCCCTACTCGCAGCCTTTCCCTGCTTCTCTCCCACCCGCGGCGTTTCCCTGCTTCTTTCGGCCCCCCCTTGCAGCTTTTTCCCATTCCTCTCAGCCCCCCACCCTTTCCCTGATTCTCTTCTCCCCTCCTGCCCTTTCCCTGAACCTCAGCCTGCCCACGGCTCCTTCCCCTGCTCCTCTGGCCCCCCCTTACCTGGCTGGAAGCCAGTAGGTTCAGGGGTGGCCAGACCGGGAGCCGCTCTGTGGTCAGCCGGCCTCTCCTGCCTTGAGCACGCTCTATCTGAGACAGAACATGCTCAGGGTGGGAGATTTGAAACTCCAGCCTGGCTACAGCAGGACAGGGTAGAACACTCAATCCACCCAAGTCTTCTGCAGCAGGAGCTCGCGGGCCGAATCGGGCCTGCCCGGGGGCTGGATCGGTCCCGGGGGCTGGATCGGGCCTCCCGTGGCACTGGATCTGGTCTGAGAGCCGGATGCAGCTGGATCCGGCCCTCAGACCAGATTCGGCACCGTGTCAGGCCCAATCCAGCCCACGGGACCGAGTCAACCCCTGGGCAAGTCCGATCCGGCCCGCAAACTTCTGCCGCAGAAGACTCGGGCGGAACAAGCGTTCCGCCCTGTCCTGCTGCAACCAGGCTGGAGTTTCAAATCTCCCACCCTGAGCACGCTTTGTCTCAGACAAAGCATGCTCAGGGCAGGAGCTGCCAGCTGGCCATGGAGTGGCTCCCGGTCTGGTCAGCCCTGCACCACCTGGCCTCCAGCCAGGTAAGGGGGGGCCAGAGGAGCAGGAGAAGGAGCCGTGGGCAGGCTGAGGATCAGGGAAAGGGCGGGGGGGGGGGCCGAGAGGAGCCGGAAAAAGCCGCGAGGGCGGGGGTGAAAGGAGCAGGGAAACGCCGCAGAGGGAAGAGGAGCAGGGAAAGGCTGCGGGCGGGGAGGGTGACTGATAATTCCCTGTAAATCCTACTGGTGAAGCGCGTATAAACCGAGATTAGCCTTTTAAGCTCATTTTTCGGCACAAAAACCTCGGTTTATACGCAAGCATATATGATACATTAGTTGCTTAATTTTCCACCAGTTTTTGCTGAGAGACTTGGATAATTCTGAATAACACATTTATTTATAAAAGTCTAACAAATTTAAATATTCCACTAGCAGAATTATTCATGCATAAAATGTTTATGTATGTCTGGTGGAGCAAAGGATTGTAGAGTGAGGCAGTATGAAATAAGGTGAAGTGAAGTAATATATGGTCTAGAAGATGAGAATGAGCTGTTTCATCATTGTAAGTTCCAAAAGGTAGCTGTTAGTCTAGTTCAGCAAAACAAACAAGTGGTCTGGTGGCACTTTAAAAGACTAACCTAATAATAACAGAATAGATAAATACATTTGTTAATCTTTTAAAGTGCCACCAGTCCCCTTGTTTGTTTTTCATCATTGTATAGTTTGAAAGTTTTATACAAATGGCCTGTTTCCCCAGTCCTCGCTCAGACAAAATTCCCAATGACTTCAGTGGGAGTCTTTTCCTGCATAAGCATTGCAAAATTGGGTCCAAGATGAATAAAAGAAAAATAATTAAATATGATACAAAAGTGTAGAATACACGGTATCTGTTGTGCTGTATTTCAGTTTAACATTAGTTGATATCTAGTTTGATATTGCATATGTATTTATGCACAGTGTGTTCCTGTAAATTGATATCCGTGTTTATATAGATACATGTCATATAAATACGCAGCATATTGCAATGTATCTATTCCCCTACAGATTATGGGATATGTAAGAGGCAATGTCAAATGCATCATTAAATAATGGGCTAAATAGAGTCTTGCTATATAACTGCATTGACCATAAGTTTTTTTAGAGAGAGAATTCTTTCTGAGGTGTCTTGCTGGTGGGTTATGCCCATATATCCAGGGGAGCTAACTGATGGCCATATTTGGAGTTGGGAAGGAATTTTCCCCCCAGTCAGATTGGCAGAGACCATGGGGGTGGAGTGCTTCGCCTTCCTTTACAGACTGGAGCACAGTTCACTTGCTGGTTTGAACAAGAATAGGTGCAGGTTCTCTGTAACTTAGTGTCTTTAAATCAATATTTGAGGACTTCAGTAGCTCAGCCAGAGGTTGTTGGCCTATTACAGGAATAGATGGGTGAAGTTCTGTGGCCTGCTGTGTGCAGGAGATTGGACTGGATGATCATGATGGTCTCTTCTGGCCTTGAAGTCTATGAATGTAAGATATATAAGGAATGCATGTGGGATAGCATTTCTTGAAATTATAATAGTGAGCTGTTTGTTCAAATAATGTATTGTAATTATTTGCTGACTTGACTTTCCTTGGAGGTGCAGTGGTCCAGTCTGTGGTTTAGCTCACATCTGAAGTATATAATAATTTCCCATAGATGCATAAACATTTATGTCCATCACAGTTGTTCTGAAATTGTAAGATGGAATTTGCCAAGTGGCTTTAAGGCACCCAACTCCCATTGATTTTAGGTCTCATTGATTTTAGGTCCTTTGAAAATTTCAGCCAAAATGAATAATAAGGTAAAGAGTTTTAATACTAGCAAAGAGCAGAGAAAAATCTGATTCTAAATAGAAGTAGTCAAGCACACTATTTTCTGAACTGTGTTTGCAAATATGATAGAGAGTGGTGATTGCCCCATAAGGAAAGATCCAGTCCCATGACACGTTAATGGCTGCCAGTAACAGTGATAATGTGCCAGTGGGCATAGAATCTCCATACAATTTCCAGCCTTCAGTCAGTAAGAGAGAAAGAAGGGAACAAACAGAGAAGGAAAGTATTATCTGTAATGATTCTCCCCAACTCCTGAGGAGGAAGGCAATTATATGTTGTAGTTTCTTCACAATGGTCTTAGATCTGTCCCAAACTGTGATGCTTTGTCAGTTATGGTAGGGAAATTGCACTTGCATTTATCTCCACTCCTTCTCCCATGGCATTGCTGGGCTCCAGAGGCAAGAACTTCAGTCATTCATAGAGTTGCCAGAATAAAGAGTCTTTAATAAGAACAGGGATATAGTCTCTGTCCTCTTCTCTACCCAGGAAAAAATGAGTAATTTTTGTCACCTGCGTTTCAAATATTCTTTATAAATGCAGAGCACAGTACAAATCCACTGTGTTATGTAAAAAACATAAGCCTGGTTTGTGACTAGTGCCTTTCTCTTGGATACAATCAAATGACTTTTCAGTGCTAATTACTGACAAGCATTATTAGCTATAAATAAAGCTAAGATTTTGTCATTGGTATTTCTAGTAAAAGTCACAGGCAATAAACCATGGAAGCCCAAGTTCCACTGTGTGGGGCTGACAGCCCAATCAGAGTCTAACTGCCTGGGGGTAAAGTCGTGAACTTACATAAAATCATGGAATCAGAGACCTCCATGACTTACTGGTAGCCTTAGCTACCATACATAAGCAGTCCTTCTGACATCAGACTGCACACGTTGTGACAATGTATTAAGTATTGAATACTTACCATGTTAGATATCCTGAGCTCCTGAAATCTATAGTGTATTCTGCTACTTTGTGTGTTTTACAAGCACATGAATAGCAGCAGCAATTCCTAACTGCATGCGTTTTTTGGATGTATGTTTGGCATATCTCACATCATGCAATATGTGGCATGTGCTTGCTTTCTTTGTCTTGGGCATGTGTCGATATCATTTTATGCTTCCAGATAGCGGTGGGTCTGCTCGCAAACGTGCTGCAATGTCTGTCACATTAACAGCTGTGAAGAGAGTTCAGAGTTCTCCAAACCTATTGGCAGCAGGTATAACTAACCAGTGGGATACCACCTTGGAATGGCTTTGTGTAACATTATATATTTCTGTAGAATTTCACTGCAAGGAGGAGGGGTAACCAAAATAGCTACTCTACTGGCAAGGTCAAATTTATATAATTTCATGAGGCCAGATCCTCTGCACATATTTTGTTTCTGAGGATGTAATCTTACTTTTCTTCTGATTACATATAGTGGACATTGAAGAATAGGTAAAACTTCCTGAGAAATTTTGAACAGCTGTTTTAATTTTTTAAATTTTTTAAAATGTCGCCTAAGTATTTTGAGTATTCTCTCCTCCTTTACACCCGCCTTCCCTTCCCCCCCTATTTTGTTCATAGGAAAAGTAGCATGGAAACTGGAGTTTGTTTCTTAAAAAGTCAGTGGCTTCTGTTAAAATTAGAATTCTTTGTTCTTGATATTTCAACCAGTTTTTGAGACTGTTGTGCTATTGCAAGCAGAAGATTATGATTTCAGTTGTGAAATAAGCAGTAGGAGCCAAATGAACTTTTATGAAACAAAAAATTCCATTTTCAAGAAAATGTTTCTAGAAATTTAAAATCAGAAGAAAAACAAAAAAAAGTGTTCAATATAGGGACAAAACTACTTCTTAATTACAGGACTATATTCAGAGCTGGTTTAAACAAGTAAAACCTGAAGGCATATCTGTTGGCCATATTCAGTGGTAACTTAAATCATGGTGTAAATTACGTGCTAGATGTAAATAGGTCAGAAAACCTGTGTGAGTGCCTTGCACTAAATTGGCAATCAGTGGCTGTGCCAAACAAGTGTAATCAGTGCTTTTTTGTTTTATTTTGATTTAAAAGGGGAAAGAAAGTGCCGGTACTCATATCTTGTTAGTAAATTTGAAAAATGCCTCTCCCACCTCTCTTCTTCCTGTGCCACACCTCTTCTTCCAGTGGTGTGCTTCCTTCCCCGTTGACCCCGCCCCCCACCTGGGCAGCAGGGATGGTAAGGAACAGGAGCAGCACACTCCTTTTCCCTGCTGACCCTACCCCCGCAGTGGGGCCAGCAAAAAAAGGTGCCGGTCCCATGTACCCCTGCGTACCGTCACAAAAAAAGCACTGAGTATAATACTTAAAGGAGGCAGAAGAGTGAGTGAACAAGAAGATCTAAGGCCATGTCTACACTGGGGGTGCCATCTAAAGTTGATGTTTATACATTGACATAATAAAATAGGAGAGTGTCCACAGGACACCCCTGCTCCGGCTCCTTCGGTTACCCGTGTAGACGCTGGCCGCCGGCTTGGCAGTCCCCGCTGGGGCTGCCGCCGGCCACCGCAGCCCTACTGCAGACTCGGCAGCCCCCCGCCACCGCTGCTGCCGGCCACCACAGCCCTGCTGTGGACTCCACAGCCCCCCCTCGCCCCCTTGCAGCCGGGCTGCGGGGGCCGGTGGCAGTTCTAGCAGTGAGGCTGCCGAGCTCCCAGCCAGAGGCCAGTGTCTACACTGGGGTTAAGGCGAATTACTAAATTCACCCTTAACCCTACTCCTCCTGGAGGGTTGGAGATACAATGCTAACTTGTAACAGCTCTTAATTCGACTTTCCAGCAGCCTGAGTGCATACGCGGGCTGTAGAAGGTTGAAGTAAGGAGCGTTACATCAACCTACGCCCTCAGTGTAGACCAGGCCTAAGATAAAATAGTGGTCTGAATGAAGGTTATTTACTTCAGTTTTCCATTGTAACTTTGCAATCACTCAACTAGAAAAAAATTGTCAAAAACCTTGAGGGTAGAACTGTAAACATTCTTTACAGAATAAGTGCACAATTTCTCACAAAACCTATACTGACATTTCAACATACTTTCAAAGGAAGTAGCTTCCCCACTTTCTCACCAAAGTGAAACTACTGTAGCAATTACAACGCATTAAGGATAAGATAGAGTGTTAGCATATTGGAGTGAAGAGTCTTCATCTGCACAGCTCTGGTTAAGGGACTGTCAGAAACTGTAAACCTTTGTATTTAGAGATAAACACTAGGTTTATCATAAAATTTCACTCCTGCAAAGTGTCAGCCCATCAGTACTTTCTGAAGTGTTTAATGTTTACAACAAAGAGCAGTTGTTTTAGACCATTTGTACAATTCCAGTGCACAGTTTCTGGTTTTTTTAACTTTGTTTATAGATAGTCTAAATTGTGGACTAGTTCAAAAAAAAATACAAAATAAGAAATGTATATTGTTGTAAATTTCATACAGATTCTTCAGATGTGAGAATCTAATCCACAAGGACAAAATCTAATTGAAATGAGTGGGACTACTTGCAAAATCAGATGGTATTCAATATGAGTAAGGGTAGTAAAATTTAGCTTTTAGGATGTTATTTTCTGTGCATATATTATAAACTTCAGAAAATGCATATTATTGGCCTGATATTCCAAAATGCTTCTTGCAAAGTCAGTATGATTTATTATGTAAACATGCAAATGTATGTTTTGGAAGATCTTGTTTACTGTATTTGATAGTTCATAAAAGTAGAGCTGATTCTTATTTAGATCACTTTAGTTAGTGGATTATTAATCTAGTGGGTTAGATTGTTGTGCATGATGAATTCTTATGACAGGCCTCGACAAAGTTGGCTCCCAACTAGGCGCCAGTAGTTTTATTTTTTGTCGCCAGCAGGTGAGCCTCCACTGCATTTCCACAGTGGCAACCTGGCACCCAGGTTTTGTTGAACCTTGTCTTATGAAATTTTTCCAATTGAAGAAGAATTCCATACATTGACATAACTATTTTTAAAATTAGTCCGCCTTTAGACTATCTAATAATCACATATCAAAACATGCCCCATGCAAATACACTGTTTATAGGGACAGAGTTTTTGTCTTTCTCTTTGACTCTGCCAAACACTTTAGCAGCATCCTGCAGTTTCCCACATTCAGCATCATCCAAAAATCTCACATGTATGGCCCCATGGGTTTTGGATGAAGCCTCTCCATGCTGTCTTAAAGCAGTGTCATTTCTTCTGGTATCTAAATTTAAGATGGCAAATTATAGAGTTTACTGATAAATAGGCAACAATAGTGTTTATTTTATTCCCTATTGGATGTAGTGGTGATTTAAATAACCACAATGTAGTAATTGTCACAGCACAGTGTAATCCTTCATAAAATGTAATGTAATTGGACAATAAACATTGGTTATTTACCATGCAATATTCTGAGGTGTATATAGGTAGTAAAGGGAAATTGTGGGTATGTAATTTCAATAAAACAGGTAATACATATTTTATAGATCTTTTGCAACTGTGCAATATCAGAAGACATTTCTTAGAAACAGTTTTTTCTGTAGTGTATACTGTCTCTTCTGAGACCGAGGTTAATTTCTACAGGTACAATTACATCAACTCCTTTAAAATGGCCTATAAAAAAATCTTTAATTCAGTACAAAGAAAACTCAGTTATGATACATTTAGAAAATATTCTTGCATACTGAAGCATGGACAGTTACAGTTGTGGGGAAAAAATAACAATATATACCGGTAGTTTAAAATCAATTTCTCTGTGACAAGGCCAGTTTGACTGCAGTGGAGGCTCACTGAGTGTGTGACTTTATTGCTAATTATCTTGGGCCAGGTCTACAGTAGTCGCGGAATTCAGTGACAGTCAAAGGGAGATATGCAAGCCACATAAAATAACTTGAGTATCTCCCTTCAACTTCCTAACGCCTACTTACCACAGCATCTCCACTATGCTGAGTCAAAGGGAAATGCCATCCCTTTGACTCAGCACTACTCTTCTTGAGAGGGTGAACTTACTGCATCAACTTATGGATCAACTGAGCAGGTCTTCACTTACTGCTCAATCGATCTGGAAAGACTTAACTGATGGCAGCCACATTTGCTGCCCTAGGTGTAGACCCACCCTTGGTAGCAGCAGCTGCTGCAGACTATAAAAAGCAACACCACAATTATCCTTGGGTTTCCATTAGATTTTCTAAAATACCTTTATTTAATTAGCCCCATACTCAGAATGATTAATTATCGCTAGGATATTAAGAAAATGGCTTAACTTGGTACAGCAACATGGATAAAATTCAGACCCAGCTACACCTGTCTACATCACTGACTTCACTGGGCTGTGTAGGTGTAAATGGTACAGAATTTGACACCATATATGCAGAACAATAACTAAAAAGAATCACAAATGCATCCATCAAGACATCACCCAAAATTGCTCGGTTGGTTTTTTTTATAAATATGTTCTTATCAAAGTATACTGTGAGTCTAGTCCTACAAACCTTAGATATTTAAGATCTCCTGAAAGTCACTGTGAGGTCTGAGAGTACAAGAAATGCAGAACCAGAGTCAATGTCATGTGCAGCCTGCTGTTCCATCGCTGACAGAACTGCCTACAGTATTTTAATTTCCAGCACTCGCTAAACTAACTATTTCTTTTTTAGGACCTGATTCTCAGTCTCCAGATTCAGGTAAATAAAACATGATTTTCTTTATGCAGAAATGTACCAGTATTGTAAATGTCTGAATTATAGCAGTCTTTCATACGTATATAGACTCATGCACCCAAATGGATCTCCATGCACCTTACAAATCTTTCTGATTTTTGCAAACTATCTCAAATGAAACCTGTGACTGAGAACATCAGGCAGACAATCACTGGTTTGAAGTGGCATCAAGGCTTCCAGAACAGTTTTGTCCCAAAGTTAGTTAAATTACATATATGCCAGACAATCAGTTTTGTTCCTATTTCTGTGGGTTGCACAATACATAATGCTCACCAGTAAATGCTGCCATCCTAGGCTGAAATGTAGCAGTGGTCTAACAGTGCATCCCAACAGTACACGAAGTTCAGGACAGAAACTGACAAATGTCTTATCAAATTGACATATTAGGGGAGGAATACAGGGAGGAATTTAGCCAGAATACTAAGGCTAACACCTACTCTTAAAGTGTCACTGAATCTTTAATAATTACAAGTGATTAAAACCTCAAGTTTAGGCCTCATCCAAAAGATAGCACTTCTGCAGTAAAGTAATGTAATATAGTTGTATTGGATAAAAATTGACTCAGGTAGGATACAACCTTCTGATTCACCATCATTAGTTCAATGACATCAGAGATCTCTCTTAAAATCTCCAGTGAAAGTCCCGTGAATACATATCCCAATCATTACCCTGAGCATCCTGCTTCTATACTGCATACCTTTTCCCTGCCCTTTTTCTGCTTTTTTTAAAAAAAATCTTTCGGTCTATAAAATATTCAGGTCAGGAATGTGTCTTCATTTATATTTGGATGATGACTAGACTATGAGGACCAGAAATCTCAGAATAGAAGGCTTGTCAGTCTAAAAGACAAATTTATAATAACAAGATCCAGTGAGTGGAAGTTGGAAGACAAATTCAGACTATAAATAAGGCAGCGTTTATTGTGATATGTTCTCCATCACTGGACCTCTTTAAATAGAGATTAGATGTTTTCTGAAAGAGATACTCTAGTTCAACCAAAGCTGTTTGACTTGAAACAAGAATAAATGGAAGTCTTATGGTCTAAGTTATTCAGCAGGTAAGACTAGATGATCACAATGGCCTTAAAATCTGTATGTATATGAATCCATGGATATTGTAGAAACTATCAAACACAAGTAAAATAATGACCATACTGATCTAGGCTGATCTAGCTGACGGTATCAGTGCTTGAGAAGTTGTAGCTTCAAGTTTATCCATTTAACTCTAATTTAGATGTACCTATTGTCAATAATAGTAATTCTAGATACTGGCTAGAATGTTGTACTTGCAATAGGTAGGTTTATTATGGCAACATGGCTATGTAGGGATTGTTTACCAAAAATTTGTTTTGATTTTTTTTCTCTTCACAAAAGCTTGGACATCTTATGATGGCAGTAGAGAGACATTGAATGGAGATGCTAGTAGCTCATCTCTTGCAGCAAAAGGCTTTAGAAGTGTCCGGCCAAACCTACAAGAAAAGAAGTCTCCAGCTCAGGTAAACCTTCAGACACACAGTTTCGTCCTTTTGCTATTAAGTAAGAGTTAGTTTCTGGATGCATGACATGCAGGTGTGATGCCTGATGGTGCATTATCCATCTGATAGCACCTGCACATCTTATTATGTGTTGTATTATCAGTTTCTACTGTGCGCATAAACATACACCACCCAGGACACCTGTCTGTTGGTTCAGTAACACAAAAAGCGACTTTTCAAGAACAAGGCTGTATGCAAATAAAAATAGGCCACGTTCAATCAAAAGCCTTATACGATTGTACTTGGACTTCAAAGGTAATTGATTAATATTTTACACTCCAAAGAAATATATTCTTTATGGAATAAATAATAACTGATTATAAAGTTGAATTAAATTACTTTAAGAATAACCAGAAGTACTGTTCCTCAGATAAATTATTCAGTACTCTTCTTCAGGAAAATTATTCAGTTCTGTTCTTCGGGTAATTGCTAAATTATATAACAATTATAGAAAAAAACCATGAAACCCTATGGCTTAATTTGGAAACATATTTATAATAGTATTTGCATTACTATTTTAATTCAAAAGCTTCAAAAGTATGTGTGGTGTGTGTGTGTGTGTGTGTGTGTGTGTGTAAATAAAATGTATGTATGTTACTCATAAATATTTGTCAGCTAAAATGATCTGTTGAGTACATTTTATGAACTATTTAAATCTGTAAAATTTTATATTCTCAAACAGTAGTGTAGGTGCAAAATAAAATATGTTTGGTATAACAAACTCAGTTTTGATCACAATTCACTCTTTCCATTAACAATTGGAATCTGTGGCTTTCTAGACATCAGAATACAGTATTATCAGGTACCATGCAGTAACTGATCCAAAATCTTTTCATTGTATTGAATGGAGTTTGGATCAGGCCCTTATTCTTTTGTTTTAAAGTTACAGGTCTAACTCAAGTTACTTTTCCTGCTAACATTTACTTTCTTTCTGTTTCTCCTCCAATGTTGTTTTGCTGTGTGTGGATGCTTTTGGCAAATAAGGCACCCCTGCCACCCCCGAGAAAAGAAAGTTTTCATAGATCTGGAATAACTCATCACAAGGGTGAAATTAATTTACAGTCATTAACAACCAAGGCAACTAAAAAACTCCCCTCAGATACTATTGCCTATACTAACAAGGAGGCTATTCACAGGACAATGCATTCTAAAAAATCTAATCCAAGTGTGTCCTATGCACAAAGAATCACTAAGCCACTGGCCTCTGTCTCTAGCACACACACGAAAGCAGTAGCTGGCATTAGTGCTACTCTTCATCAAGGCTACAGACAAACATCTCAAAAACGCAGAGTTTCTACCCTGAAATTAACCCAGACACAAGATCCACCAAGTAGTGCTCCTTGTAATACACAGCAACAGCCCATGCCTAATGAAGTGTCAACATTTGCACAAAGGCCTGTCTCACCTACCTGTAACCCTGTGCCTGAGATACACACAGCATCTCTTTCCATTCAGATAGCCCCCCTCCTTGACAATAAAGCAGAGCCTGAAATCCAAGAACATCCACCTAGGCCTTCTGCAGACACTCCAAAGATGCCTCCAAAAGATGTGGGACAAAAGTCTACAGCTTCTCCTTCTGCACAGTCCGCAGAATGCAATGTGGTATATTAAACTTTTCCATCTTTTATTTTAGATCTATCCTGAGTCACTTAACATTTTTCTATTTAGTATACTCACATTACCATGACTATAGCTTTATTTTCTGGGTAAAACTACCTGTTGCACTATTCAACGTAGAAATGAATCATTTAATATTTTTCAAAAAGGTGTTGCAAAAAGGTTCTGATCCTGTTGAGTTGGGAGGTGGGTATAAGTTACATATTGAAAATAAATTATCTGGCTTATATTATACAGGTGGTAATATTATGCACAATAGGAAAAGTATGCTGTGAGTAAGAAACCCATGTATTTCTCAGTTTTGTACTGTGCCTAGCACAGTAGGGCTCCACTCTTGATTCATCCTTAGGCACTAGCATAATAAATGTGATTAATTATATGAGTGATACACCCCCTAAGTAGCACTGTTTGGTGGGATCCTACTTTTGAAAACTAGTATGGTGACACCAGTGCTAGATGGAACTATTGGGAACTGGCTCCTGGTGCACCTTTGAAAAGATGCCACTAGAAGTCCTACAAGTGCAACTCTGCCAATGTGCTCGTATGACCCCACTCCACCAAGGCATCCTCCACTGGGACTAGCTAGAGCTTCCAGCAATGCTAATTTCTGTACTTACCACTTTCTGGTATCCAAATGACTGCTGTCCTGTGCATAAGAGATGGGTAGTATTTGTGCCATCTGTCTTTTCTGCGCAGGACTAGACCTGACGTAGCCCTACATATTCTAAATTGCTCGTTCTCCAAATTGCCTTTGTTTATTGAGGGTGACATTCTCACAAACCCACATGGATTTTAGTTCTATTGGAAGTTTCAATTGGCAAGACAGAAAATCACAGATGCAAAAACATTTTTGGATGCTCAACATATAAGAAGTAATAATACTGAGTATATACCCAAGAAAGTGAGTGAGTGAGTTTGTTTGTTTGTTTGTTTAAGTACCCGGCTTAGTGAACCCAGTTTTAGGCTCTTTGGCATACATGTGTCCATATCCTGTACTACAAAACCCAAAAAGGCCTGCCCATTTTTTTTTTGTTCAGTTCTTTAAAAAAACAACTATATAAAACATTTCAGAGAGCTCTAGTAATCCTCTTAATCAGTGCATCATTTTGGCACATCAAGCTTGTTCTTAACAGAATATGGCTCATTAGGAACAAGAAGAGAACTTGCCATAATACCAAACATACAGTATTTTCACTGGACTTTAAATCTGTTATAATAACTTGACATAACTATAGTACAGTATGTACAACATGAAAGGGAGTAGATTTTCAGTAAATAAAGGGGAAGAAGGGCTTGTACTCCATGCAGTTTCATTATATATCATTATGATTGTATAGGGAGAATACTTATTACAGAGTAGACTTATTATTAGCTCATGGGTGAGAAACTTACAGGTGGAATGTCATTAATTTTATCACTAAAATCTCTTCCAGCCCCACCCTCCCCAAATATTGTTAAATCAAATTATCATGGCTTATTATGTGTTAAATTAGATATGTTTTATTGTATTATTTTTTATATTCACTATCCACATGTGAACCTATTTGAACATTCCCAAGAGAAACCATTAAAAACTGTAGTTGCACCTTAATTAAAAAACTGGATCCAGACATCATTGAATAAAGAACAAACCAGATCCGGATCCAAATAATACACCTCAGGCCTTCTCTGTAAAAAACTGAATTCTCTGTAGAGACAAATTTGTGAAGTTTATAGAAGAAATAAAGGAGATCAATCTTACACATTATGTATCACAGTCATCATGGGTGTAACTCCACACAGTCAACATAGTTACTCCAGGGATAAATAATGGACCTGTATCTTGCAAACTTGAAGTTTCCAGATAATTCTCTATAATTTCATCCATCACAACAATGTTATTTTTTGACAGTCATGTTTACAGAACTTTGCATTTAACCAGATCTTTACCTCTGGCAGCAACAAACACCTACAATAGCTTCAGGAGATTTTAATGAAGTTTTCTTAAAAGAAAAGTTGTATACAGAATAGAGATCTAGGACATTAAAATGGCAAAACTTTGCACACCCTCTTCCTGAATACTCCCCATATAAATCCAGCCAAAACTGCATAAGATATAAGACTGAGGGAGTCCACTGGTCTGTCTTTGGTGGAAATAGTAATCTAACAGATGTCATAAACTGCCCTACCAATCTGTGTGAGATCTGGAAGGCCCTGGAGAAGAACACATTGTTCTGTTCTAGGGAAGGTGTAATTCACCATTCAGATGAGGTACACCAGAGAAGTTGGTTTTAGTTTTCCAGCATTTTCTCATGTCTCTATGTTGAGACTTAATTAAAGCTTAATATCAACCTCAGCAGGAATTGTTCCAGGCATACTAATGAAACAAACTCTGTGAGCTATCTTGGATACAGAAGTATGAAGAACAATCTAAGTATAGCACAAGTCTTTGGACTTAGCATAGTATTGTCCTTTGACAAATAATAATAATTAACGATCAAATAGTAAGACATACAGGGTTTCAAATTCCCTGTCTCAATAATTTGTCTTCTTCAGGCCTGGAACACGGACAATTTTTCAGCAAGGCAGAGTGACAGTTTTTTCTGCATGGAATCACTACCTCTCCACAGTAATGAAAAAATGAGGTGTGAATGCCAACATTTTTCTGTTCACAATTCAGGGCAAAACTTGATTTTTACAGGATTTGCCAGCACTTGGTGATTCACTACACAAGTTTTAATGCATGCTTCTCTTTCATGCCATGTCTTGTGGATACAACGGATCTGTGGGCAGTGTTAGGTGCTTGTCTTTGAATACATTGCTCTCACTGCTCTTTCTAGGTAACCCATATGTCCAGGATTGTGGTACCTTTACTGCTGTGTGGATATAGAGTGGACAGTTAGATGTACAGTAGCACTCTTAAGTTTGAATGTTAGGCTTCAGCTTTGCCTGTTGTTCTGTATGCAATTAAGCTAAAAGTCTTTAATGCTTATAAATAATGAGTATTAATTAGTACATTGACTCAACAATACTTCACTGCTGCAACTATTACTGATGCCATTTTGTTGATACTTCTCACAGTATTTGGCTCTGACTTAGTGATTTTTATTTTTTAACGAAGTGAGTAAGTACAGTGCAGGTGACACCAAAAATGAAGAAACATGGCTGGGACAATATGGAAATTGAGCCACAGTTTTTACCAATATCTGATATAGCTCTACCTAAGATTTATAAGAGATAGGCAGGTGTTCACAATTTTTCTCAAATTTACAATATACATCCAAAATTATCATCACACAGTGAAATATGTATCAGTGTGGACTCTACAGATTATGTCCCTATGCATTTTTCTTTTCACTGTTACATTCTAGTTGCTCATACTGTTAAATATCCAATGGATCATAGGTAGGTATTCATTTAGATAAATTGAAAAGTCTTGCCTCAGCTCAGTGTGGTCTTTGGACAATTAAAAAGAACATTACACTAAATAGTCTGTCTCAAGCAATCCATAATTGTCCAAAACATAATCACCATGACCCATAATAACTCCCTTACTAACCACCGTGAGCAAAGATGAACTATTCAGCATGTCCTAAATTTTTTTGTTGTTGTTATACATGAGGTGCCAACTAAAGAATGTCATTATAAAAAGCAATTTTCTTTTATACTGATCTGATAATTCCACCCTATTTGTTTTCTGCCTTTTCCTTGATTCACTGTGTAGAAAGAATACTCACATGCTTGCGCCTCCTGAAATTCTTTTATTAGATTAATAAATTCATGGATTCCAGAGTCAGAAAGGATCACTGTGATCATCTAGTCTGCAGGCCACAGAACTTCCCCCAAAGTAATTCCTGGAGCAATGGTTTCAAGCTGCAGGTGAGGAGGTCGAGGTAGGATATTAGGAAAAACTTCCTCACTGGGGCTGCGTCTACACTTGTAAATTAAGTCGATTTAAGCTTGCTTAAGTCGACTTAATTTACCCTGCGTCTACACTACAGTTTCCTTAAGTCGACTTAATCAGCTTGCTTAAGTCGATTTAAGGAAAATAAAGTAGACTTAATGAAAATTAAGTCGACTTTATTAAACCTAGATTTAAGTAGATTTAAGGCTTAATTCGACTTTTTTTTTCTCCATGAGCCCATTGTGCTTGGGAGCTTCCTTAACATTAAGGACACAATGGCTGTAGAGGCTCCCAAGTTCAATGGGCCCATGGAGAAACCTGATGAGCCATTAAGGAGACAATGGTTGTAGACAGCCTCCTGTCTGGGGCATTTTCACAGAATCACACAAGTTAAAGTATAGATATAACACCAAATTCCTAACTTCTAATATAAATACAATTCCTATACATAAACTATATAATCATTCCCAGCAAATTACTACCTTTCTATTTATACCAAACATGACATAGTTCCTATGGATTATAGCATTTATGAGATATTAATAGAAAATAATATCATAAATGCTTCCCTAAATCCAGACAGAGTCACACCCTGCCCACATGCCCTGCCAGGGTCCCTGTCCCCATTTGCCCCATTGTACACAAGGGGTGCCCCCCCACCAGCGTGGACCTGCCCAAGGTCCACCTAGCCCCTAGAAGTCAACCTAGGCATCCAGTGTGGACGCTCTAGGTCGACTTTGTAAGTTCCCCTTTAAGTCGACTTTAATTTTAAGTGTAGACTCGCTAAGTCGACTTAGTTAAAGTCGACATAAAATTACAAGTGTAGACATAGCCTGGGAGGGTGGTGAAGCATTGGAATGGGTTGCCTAGGTAGGTGGTGGAATCTCCATCTTTGGAGATATTTAAAGTCCGGTTAAACAAAACCCTGGCTAGGATGATTTAGTGGAAGTGGTCCTGCTTTTAGCGGGGGTTGGACTAGATGACCTCATGAGGTCCCTTCCAGCCCTAAGATTCTATGATTCTAAGAACATCCAGTGTTGATTTTAAAATTGTCGGGGATGGAAAACCCACCACAACCCTTGGTAACCTTGTTTCCAGATTGAATTTGTCTAGCTTCAACTTCTAGCCTTTGGATCATGTTATGTCTTTTGTTGCCAGATTTAAGAGCCCGTTGCTAAGTATTTGTTCCACATGTAGGTACTTACAGACTATAATCAAGTGTCCCTTGACCTTCTCTTTGTTAAGCTAAATAGGTGGAGGTGCTTGAGTCTATCACTATAAGAAGTGTTTTCTAATCTTTTAATCATTCTTGTGGCTCCTCTCTGACCCTTTCCAATTCATCACCATCCATCTTGAATGTGGACACCAGAGCTGGACACAGTATTCCAACAGCTGTCACATCACAGCCAAACATGGAGGTCAAATAACCTCTCTACTCCTGACTCTTTTGGTCACTTTGGGAGCTCTAGTGTTCAACTGATTATGCATTATTTATAAAATACATTTCAGAGTTAGTTTCCCAGAATAGAGCCCCCTATCCTGTAATTATGGTTTACGTTCTTTGTTCCTAGATATATATGGTTACATTTAGCCATAGTCAAATGCATAATGCTTGCTTGCAATCAGTTAACCAAGCAATCCAAATTATTTTCTACAGTCACCTGCCTACTTCGTTACTGAATTTTGGGGTCAAGTTTGAGGATATCTGCAGTCTTTATCAATAATTATATTATGTTTTCTTCCAGGTCATTAATAAAAATCTTAGATCACAAAGGGCTAAAAAATGATCCCTGAGAAACCCCATTAGAAACACACCTATTTGATGATGATTCCCCATTTACAAATACATTTGGAGACCTATCAGTTAGCCATCTTTTTAGCTATTTAATGTGAATCATGTTCATTTTGTATTCTAATGTTTTAATCAAAATGTCATGCAGTACCAATTCAAATGGTTTACAAGTATATTATATCAACACTATTACCTTTATCAACCAAAGTGGTCATCTTATCATTAAAGTGATGATAACACAGACTGATCCAGGACCATCCAGAATATAATGAGCTTGTCAAACTGCATTAATTTATTGATTTTTTTTTTTTGCCTGCAAAAGTTTAGTTCACAAATCCCTTCTTAATGTTTGAGCTCCCAAATTTTCTAGAGCAAACAAATGAACTACATTTTAAAAAGTCATGATTAATTGCAATTTTAATCTCACTGTTAAATAATAAGAAAATACCAATATTAATTTATTATAAATATTTTGAATTTTTTTATTTCAATTACAACACAGAATATAAAATGTACAGTGCCCACTTTATATTGTTTTATTATAAATATTTGCACTATAAAAAAGATAAAAGAAATAGTATTTTAGTTCACCTCACAAATACTCCTAGTGCAATCTTTATAGCATGAAAGCGCAATTTACAAATATAGATTTTTTAACATAACTGCACTCAAAAACAAAACAATGTAAAACTTCAGAGCACACAAGTCCACTAAGTCTTACTTTTTGTTCAGCCAATTGCTAAGACAAAAAAGTTGGATTCAAATTATATTTACATAAAATGATGCCTGCTGCTTATTGGTAGTGGTGCATGGCACTGTTGTAGCCAGCATTGCAAGGTGCTTCCAAGCAAGGTATGCTAAACATTCTTATGCCCCTTCATGTTTCAGCCCCCAATCCAGAGGATATGCTCCCATGCTGAATTTAAATTGGTATTCTTTTATTGTTTAACAGTGTGAGTAAAACTACAATTAATCATGCTATTTTATCTTGTGATTAAATGTGGGGTTTTTAATTGTTTGAGGGACTAATAATTTTTAAATACTATTGTGATTAAAAGTATACCTGGTGTGTAGAACTCTGAAAACTATGTGAGTTCCACCAGCTATATATATGGTACTGCTGTAGAACTGAGGTACAAGCCAATAGGAGGGATAGCATAGATAGTCCCACTCCAGGATATGCTTTGGGAAGCAAGCTGACTTGGATTGCTATAGGAGATTGATGTAAAACTATACTGATAAAAGGATCTGTGGGCAAAATCTTGACTCCGTTAAAGACGTTGGCAAAACTCCCACTGACTTCAGAGGGGCTAGGATCTCACTCAGTGTCTTTTACAACCAGACCTTATGGTGTTGTTATGTTCACAATCAAATGTCTGAAATGCACAAAAAAAACCCCCCCAAAACCCAGGCATATGCAGTACAATGACATCAGTTTAAAAATTCAGTAGTCTTGTGAGTCCTATAGGATTTTGCACTGTGGAACACACAAATTCCTGCCTATATAGCTCATAGGTTGCCATCTTGAAACGGCTTCTCATCAGATTAAGTTCCCCCCCTCCGGCATGCTTTTGGAGCTTTTGGGGAGCATTGCCAATGTTCAAAGCTACCCCGAGAATACATCCTGTATAGCATTCCAAAATCCTACAGTTAGTCTTGTGTATGTGAAGGAGAGTGAAGTGGAGATGTGAATGGGAGTGGAGTAATCAATACTTCCCTAAGTGATACCAAATGAGAGGTATAATATAGATTAAGTACTGAGTACCTGTGATGCCACATTTTATGGGAGAGTATAACTGAGTGTAAATAAAAGACAGCCTTGCATTGCCCAAGAACAGTGTACAACAATTTTGCTATTGGCCAGAATACATCAAAATTCTTGTTTCTTATTCACACTTTATTTCAAGGTTCATCTGCTAGAATTTGAGCAACCAGAAGTGTGGTATGACTCACTGAATGACATTTTATAAACACTCCTACTCAGCGAAAGGTTAAACCTCTCAAAAATACATAGCATGTAACAAGAGAAGCACTCCAGGTGGCGTAGTATTGTCTTTTTTACTTTGCTTACTGCCTTTGTCTGGTATACTGTTTTGAAAGATACCACTGGTGCATAGAATCCTGGCAAAAAATCTAAGGTGAAAATTTATCTAATCCATTTTAATAGATGTCAGGATTTCTGAAGAGTTGACCTTTGGCGAGAAAGTACATTACTTGTGTCCAAACTATTTACAGGCAAAAAGTGAGCAAGCAGAGGGCTAAGCTTTGAGAGATATTGCTCCAGACTGATAAAGGGTTATTATGAATCTCACACCTGTGAGCTAGGAATCTGAAAAGTGTATCCTTGAAGTTCTCATTTTGTGCCTAGGTCCCTTGTTCTTACAAATCATTCACGAGGTTTAAGTGCATAAAGTATAATCAGCAAAACTGAGTCCACAAACACAAGTTGTCTTGTTTATTTGAATCTCTTTGAGATCTAAATCCCAATGCAAAGCTGCATGCTTAGTACTAATGTCACAGTAGA
The DNA here is from genome assembly GCA_007922175.1 of Pelusios castaneus. NCBI lineage: Eukaryota > Metazoa > Chordata > Testudines > Pelomedusidae > Pelusios > Pelusios castaneus. The sequence continues at coordinate 13,387,476 of ML685769.1, read as the reverse complement.
ATGAAAACTATTGTGCTTTTTTTTTTCCTGGTGAAAACTTTCTTCGAGAGCTTGCTCAGGTTGACTCCATGTTTGGTGTGTGCACACCCTCCTATGGCCTGAGAACCTTCCCACTTGGACTTGGCATTGAGTACTTCAGCATCAGTTCAGAGTCCCTTCCTGGCACTGAGCCCTTCTCAGTGCCTTTCACCTTCACGGGTGCTGAAGAACCAGCAAAAGAAACAGTGCGCCCATTCCCGTTGGAATAAGAAGGCAGTCGGGCAAAGGACCTGTGTTGAGCCGATCATCTACTCTGGAATGGTTAGAGCCAGCCTCTCCTCATAGGGCTAAAAGCAGTTTGAGTTGCATTTTTTCTGGTTTGAGTTTTGTGTTCTTGTCCCTGATCTCCATAGAAAAAGCTTGTAGTTTTCTGTAATAGTCAGCTCTCTTTATAGCCTTGCTTCCTTCAATTACAATGAGGATATCATCATCTGCAGTTATTTGCAGACCAGGCAGTCCTTGCAGCATTTGGACAAGTCTTCTTTGGAATACATCTGGTCCTGGGCTTATGCCCATCTACATTTTCTGTAGACATATTTGATAACAAGGCTAGACAAGTTTTGCTACTAACCTAAGGTACAGGGCAAACAGAGTGACGGTTAAACACTGCTTAAGTTACTACTTTCCCCCCAAAGGCCCTCACTGTACATAGTTACTGGGAAAGAAAAAAAAGTTCTATACCTACAAGTAAAAAACCCCTGATTTTCTGTTTTAAACCAATTTAAAACAGAAAATTTTCTGCCAGTGCTAAGGTATAAATGTTGCAGTGGATGTCAGGATCTCGCAAACAATATTTCCTTACTATTGCAGTAGCAAATTTTTAGGAGAGGTGAACTGGCAGGTTCACACAGCTCTGCCTGCTGTTTTTGAATAAGACCAGATGTTTCATGTGTGGAGAATGATCCTTTCAAAATCAAGCAGGACATTAATAATAGTAATTCCTAGCTTTTATGTAGCACTTATCGGTAGCTCTCAAAGCGCTTCACAATCATTCAGTTTTAAGAATTCCATTTACAGTAAAGTAGATGAAAATAACTGTTGATTACAATGAAACCACCAATCCAATTTTGCTATTTAAAATGCATTTTAACTGCAGATGGCAACATTTACCTTGATGTTTACCAGCAATTCTGCAGAAATCATTTGGAAATAATTTCTGGCTAAAGTTTTCAAAATTGGTTGCCTAAAGTCATATTTAGACCCCAAAATAAATGACTTGACTGTCAGAGGTGCTTAGCACACACAAATCTCATTCAGTTTATGTGTCTACATATGGATTTAGGAGTCAATCTTTCAGCAGTCAAATTGGGAACTTTTGCCCTCAATGTTTAACAATAAAAAATAAGAGGTATTTTTACCCATTTGTTAGAGCAGGGTGTAACTTGATTGTTGTGTTCTATCCTATCTTACACATTAACAGAATTAGTTAATTTACTGATCTTTAAGTCTCCTCATTTTGTCTTGACTGTTGAAGCAAGGCCAGCAATTTGGTGTCATTGTTAATCCTGCACAATTCATAAAAACTCATCTTGAAATGCTAGGTGACCGTCTTCAAAGAGCGTCCAGTAGTTGTCATCTGCCTATTTTATATGAATTATACAAATAGTATAGACATCATGCCTGACATTTTGTTATCCATGACCTTTATACAGAAGGTGATCTATTGTAGCCATGTAGAGTGAACATGTGAAAATAAAAGTAAAAAAACACCTTATTTTGAACTTTTAATAGTGGGGAGAGGACTATGTTGTCATTCCCTCCCCACCCCCACCCCCCCCCCACAAGTAACAGTAGTACATTTAGCTCCACAACGCATTATAGTTATCTAGTTCTGTTCAAGCACAGTTTTCAACATCTATAACTTACATATTCAAAACATAGACCTAACTGAATTTCTCATACATCTTGGATATGGCCATAATTAGCCTAACCCTTAGTCCATAAAGTCAATAGAACCAGATCAGTAAATCGGTATTTACAAATTTCCTGAAGTATGGTCTTCAAAATGATACATTTGGGAGTGTTTCCAAAGGATCAGAAAAAGAAGACAATGGGCTCTTAAGAGGTAGTAACCTGGATAGTTAAAATACTTACAGTTTACCAGCATTCCACGTTGAGAGGTATTCATGACTTTTTGAAATTGTATGATCTATCGTAAATGTTATTTTTATATCAACTGAGACACATTTGAAAAGGAAGAAGTGTTAATGGATATCCCTGTGACATGAGTTCTAGTACTAATCAAAACATTGTTTTCTTTCACAGAGTTGAGAAACTTCACAATGGGAAAACTCATTAAAGAGCAGTACTTAAATTCCGAGGATCCTTATGCACACAGCAGTGTTAGACTGACACCATTATGTTCTTTGATCACATTTACATTTTTGTTTCATGAAATCTATGATCATTTGACAGAAACAATTCAATGCTTTGGGACTCATTTAATCTTCTCTCTGGATGCACCCTGAATATCTTTCCCTGTTATGTCCACCTTTCCTTTTCTCAAACATACTTGTAGTGATCCCAGCTAGAATTTAGAAAACTTGATAGGTTGATTAATATCTAGTGTTGCCTTTATCTTCTATTCAGCAATTTAGACCTTTTAGTTCAGAAAGCCCCTTAACCATTTCTTCTGCTTTGCCTGCTTAGAGGACGCCTAACCTCATGGACCTTAGGTGTCCCTATTTTCAGGGTCTCATCATTATATTGCTACTTCTATTTACATTTTCTGAAGGATTTTCAATTGACCTGCATGGTATTCATCAGCACTGATAATGATGTATCTATCTTTCTGTTATTACCTGTGCATCCAACAGTGAACGGAGAATGTTATATAAACACATTAATGAAACCATTATATACCTTAAACACCTGAAATGTTTCTACTGTATAATCTATTGTTTTATGTTTGCTTGTGAATAGTAGGATAGGATGTTAATATAGATTTATCTTTACAATTGCCTTAGCTGTTTTTGGCTGCCTTTTTTTGAGAGTTTTGTTGGACAATTATCTCTAAAAAAATCAAGTTTCTCTTTACAGTCACTCAGGCAGCCCTGGATTTTCTGTATAGGAAATTTTCTATTTTAAGTAAGCCTATGAAAGAATTTTCATTAGAAACCACTAACGCTGACTAACACTGACTAACATCTCCTCCTTACTGTATGAGGCAATGATGCCTCCTACTCTATGATTAGCTGATGATTACAAGTTTTTCCAAGATCTCACTAAAGGGTGCTGATGCTCTTCAAATTCCCCCGGAGGAGGTGAAAGATTTCCACCATAAATAACTGGACATACTACACACCTCTTCCTCTTTGAAAATTGTCTTCCCAATCAGTGTGGCACTTTTTGACCCTGCCAAGGTCATCTGGCAGACATCAGTCTCTATTCTACCAACATGTAAAAAGGCCAACAAAATGTATTACGTGCCCATCAAGCAGACAGACTTTCTCTTCATGCACTGTGTGACCAACTGAATCATAGTGTTTGCTTGCTGTTAATGCATGAGATAACAAAATCAACTCCCTGTACTAGGAACTGGAAGAAGCTTGACCTGTTTGGGAGACAATTCAGAGTGTCAAACTTCCAAGCTGTAATGACCAACTATATGAACTATGGCAAACTCAATGCCTTTAGTCACTATTTGCTTGATGCACAAAAAAAAAGCAATTGCAAGCCATGATTCAAGAAGGCCAGTTGATAGCGACTCAAGAACAGTGCTACAAACCACACTGGATTCCACAGAAAAGTGGCCTGCTCAGTTTCAACAGCAGTAGTCATGAGACAGGCATCCTGGTTACACCTTTCAGGATTGCCAAAAGAAGAGCAGGCGACAGTTGAGGATCTCCCATTCAGAAGGTCTTAAACTTTGCAAGTAAGATGGACACATCATTCTACATTTTTTTTTCAGGATTCTAGAGCCATGCTATGCTCTCTAAGAATTTACATACCAGGAGATAAATAGAAGTTTAGTTCACAAAAATCTCACAGATTCCAACCTACCCCAGTTTCTCCTTTCACCAGCAGTATTATGAGCCAGAGTGTAAGAGACTCGGAATGCAAAAACAGAAATGGTCAGCTTCCTAATTCTCAACTTCTCAACCATCCTCTTCAAAACATCAGTTTTGACACCTTGATCAAACACCTGAGCAACCACTCCTTGCAACAAAGAACCTCTACATACAGACCTTCCACATCCATTTGGAAGTCACCTGGCATTTTTCCACAGAAGCTGGGAGAACATCACCACTGATAAATGGGCCTTGGAGATTATCTCCAAAGGCTACTCCATTCACTTTGTCTCTCTCTCCTCTATCCACTGTCCATCCCTGTCCCTCTTCAGGGACCCTTCTCCCAGGGCAGTAAATAAATCACCTGTTATGCGAGGGGCTATAGAACTAGTCACTACTCAACTCAGAGGCAAGGGTTTTTATTCCAGATATTTCCTGATCCCCCAAGAGAAACTGAGGTCGGAGACCCCTGTTATATCTAAAGGAATGAAACAGATATGTGAAGGTGTAAAGGTTCAAGAAGGTCCTACTAGCAACCATTCTTCCATTTCTGGAGCAAGGAGATTGGCTCTTGACCTGCAAAATGTCTACTTCCACATTTCGATCTGATGGACCCACAGGAAATTCCTCTGATTTAGTTTTGGGCAGGACCATTGTCAGTACCCTGTGCTCCCATTTAGCCTTTCATCCACACCCAGGGGCACACTACAAGATCCTCTCCGTCATAGTAGGGCATCTACAAATATTAGGGATTAGCAGTTACCCATATCTGGATGACTGACTTCTCAAAGCTTCTTCTTTCAAAGATGCTCTGTGAGCCACACAGAGGACCAGGCATACCTTTGCACAATGGGGTCTGCAGCTGAACACCCAGTTGATCCCAGTACATGTCTGGAATTTTGGGGGGCCAAATTCAAAGTAGTACAAGCTGAGCATCCCTCTCACTGTACAGATTCAATGCCCTGGCAAGTTTCATAGAGACAGTTCAGGCTAGCCCATGAACTGCCACCAGGAACTGCCTCCTGCTTTTTAGGCACATGGCAGATACACATTTGTGATCCCACATACCCAATTGTACATGAGTTGTTTGCTGATATGGCTCAGATCTGTATATTCTCTGAACAAGGGCGTGGAAATGGCTACCAGATCACCGAACTCCATTATGGGAGATTGGCCAGAAAACAAAGCTCATCAAGTGTGTGGCAAATTTTCAGAAGCACTTGCATTTAAAGATGTTCACTTGTTTTCTTAAGAACACCAGCACTGTGGGTTTGTCTTTACTACAGCGCTAAATCGATCTAAGTTATATTAGTTAAATTACATAAGTAAGGTGATTTAAGCTGATATACCTTACATCGACTTGCAGCAGTGTCCACACTACACTGTGTTGATGGGAGACTCTCTCCTATCAACATAGCTTCTGCCTCTTATTTCAGTGGATTACAGACGTTGACAGGAGAGCATTCTCCTATCAATTTAGTATGTCTTTACCACATTCACTAAATCGATGCCACTGCATCAATGGCAGCATCTCTGTTTTAGCATGGTAGTGAAGACGAGCCCTATGATTTTGAAGCCAACCAAGCACTATGTTTGTTTTGATGTTAAACTTCCCTTATTCAGCTCTCTTTCACTATCCCTCCTGCTTTATCTCATATTTAAGTCAGATAATCCTAACTGTGCTCTTTTCCTTTATACATGTTGTAATCCAGTAGGTCTACAGGGTGCCTCCAGAGTTAAAATTCAAGGACTATCAAAATTGATTTTTATCAATGAGACAATGAAAAACAGATGTAATGGGTTCCCAGAAGTAAATACTCTGCAATCCATTTCTCACAACTGTGAATGTTTCATATTAGTGTTTGAATTAATTCAATCCACTTTTAATCCATATTGTAGTTTGTTTCAGAAAGGTCTGATGGAAACCTTTTTTATTTCCAGAGGAGGAAAGATGTATTTTTGTAATCAAACAAGCTGATGAATTAACAGCAACACTCTCCAATGTATATGTGTGACTCTACTTAAATCTCATCTCAAAACATGGAACGCATTATGAATATTAATCCAAGCACACTGAGGTTACTGGCTTTGCTTCCAATAATACTTGATGAGTTCATTCCTTCATGTCTTCTTTCTTTAATATAGAGTGTGTTGATTTATTTTCTAATCCATGTGAATGTGAAATTCCTAAGACACCTTAAAAGCATGTATTTTTGCAATTTTTGCCTACACACAGCAAAAGGCAAAGGGAAAGTTTTTATTAATTTGGTAATATGTTTTCTTTTCTTATATTTTTCTCATAACTCAGCTTGGAAACCAGAAAATAACTGCCAATGTGATGGAGGTAAATGCTTCACAGACACACAGACAAACAGCAACAGAAGTTTCTTCACTGCCTCCTCCTCCCGTGGTACCAGTTAACAGAACCTCTTTCTCACCAGACAGTGGCACCTACCTAGCATCATTTATTTTGCCAACGCTTGATGATTTTTTGCCTTCACGCTTTTATAAAACCCTGGCCCTTTCACATTTTTCATATAAACACCCTTTCCTAGCTCCAGAAAATACTATCCACAGGAATGAAACCGCCTCTGTAATCACAGACTCTGCCATGAGTGAGTACTCCTCTCGCACAGTGAGCGAGTCCTCCACAGCCATTCTAGATGAGCTGCAGACCTGTAATTATGAAACTACTGACTGTTCTGAAACACCTTCCCCAACCTTGAGCCAGATGTCTGCTGTGTCAGATGGCACCACCTTAACCACCACTGCTGCCACTTCTCATGTAATTATCCTTCCTTTTTCCTCCATTTTGTTTGAACAGGTTGCCAAAGAGGCAAAGAGCTAATTTTTGCCTGTTATCCCATTACTCATGTGAGCATCTTGTCAGTTATTTGTTCAAGTTCTGGAGAGTCTGGTAGTATGTTTTACTACAGTAATATTAAACTTTCCTCAAATAACAGATTCAGTAAAGCCACTTGAAATTGTGCAACTTATTGTGCAATTCTAATCTCAGCTAAGATGTACTGAACAGTTTGTTTACAAAAAATGGTCCATTTCATTCTTATCATTCAGTCCAATTATTTTAAAGGAAAACACTGTGGAATTTAAGCTGATCCACATTAAAATATTTAATTAGTGGCCATATACAAAATATGCATGGGTTGAATTTTGAGAGCGACTGAAAACCAACTTTTGACTACCATTGAGGTACATATCTCAGGCACTATTAAATCTCATAGATTTTTATTAATATGATTGATGAGAATACTTAACACAACCTTATTTTTTCCCTAGCCTTGACCACTGACTGCATGAAGCTGTTTCTGTTTTATCTCCTCTAACTAACAGTTCCCTTTCTGAAGCACAGTTATTTTACAGGAATGAACTGTATAAATAATCTTAGATTTGGATCCTAAGAATCTGTTGTTTTTCAGGGCAGCACTTTCTCTCGGTAACTCAAGGAAAAGAACCAAGTCAAAATAACTATGTGTTTATATATAACGTATAGTGTATGTATAGGTAAACAAAATGGTATAGAATATGGGTCAAATTTTGCTCCCTTTACCCACATGAGTACTTCCACTTATTTCAAGGGAACTTTGTGTATGATTACAGTGAGTCAGATTTGGTCCCATATTTCAATTAAATAACAAGTCACAGAATTACAAAACTGTAAATATTCTTCATGGGGTTCTCTGGTGACTTGATAATAAGCTGAGATCAAAGTTCTCTTGGTTCACAGTGTTGCCATATTTATAATTTTGACCAAAGATTTTGTGTTTTATCATTTACATGTGGAAAAAATAGCAAATTTTAACTTGTCTCTTAATAATATGTCTCTTTAGGAATAATTCTACCCCAAAGTTGCAAATAATCACTTGAAGAATCAGGATTCAATGTACTGAATGTGTTTATATTATATAACAAAATCATGGTCATGTTAACTAAAACCAGTCATTCCCACCCATAAGAATTTCAAGACATTGGAACTAAAAATATGTGTACTGTCTCCTACTTGTAAGCAAAGATTAGACATTCAGTGTAAAATAAATACACATAGATAAAACAGCATCAACACAGGCTTTAACCAATTAACTCGAGAATGGCAGGTACCTACATTATTTAATTGTGCATTTAAAGCAAACAATTCTATTTGTTCTTTTTTAACAATATTTTTGGTACGTTGAAATGATCATACCACCTCTTCTTTACTGGCCAATCTCCCATAATGGAGATCGGTGATCTGGTAGCCGTTTCCACCCATAGCCACAGTCATCCATGTTAGCATGAGGCCAGATGGATGTCTGCTTTTCGGTGCCTATTCTTTGCCAGTTTTGCTAATCATTATCAAAGATAATTTTATTTAAATATGGACCATCTCTCACATACAGCCTGTCTTCTCCTACTATATGAACTTGCAGCAAACACAGTGATAAATCAGTACTATTGTTTAGCTACTGATTTAGGTATTTGTGAAAGCTGAAGCAAGAGATGAGTTGCCAAGCAAAGCTCTTACTCAAGCACATGTATTTGGAATTGTAGTAAAAGAAATTCAGAAAACTGGCAAAGTAAATGGTTTTGCAAATTTTTCTCAAGTTTTATCCTATTATAAAGATTTCTCTTTAAAGGTCTTTTAATAAAATCTTTTTTGTATAGTTTTAAAATATGAAAACAAGAAATCTTAAGCATGAGAGTTAACATTGGATCTTTCCATAGCTGCTAAAGCCCCAGGTTAGATAGGACTGCCCCAGGTTTGGAGAATTGATCCTAAGTCTTTTCAGTCCTACCCAATGTCCTGGATGCTGGAGCTGGCTGTGACACTGCTAAACAGCACCTCTCCAGCTGCTCAGACCTCTGTAATCAAGTCTTTTCTCCCTTTGCTGGCTGCCTCTAATAGCCATCAGGTAGATCCAGGCCCACCTGGCTGCTTCTCAGTTATTCTGGGTGGGAACTAAAGGCAGCTGTTCTTCCTGAAGCTGAGCGTCTAATGCTGGTGTGACTCAGGGGTGAAGAGAAGATCAGCCTTCTGCCTGAAGCTGGTTGGGAGGTCCCTGCACCTACGCAGTTTGGCTCCCAGTCAACAGAAATAGAAAGCTCTTGCAGAAGGGGAGCACAAATGTAGTATAATGGGGAAAAGAGTGAACTGGGGGGTGGGGGGAGTGAGAAAAGGCATAACTCTGAGAGAAATTCAGGATATGAAATTCTGGTAGGATCTTTATTTTGGTGAAAAAAATGGTTGTTTTCTCTGCATTTTTCATCCTTATAAAAAGAAAAATAGCTATGACAAAAAAAATCATCTAAAATTTACCAAACAGTACATGCAAACCTGGATTTAAATGGGAGATGGGGGCACATAACACCTCTCAGGACTGGGCCCTAAATTACAAGCATGATATCATCAGAAAAAGTGTCATTGATTACTCAGTGATTCTGAGGGCAAGGCAAATTCTAGCTTTTAAAAAACAAACCTCCTCAGGAGTCGAATTCCAAAGGGGTAGCCATGTTAGTCTATTGTAGAAAAACAACAGAGTCCTGTGGCACTTTAAAAGACTAACAGATTTATTTATAATAAATATAAATATAATATAAATAAATCTGTTAGTCTTTAAAAGTGCCACAGGACTCTGTTGTTTTTCTCCTCGGGAATGTAAGAGACATCAGACATTCAAGCCCAATAACAGTGATAGTGTTTACACTGTTTGCTCAACGGGAAATTCCATTAATCACCAAATAGTAGTTCTAGCTGAGGGATATAAGCAGATATTAAACTCCTGTAAGAATTCTAGCACTAAAGAACAAGAATTCATTCATTCATTCTCCTGCTCTTGGAGCATATACTTCCAGTCACCCATTTCCAGAAAGCCTGTCTGTATTGCAGCCAGCTCTACATTAAGGCTAAGAAGGCAAGGATGGAAGCCATGCCATCCTCCTAGCAAGTGTGAAGCCATCCGCAATACCTTCTCCTTCCAGCTTCTGCTGGATCACACACCCGTAAAGCTGGCGGGCTGTTTGGACTCCAACATAACAGAGCAGATGGTTAAACCACCTGAGCTGGCATTGAGTCACTTGGGAAGACATCGAAGGCTGGTTGGTCCAAAGCCTGACGTTCATAAAATGATGAAACCACCATATGTCTTCAATTCGTTGTTGCTGTTTCATGTAAAAAATGTCAAGCTGGCCCATTTACATCTCTGCAGTGGCCCAGGTTTCAAAACTATGCAGAAAGATGGAAGCCACTGCTGCTTGATAAATACATATCTTTGTCTGAGTTGATACATGGTGTTGATGCCACAGAATAGAGCTTCCAGAGAGCTCTCCCAACACCTGTAGCCTTGCTGATTTGACATTTCCTGTCAGCAGACAATCTCATTTTTTGGTGACAAAGGAAAAAGAACTTCACGTTTTTATGTCTGTCATGCCCAGTAATTCCTGATGTCTGTCTGTCTAGATAAGGCTCTGATCATCATAACATCTGAGAAGCACATGGTACTGGGGAGTCTATCCAATCTGTCTTATGTCACTGCCTATCAAAGACATTTGTAAAGTGCCTATCACTATAGAACCTAGGTGCCTAACACAGAAATTTAAAAGAATCATTTTCTCCAGTCCACAAATGATCTGTTAATGCTATTCCTCCAACCAGAGGGAGAAAATCTTATGAAATGTGTCTGGGGTAGGTGTTTTTGGGTGTGTGTGTGTGTGCCTACTCTCTGATATTGGGAGCAGGCCTTCTCAAAGAGGTATTTGCATTTAGCTTTACAAGAGGAAAGATTGGGCTTACTCTGGTTTTAGGATAAAGGAAAGTGTCTCACATCTAATGGGCCTCAGCTGAAAACATCCTTTCCCTCTCTGCTGAAATATTCTCCCAGGACTCTTGTGTTCCTTTGGCTAGAAGTATTTTTGGAGGGTTGGATAGACAGAGATAGCTCTACAGTGGCTCAGGTGTGTAGCATTTTAAACTGAATGTGAAGTCCTATCAATAGCCAATGCATGGCATGAAGCACCTGTGTGAAATGCTGTTGCTCAGGTGCCTGTCAGGAGTTGGTCTACAACATGCTGTGTCCATGAACATTTTTGATAGAGAGTATTTCCATAAAGCAACAAAGGCCTATGTCCTCCCAGTGGCCATATTCAGGTTCTTTTTAAAACACAGTGGCATGCACATGATATTAAATGTGTAATAGTCATCTCAAGCCAGTTGGGGCCTGACAACTTACAATAAAGGGACAGACATTCTACGGGACATTTGCATGTGTAAATACCTGAGTAAATGTGACAGTTACAAGTTAAAATTAAGTATGCAAACACATGTCCTGGGATTTTGATATTCTGAAAATCAGACCTTTATTTGATTTTTTTTATTGTATCTTTTTAAGAGGATTTAAAGGCAAACACATTTACAATAAATAAATTAATCTTTTTTAAAAAATCTGTTTTAACTGTTTGTTCCCACATTTCTAAAAAAGCAAGAACAAATCTGAGCTGGCAAGTTCTAATGGACACATTGGCACAACATGAACTTCAACAACCTATGCAATTCACCTTTAAAGACATCCATAAAATATAATGACCTAAATGCATTCAGGTGTTCTGATGACACATACTTGTATGGTCTCAAATTGTAGTGGGGGAAGTCTAGACTGGCTATTACAAACAACATTTTCACTAGGAGGGTGGTGAAGCACTGGAATGGGTTACCTGGGGAGGTGGTGGAACCTCTATCTTTAGAGGTTTTTAAAGCCCAGCTTGACAAAGCCTTGGTGAGACTTAGTTGGTGTTGGTCCTGCTTTGAGCAGGGGGTTGGACTAGATGACCTCCTGGGGTTCCTTCCAACCCCAATATTCTATGATTCTATAATTGGAAAGTAGATCTTTTTTCCCTACACAATTGAAATTACTATTGACATCAGTAGGAGGGATGGGGGTGTGAGATGGAACACCAACTCTAAAATTAAATTACAGAAGAGAGTGAACCCTGTCACTCTTATACCACAGGACTGAGTGAACCACATTTCATTTATAAAAAGTCTAGCAATGATGTACATTTTTTCTAAAACTGAGGATTCCTATTCCTTGCTTTTCTGCTTCATACTTTTACCTTCCCCTTTCATAGCCACAGCTTTCAACAGAAGTGTAACACAAATCCATGCTGCTTTGTTCTCTTGTATTATATAAAACTAGGCAAAGGAGGTTTCCAATGCTCGTAATTTGTTTAGATTTTTTCAAATAATTGCTTTTAGAAATAGGCAAAAAATTATAGCCCTACTGTCTTTTTAAAATGAAATTGTGATTTGATATTAAAAATGGATTATTCTCAGATTCTCCATTCTATAATCTTTGTAGAATGATCTAAATATGATTTGGCAGCCCAGCTGTGGAGATGTAAAGCTACGTGGTGTGGGTGGAAGGGCACATTGCCTTAGAGATACCCTCCGAGAGCAAAGTTCAAGTGGTTTGTGATGTCAACAGAATCCCGTATTCTATGTTTTCTCATTTTTTGTTTACAACATGCGTTGATGCACCTTTTTTTGCAATACATTGCCCTCAAGCATCTCACAGGTGCTGGGTGCTGCTTTTCAAAGAAGTTTCAACTCACTCTGTCCTTTCTCCTTCAATCTGCACACACAATTCCATAAATGGCAACTGGTGCTAAGTATGTGGAACAAAGGAAGAATATGGTCCTTAAAGTGAGTGATCTAAGGCAGTCTTTGTCACATGATGAGAGTAAGTGTGTCTGCTTTGGTACAGCTCACCCTGCTGCCTTGACCATGATCCTTTTGTCTCCTTCTCATGATTCCAGCATCCTTCATACACAGGACAAAGGGGGATGCAGCAATGTATAAGGAGCACACTGCGTTCCTCCTATGATGAATTTTGTATTTCAGTGAATACTGATCTCATTGTGGGTTAGGTCCTGCCAACTAGGCAGTGTCATGTGGATGACATTCTTACATCACCTTTGTTTGGGATGATATTCAGAAAGCTTTGTGTGTACTTTAATAGGATATTTTTTTTTTGTTTGTTTCTCTTAGGGCCAGATAACAGTGAATGGGAACTCTGTCACCGCCACCAGCCCAATGAGTCACTTTCAAAGGCCTTTTTCCCCTTCAGCTTACTACCCAACACCTTCACTCAATTCAAACATTATCATGCAGCATGGCAGGAGGATGGGTAAGCCCTTCACATAATGTTTATTTGATATATTATGCTACATATTCTGATTTGTGTGGCAAGGAATGCAAGCAATTATGGAGCATTCCACATAAAAAAAGAAGGTATTATCTATTAATGTACCTTGGGAAAATTACAAGCAACAATACAATTTGTTAGACACAGTAACATTCCTTACTACAAAGTCTTATTACTTTAAAGTAATATTCTTATAAACATCAGAATGACCTTTTGCAATCATTCCATTAGTTATACTGAGAGGTAAAATCATATATCAAAATTTGAATTTCAGACATTCCTAAATGTGGATCAAAATCCCCTTATGTGTGCCTTCACTTCATTAAGGGCCAGTTTTACATGGTGATGAGGTACTGGTCCGTCAGCTCGCACTATCTTCAATGGAAGTCATTTTCTCACAGCTTCCCTAGAGGATTGAATGTAGGGGGTGGGGAGCACCAAAGTCTTAGTTCGCCTAGGGTGCCAAAAACCCTTGGGCCAGCACTGCCTGGACACACAAAAATACAGGCTCATTTTAAAAAACCTGATCTCCAATTCAGAGATCTGAGTAGTTATGAAATATGTTTCAAAAGTTTTCTCTCACTGATCCTGTTCAAATGTGATATTTAAGAGCATTTTATCAAGATTTCTGACTTTGGCTCTAGAGTGCTACTGAGTTTCTGAGACCAACGAAATAATGACCAAATCTCTCACTCTTTATACACTCAAAAATCCCACTGAAGCTAGCAGATTGGGGCCTGTAAGAAACGTAAGATCAGATCTCAAAAGGTTTCTAAATTTAGCATCATGCATATTTGAATAAAAGCCCAGATATTCAGACATTTGACGCACACAGATGCATCTCACCATATATGTGTATTAGTGGATGGTTATTTACAGGCTTTCAGACTAAACAACTGAAAAGATTGTGTTAAACCCAAATTCTTTCCAATAAACTTTACAGTACACACATAGAGCATCAAACCATCACAGTCTCCTTTGTTGCACTATATCAGAACTCTTCTACTTAAGCATTAAAGACTGTAATACTTACTGCATTGGACGGACATCATAGGCTCCACCAGCAGTGCCGAAAATCTAGCTTTATGCCTAACTTCAGCCATCATGTGCAGAAACGTGTGGGTAGTACAATACCCCACTGCAAACTGTGCTTGGATAGTCATAACTGCCCAAAATCTGTTGACCAAATTACTAGAAGATCTTTTGTTTTATGTTTCTTCTGTATGCAAGGCTCCTAAGCACATCCCCTTATGACAGTACAAAGCTTCGTATGATGTCTCCAATCCCCTTAAACGGTGTCCTTTTGGTAATGACTTGCTGTGAATTTTAGAGGTAGATTGTAGTAGTTAGTATTATTTTCAAAAATTAAAAAAGAGTTGTGGGGGAGTTGCAGAATTATCATTCTTGGCATCAAAAACCAGCAGCAGCCTGCAGTTTTCACCTAAATTTAACATAGATGACTCATTGGCATGCCTGCTACTGGCAGAGGCAGAGTTATTGCTGTGCACATGCTATCTTATTTATATCAAGCTATTTAAATAAGTGTACTAACATCAATTGGAGGATGAAAAGTATCTGTAAAAAACATTATAGGCCTCATAATTCGTTGGATTTCTAAAACTGGCAATAGAAATTGTTTTAAACTATGCTATGCTTCTGGGAGCAGAAGTGGTCTCATTACCCCCAGCACTAATTCGCAATATGGATGACAAAGTGACAAGTTTAGTTTAAAGAGAAAAGTGTTCGTTCCTCTAACTTCACTAAGACTTCTGCTTCTCTGTGTTTTTGTCTCTCTTCTGTCACCCAGCCTTTAAAAGCAATGAAGCAAATTTTGTTTTCAACTGTTGTAAGTAAAACAGAAAAAAAAAAGTTCTCTAATCTGAGAGATTTTGAACTCAGCACTGAGATTAATAAAAAATGCATTTATGTGCAACTCCTGGAATAGAAGGTTTTGCAGCAGAAATCATGCTAAATCCAATCCAAAAAAGGCTAATGTGTAGTATTACAAGACATTGTGTATGGACGTGGATATTACATTTGCTTTAATGCTTGTACCGCACTTTGAAAATGTGAAGCATGGAATAAGTGCTAAGCTTGATTATTATATCATCATGCAACATTCTGTCACGTTATCTTTCCAGAATCCACAGAGACATTCTCACAGCATGCTCAGTCTGTTGGCAGCAGCCCCACTTCTAGCACAATACCCATCTGTAGATCATCTGAGGAAGAGAAGAAAGTCACAGTCATTAGAGCACCACATTATGCAGGGATTGGCCCAGTAGATGAATCGGGAATCCCAACAGCAATTAGAACGGTAGGAAATGCCGGGCATTTGTGTGCGTGTGAGAAAGAGAAAAAAATTAAGACAATGAATTGATTGTTGGTAATGGGTTTTTCACATTCTTGTAGTCTTACATAATGTGGAATAGAGGCTGTGTAATCAGAAGGTTCATGAATATAATAATGTGTGTTGCGGGAAGCATACCCAGGCAACCCCATCATTTTAATTATAAATAGTCAAAACTGCAGTTTTCCTTCTTGATTCCATTATTTTCCCTGCCCTTTGTGGTGTTATGCTGTGATTCTAATTACTGTATGTCTTGGCAGACTAAACCTGCAAAGTTTGCTCATTTTTTTCATTAGCAAATAAGTCTCAGGTGCATATTTTTCGGGGGGAAGGAAGGGGGTTGTTGTTTTCATGGCTACTTGTATTGAAATGAATA
This sequence comes from Pelusios castaneus, assembly GCA_007922175.1. Lineage (NCBI taxonomy): Eukaryota > Metazoa > Chordata > Testudines > Pelomedusidae > Pelusios > Pelusios castaneus. Next base: position 13,371,510 of record ML685769.1, on the reverse strand, counting down.
GACTTGCTCCAATAATAATAACGTGTTTGACAGTTATCCCAGTGAAATGCATCACAGATCCACCATGCTTTTCCACTGTGTTTAAATGAACAGTGTGGAAACCCTCTCATTGTGAAGAGCCCGGTTTTGATGACTTGCCACAGTTTGAGCAGTCCCAGGAGGTCAGACGGAGGGGTTTTGCTTTTACTATGCTGAAGCATTTCTTTCCACGCTGCTGTCAGGGCAGCCCCTTCTGGCTCGTCCAGACAGTTACAGTGGCAGCAGCAGTCAGTCTACGAAGAAGCTGCTCGCTGGCTTTCCTGGCTGGAGGAGAGGTATTGTCTAGACGGAGAAAGTAAGAAGAGTGTGAGCCAGAATGAAATCAGCAGAGCCCTTGCAGGTGAAATCTTTGTGAAGTGCAAGGATGTAGCGGCTGTTGGATATACTTTGCCTGCCAACACTGCCATATGGGGTTGTGTAATTGCTAAGAGCTGCTTCACTGGATTGAAAAATTAGGGGGAAGAACAGGAATTGATGGAGAAAAGCAATAGGAAAGATTTCAGATTAAGTGGTAAGACTGGCATTTTCAGTAAGGGGGGATTGAGCCTTTCTTGCTATATTTTGACTTTGGCATGTGGAAGTCGTATAACAGAAAGCTTTTAAAAAGTAAGAAACTCTCATTAGACTGATGCTACAGCTTCTCATCCCTGCTAAACAGACATCTCTGCCTTTTGTGTAGAAAATCATTGGGTTTTTTGTTCTTTTTATAAGAGTTGCAGAGTGATTCCGTAGGCTGGATATTATATATATAATTTAGTGTAACTGAAATCCCCTTAATTGTATTTAATACAGTGTGCAAGATGCCAGCAGTGTCTTTAACCTCCAGATCTGATAATCTCTCAGTCTCAAAGATTTTCTCTGGAATTCGTGTATGCCATTTGTTTTGTTTTGATTTTCCACTTTGGGATTGTTTTCTTTTCAGCTCGGTGGCTGCAGCAGCCAAACAGTATGCAGCTTGTAATAACGGTATTATGCAAACGAGTCTCATGACCAGCGTGAGTTAAAGTTAGTCTGCTAGGAATATACCATGTAAGTAAGTGTGAGGGCGGATGGATGTTGCCACTTCCCCCACTTCCCACAGGACTTAGCTGGAAATGAGATTCAATTCTCAAGGTACTGATCTGAGAAGACACTTTAAACTAACTGAGAGTGATATGTAGAACAGAGCACCGCATATCCCAGAAGTGAGAGACTGAATGTGATATTGCTTCAGCAAACATGCTGCACCATCCTTATCTCTCAGAAATGCAGCACCATTCAGGAACATACAAAGGTGCCACAGCACCACTTTCAGTGAACAAGGGAAATCAGACTATAGCACTTGCTGTTTCCGAGGGTCATTGGGCACCCAAATGTCCAGCTTGCCCTTGAGTCTTCTGTTGGAGGTACCTGGATGCTTCCAAACCTGTTCAGCACACCTCAGCAGCACAATTAAAGTTTCAAAGTTTCTCCTTCATTTAAAAAAGACAGCTGTCAGCAGAGTGCAGGAAATACAAATTCGAGTGTGGTTGATAACATTAAAAAAACTCAACACAATCTGCTTCAAGCTGGAGATGGCTCCTCAGGTTAATGTGGTTTAAGGCACGTCTATTTCCACAACCAACAGTACACAAGGGGAGATGTGACTAGCATTACATTCCATCACCTGTGACCTCCCTAACCCTATGGTTAGCAGTTATCCAATAAAGGGATATTATCTCTCTAACCCTATGGATCAGGTATCCCTTTTGCAGGTGGGTGAAATTGAGGTGGCCTTTCAGTGTGAGTTCAAGCGAACATGAACCCACAACCTCCAGGAATGTAGTCAAGCACCTTGACTACTCAGTCGCTGCACCTCCTGGTAGATAATATTCGTACACTATATTGAGACACTGTGCTGCACAAAGAGAGCCTTTCAAGTGAGGGTTTAGAAACAAACTTTTTTTGCAGCTTGTAGCTATAAATTGATCCCCTTCAGTGAAACTCCCCTTGTCCTCAAAGTCCAATGCTGTCCAGCTAAATGAAGTTGTCTTCAAAAATCCATCTGTGACATTGCTGTCCCACAAACTGGAAGCAGACATTGCAAAACTCTCCTTATGAGCAGAGTGTGAGCATGTTGCCGAGGTAGTATTTCATACCACCAAGCCAGGAAGCATGAGACCCAGCACGGGACTCGGACCGTAGCATGTTAGGGCACTACAATATGACTAAACTGCAAGCATAGCCCCAGAAATTTTGAAGTGCCAGGGCATAAAAATTGGACTTTGGAATTGAATGGTCAAAATGTAACTTTCTCAGAAGAGTTTTTGGTCAAATTGTCAGCCATGGTTTTAATCCAGTTTTCAAATTGTCCATCTAGTTCAGGAGTAAAATAGTATCTATACCGTGTTACTAGTAAGGGTTGAACCTTTACAAAAATGAGGAAAAACAAAACAGCTGGGAAGTAATGTAAGAATGCAATCATATATGTCCTCAAATTTGAGCATTAGCTATGTTGTTAGAGATCTTTGTTTCTTAAGCTTCTATAAAATACCAGCATTTGGGAATAAGAATTTACAGACATAATGCAATTTTTCTGTGTCAGTAAATATACAGTAATTTTAAATCAAACAGTCAATGAATAAAGCTATTTTCCTAAATAAGTAATAAATATTATATATGCACTATCAAATTTATACACTAACAGAGATTAAAGTGGTACGGTACTAGGCATCAGTAGATTTAAATACCATTACAAGTGGATCTAACCAAGAAGAAATCATCACAAAAAATGCAGTGTGACTGTACATTCTTTTAACCAGTTTATCCAAAATAGCCGTTTCACAGTTAACCATCAAATTATTCTGAACACTAAAGAGGCCTTTCTTTTGTATGTAAATAACAAAATCCAGCCTGACCAGATTTCTTTTCCATGTGCAGTAGAATAGCTAGAACTGATTTTCTTTTATTTTTAATGGATTTTATCTCTACTGATAATTAGGCAACTTTTTAGCACAAAGCACTGTTTAATTATGAGCCGCTTCATACATGAAATAGAATGCAGGGCAAAGTGAAAAAAGTTCCACTGAGAATCAACAATGCCTGCTTTAATTGTGCACTTTCTGATGGATTGTTATAACACTGAAAATGATTCCTCAGTCTCTCAAGTACCACGTGCAGATTTTTCTTTTGCTGTTTTAATATCTTTTTCCTGATAATTCGTTCTTATTCATTCAAATACAATAACAGTGTCTCACTATTTAATTGCAATAAATGTAATGCATGTGAGTCAGCATGGTATCTAAAATGACCAGATGCATGAGTGAACAAAGATAATTCCCAGTATAATGGATGGCTTGTGGAGTTAGTTCATGTACACTGAAGTTGTATATTTTTTTTAAAAATGATTTATCCCTCCTCAACCCATTTATGATTTCTCAAAACATAGGTGCAGAGGACTGAAGGGTAAAACCTGCTCAAGTCGCATGAAACTATGTTTGAGGGAGGAGAATTGAAACTTAAGAGTATCAAGGCCCTCCACTTCTGGCCCAATGAGAAGCTTCTCCACATATATTCTGCATGATTGGATTTCCATAGATTTGGAGAGGACTGTCAGCAAAGAAGTTGGGCTGGGGCCATATATGCACCTTCATTTTCTGGCAAACTGTAAAGATATACACATAAGGATTAATGGTGACACTTCTGCATTAAGTCGCATACAATTTCATCACTACCCATTCAAACACAGTTGGAGGATTATTTCAGGCCCAAAACGAGCAGGGGAACATTGGAAGCATGGGTCTAATGGCTTCTTTAAAAATCAAACCAAATCATCCTTCCCCAGAGTCTTGCAAGTAGAGAGATACAGCCAACCCTTGGGAATTAACGTTAACAAGATCAGAAGTAATCCCTGTGAGTTTGCAGGTGGGGGATGGAGTATAATGCCACACAGAGCAGCTGTCCCTTGAGCATGTCCATTCCGTGCAAACCACCCATCCTAAATCTCAGGTCACACAATCTCCTTGAGATCAGAGATGACTGTACTGCTGCTTTGGCTTTCCTCCAACAGATTTCCGGTGTTCTCAGTTGAGTGTTTGCTTCTTTCCTCTCCGTGACAAAACAGCAGAGTCTGAAGTGGTCTGTTATATAAAATGACATTTTATGCCAGACATTAGCAATTTTGTGAGACTTATTTATTTTTCCTCTCAAAACATCTTACAGATGAGCTTTGTAGTCAGGAGCAACTTCAGTCCAGTTACTTAAAATGATAGCTCTTCTGAGTGAAGTTTTAGGGGTTAAAAAAATCGAAGACTTAAATATAAAATAACTGTAGTAAGGAGTATTTAAAAGAACAAAAAATGCCTCTTTTAACATAGATCAGCAAACTGCTATTTAAAATATTTATTTGTGACTTAGAAAAGATGGTGAAGTGATAAAATAGTCAGAAATCCAAATGATTTAGGTTAATTTGGACTAGAGAAGACTTTTGGCCACTTCAGAGTGTGAATGTGAACGGGCAGCATAACAGGAAAAAATCAACCACGACAAGCACAAGGGAATGCGCATTGCAAGGCATATTTTGAACTTTTCACATATATTGTGAGGCTCTACGTTATCACTATTCATCTAACAATGAAGGTTCATTGTAGACATCTGAATAAATCATTCTGTTCACTGCCCAGCAGTTGTCACAGAAAAGAAACAAAATGTTGGAATATATTAAGAACAGGATAAGTAAAAAATGTTTTCAAGATTACTTTGTATTATGTAAATCAGTGGTCTCCCCTTATCTAGAAGACTATTTCAATTCTGGTCATTCTATCTCTCAAAAAAGATATTGCAGAACTAGAAGGGGTTCAAAGTGGGTGATGAAGGTAGTAAGAGGCCTGGAGAGATTCCCATAAAAAGAAACACTGAAAACATTGGGACTGTTCAGTTTCCAGAGGAAATTTCACAAAATAGAAAATAATACAATGATATTTAGAAAGAAAACTGAGAGCTCTTGTTTATTCTTTCTTCTGTGACAAGAATCAAGGGAAATTCATTCAAATTAAAAGGCAACAAATATAAAACTGATAAAAGGAAATACTATTCTAAATAATGCATAATTAACCTATAGAACTTATTGTCACAAGATGTCATGAAAAGACGGTTACTAACCTTTTTCTGTAACTGTCGTTCTTCGAGATGTGTTGCTCACGTCCACTCCAATTAGGTGTGCGCGCGCATCGTGCACGGCTGCCGGAAAGGATTTCCCTAGCATCCCCAGAGGGTCGGCTACAGAGCCCCCTGGAGTCGCGCCTGTATAGCGCGCCTTATAAGGGCTCGCCGACCCTTCCCCCGTCAGTTCCTTCTTGCCAAGGATCCGACAGAGGGGCAGGTGGGCGGGTTTGGAGTGGACGTGAGCAACACATCTCGAAGAACGACAGTTACAGAAAAAGGTTAGTAACCGTCTTTTCTCCTTCGAGTGATTGCTCACGTCGACTCCAATTAGGTGATTCCCAAGCACTTACCAGAGGAGGGGTCGGAGATTAGCCTCTTAGGGACTTCAGTACTGCCCTGCCGACCGCTGCGTCCTCTGCTGCTTGTTGGGCGATCGCATAATGGGCTGCGAACGTGTGAATTGAGGACCAGGTTGCCGCTCTGCATATTTCCTGGATCGGAACACAGGCTGCAAAGGCTGTCGACGTGGCCTGGGCTCTTGTCGAATGGGCCGTGATTTTTGGGGCTGGCTTATTGGCTAGCCCGTAGCATGTCTTTATGCATGATGTAATCCATGAGGAGATTGTCTGTGCAGAGACTGGATGTCCCTTCATCCTGTCGGCTACAGCCACAAACAGTTGAGGGGACTTCCTAAAGGCCTTTGTCCTTTCAATATAAAAGGCGAGGGCCCTTCGTACATCTAATGAGTGTAGGGTCCGCTCCCGGTCTGAGGTGCTAACTTCGAAAGTAAGGAGTATAGAGAATGCTAGGACGGATCTCTACAACGAGAGACCCACAGTCCGACTAGCCGTCACTGCGGTAAGAAGGAACTGACGGGGGAAGGGTCGGCGAGCCCTTATAAGGCGCGCTATACAGGCGCGACTCCAGGGGGCTCTGTAGCCGACCCTCTGGGGATGCTAGGGAAATCCTTTCCGGCAGCCGTGCACGATGCGCGCGCACACCTAATTGGAGTCGACGTGAGCAATCACTCGAAGGAGAAGATCAAGTTCCTAGTAGCATTAAAAAGAGACACTTGTACAGTAATTTCCACAGCTGCATTGAGTAACAATCTTTTTTAAAGATTATTTGAAGTTACCCACTAACTTCCTAGAGTGGGAAGAATTCTTTCCTGTGGGCTGGTAATTGTAAGTTTCTTGCATTTTCCTATGAAGTATCTGGTACTGGACATTGTCAGAGGCAGGGCACTAAGTAGGACCACTGATCTGGTACAGCAACCCCTGTGTTCTTTAATACCGTCTTTGTATCCAAAAGCAGGTTCCAAACTGATTAAGGTATTTAGAGCTAAGCTGAAGAATCACAGGGAACCTCGCAGCTGTAGAGTGAATGAACAAGTATAACGTCTGAATGAGAGTGTGTGGGAGGGATCAGTCAGGGACTGAATAAAATGGGCCAAATTCATCCCTACTGAATCTTTTAAAAAGTTAGTGGAATCACAGCAGGGATGAATTTGATCTAACATGCCATCACCGACCATTTGGTTTTTTAGCTAATGGTTGTAACTGTATTTTATTTAGACAGTCGACAGGCCAAAGGATTGGTATAAGACCATGTTCAAGCAAATCCATATGGTTCACAAGCCTGGTGAGTATCTGTTTTTCTGTTTGCTACATAACTTTTCGTGGCATTAAGAAATGCCCTTTCCCTGCATTCGGTGGCTTGGTGTCTAATAATACAAAGTTTTAGTTACTGAATAGAACCCACTGGGAATTTCTCCAAGCTACGTCAGTATGATAAATGTTATTACAGCAGAAGCATTTTTCCAACAAAAGACCATCTACATTTCTGATGGACTTATTTTTGGTACTTACAAAAATAAAGGAGATAAGAAAAAAAGAACAATTGCAAAACTTATCTGATCGTGTACAGCACAAGAGGTCAGTGGGATGTTCTGAGCAGCAAGGAACTTTGCCTGTAGGCCTCCACAGTGGGAGTGACGTGGCCTTAGCTGGGTGCAGGGTGGTCATTGCTGCTGTCCTTCCTGTTACAGAGCTCATGTGTGCTAGAACAGTGAGGCCTACTGGATGAGGAGCTGCCTCTCCATTTAAACGATTTATTTTCCTCTATCCTCCTATTAATTTCTAAATACATTATTTTTGATGAAAAGGAGCCTCCATAATATTATTAATCTTATTAATAATACATTTTTTTGTTGTTCTCCCTTTCATCCAAGGATGTCAAGGCACTTTACAAACAGTATCTCAGCCCCCTTCTTCCTTCACTGATATTATCCCAATTTTACTGATGGGGAAATTGTGATGTAGCTAGGTTGATTTGCTTAATACACAGGACATCAGTGGCAGAATCAAGAATGTAAAAACACCAAATGATGTCTCCCAGTCCCCTGCTCTAGCCATTGGCAATATTGCTTATGTAAGAATTTTTTTCATAGTAGGAATGATACCTTATGCTCCTCTAATAAGGGGAGCCCTGACAAGGGAGGGAATGGCTGTGGGGACGGAGGTTGAATAGAAAAGAATAACTATAAACTCACAATTTAGGGGAACCAGTAAATGTGAAATCTGGGTAGAATGCCAACAAAATGCCATTCAGAATGGGATGATAAAAATAGTCCACGATAAAAAGACAGACACACGTACACAGGGCGTGAGAACTGATTGCCACTAATCTTTTGTTTGTGTTTGCAATAACAAAGCTGCCTTGCTGTGATATACTGACAGGTATTTCACTACTGTAACATATATTTATTTTTATAGATGACGGCACAGACATGTATAATACTGCATATGCATATAATACTGGTAGGAATTACTCACTTTTTTCATCATTCTGCTTGATCTCTGCACTGGTTTGTGTCTTTGTTCAGCTAATGTGGCAAAGCCTCATTTTGCTTTATTTCTTAGTATAGAATTAATCAGTTACGTATTTCAGATGTGGCTCTCTCAGTGCAGAATATTGTAAGTTTGCTTTAATATCTGACTAAATCATGTTTACTCTCACTAAGGGTAGTGAATAGTTTGACTCTTGAGCATTAAACTGAAGAGTAAAGTGCATTATGGAAGATTAATTGTAATTAAATACACAGGTGAAGATGAGTATGGTGAAGATAAGCCTGTTTTATACAACTGCCATATTTTTAATTATATCACATTAAGAAAATCTAGTCATGATGCTTCTATTTTGTGATCTTATTAATTTTTCCTACTGGTATTGACATTATTTAGCACTAAAAAAGTAATATTTTGTTCCTGTAACAGATATATAAATTATAAATCTTAGAGAAGATAGGGATCATATGGCAGTAGTATTTCACTGGAGCAAAACCCCCTTATCATATGACTGAAATATATACACAGGAAGTATTGCACTTTATGTAAAAAAAACTTTTAAGAGTTCTTGAATTTCAATTTTCATGTTGCTTTCAATGGTGCTCCCATGCTGCTATTTTATGTGTTATCAAGAACACGTGTGTATTCATGACCCATATGGACTCCTGGGAGTTTGACCAGGAATTTGACCAAATAATTGTCCACAGTTCTAATTAGATAGGAGTGCTTTTACATACATATCCAAAATACATTCGTTTAAAAGAACGAAGAAAGTGTGGGGGTTTTTTCCTTCTCCACTTCTGACACCAATAGCAGCTGAGGGCAGGACAATTCGGGGGGGACTTATAACAGGGTTGTAGTAAATTGCCATGAGCTGAACCTCAGCCATTATCTCCCCCAGCTGGTGATTAATTCCCATATAATGTCCTGAACTCACTGGTGTGTATATAAGGATACCGAGGGTGGGGCAGGGAAGAGGGAAAGTATATAATACAGTCTTCTGTAATAATTATTTGAAAATGCACACAGTACTGAATGATGTGTTTCTAAAATTTGCCAGTTTTTTATGTCTCTGATTTGTTCAATGGGTGGTTTCTGTTTTATTAAGATGCATTCTGACATTTTGGTTGTCTCTATGTTTTGTTTAACTTTAGGTAGTTACAGTCCAGCCTTTCCTGCTCAGCCACACCCTGCTGCAAAGACACAGACATACAGACCGTTGTCTAAAAGTGTTTCTGACCATGGCACTGATGCCTTTAAGGTCTCCTCCCCAGTACCACCTCCGGTCCCACCACTTCGTCCAAGAGAGAGGTCTACACCTGAAAAGTAAGCAGATTCACTGAGGGGGGAAACAATCCATAATAAATAATACACTTCAATTAACTAATAAAAAGTAATGACTGTAGAACTGGAGATAGTTGGGTTTATGATGTCCAGGAGAACTGCATGGGAAATTGCCTGGCAGGTGTGAAAGTTAAGGACCTCTCAAAACAGTTAGATTGACTTATGTGCATTGCTGGAGAGGAGCTGGTGGTTGTGGTATATACAGGTACCAATGACACAGGAACAGGTAGGATAGAGGCATCCTGGAGTCAACTTTAGTCTACTAGGTAAGAAATTAAAGTCCAGGACCTCCAAGGTAGCATCGTCTGAAATGTTTCCAGCAGGGCTGTCCTTTGTGGCGGGAAGCAACCACCCCGAGCCCAGCGGTTATGCGGGTCCCCCACTACCACACTTTGCCCCACTCCCACCCTGCTGCCTTTGTCTTGGCACCGAAAGCAACAAGGCGGGGCAGAAGCACGAAGCCCGGCCTCTGGGCCGGCCCTTCCCACACCCAGGTCGGAGCAGCCAGCCCAGGGGAGGGGCAGGTGCACAGGGCCCAGCCTCTCTGGGCCGGCCCACCCACGCCCCCCCTGCATCAGGGGCTTGGGGACATTCACAGGCCAATTGGCGCTGCCCTCTCCCCCACCGGGACAGCCCTGGTTTCCAGTTCCATCTTCAAGGACAGTGAGACAGGCAGAAGGGCAGGGTCTTAATCGTGTGGATGAGACGATGGTGTTTGGAGGAGGGATTTAGGGTTTTTTTAGGAACTGGAGAACCTTTTTGGAAAGGAAGCACCTGTACATGAAGGATGACCTCCACCTAAACCAAAATAGAACCAGATTGCTGACATATAAATTAAAAAGGCCATAGAGGTTTTAAACTGACGACTGCGGAAAGCTGACCGGTTTGGAGGAGCATAGAGTTCAGAAAGGCACACACCTTAGGGGAGGATTTATTAAAGGTGATATTCTGTATCTTAGAAAGAGGACAGGATAGAAGTTGGTAAAGTTCAGGTAGGAACTGAACAGAAACAGTCAAATGAAAGAGTCCCATTCAATTATATCACATGAAGGGAGATGACTAAATATTGACAAATTTTATAAATGCTTGTAGACAAATGCAAGAAGTCGCAGTGCTAAGATGGGTGAATTTGTGTGCCTGACATTAAATGAGGATATTGACATTATAGGCATACAAGAAACTTGGTGGAATGATGATAATAAATGGGACACAGTAAGACTAGAATACAAAAAGTATAGAAATGATAGAGTAGATCATACTGGTGGAAAAGTGGCACTCTATGTGAAAGAAAGCATTGAAACAATTATAGTAAAAATCATATTGGAATCAAATTGTACCATAGATTCTCTATGGATAGAAATTTTATGCTTGATTAGTAAGAAAGTAGCAGTAGGAATATACTACCAACAGCCTGACCAGGACGGTGATTGTGAAATGCTTGGGGAGGTTACAGAGGCTATAAAAACAGAAAACCCAACAAGAATGGGGGATTTCAACTATCCACATATTGACTGGGGACAGGTCACCTCAGGACAAGGTGCAGAGATAGAATATTTAGATACCATTAATGATTGCTTCTTTGGGCAACTTGTCCTAGAACCCACAAGAGGAAATGGAATTCTTGATTTAATCCTAAGTGGTATACAGGATCTGATACAAGAAGTGAATGTAGCTGAACTGCTTGGTTATATACTGACCATAATGTAATTAAATGTAATATTCCTGTAGAAGGGAAATGCCAGAGAAACCCACCCCAGTAGTATTTAACTTCAAAACTACACAAAAATGAGATGAGTTAAACAGAAATTAATAGAAACAGTCACAAGAATGCCTGTAAGCTGCATGGAAACTTTTTAGAAACACCACAATAGAGGCTCAAATTAAATCTATACTGCCAAAAAAAAAGGTCACCATAGCTAAACACAGAGTAAAAGAGGTGGTTAGGGACAAAAAGACATCCTCTGAAAATTAGAAGTCAAATCCTAGTGAGGAAAAATAGAAAGGAAGATAAACTCTGGCAAGTCAAGTGTACAAGTATGTTAAGGCAGGCCAAAATAGAATTTGAAGAGCAAGTAGCAAAAGACTGCCAGCAATTTTTTTTAAGTACATCAGAAGCAAGAAACCAGTCAAACAGTCAGTGGGGCCACTGGACAATCAAGGTACTAATAGAGCACTCAAAAAAGACAAGGTTATTGTGGAGGAGCTAAATGAATTCTTTGCATGGGTCTTCACTGCCAAAGTGTGAAGGAGATTCCTGCGCCTAAGCCATTCTTTATATATGACAAATCTGAGGAATTTTCACAGATTGAGGTATCAAAACAAGAGGTTTTGGAACAAAATTGATCAATTAAACAGCAGTAAATAACAAGGCCAGATGGTATTCATCCAAGAATTCTGAAGGAGTTCAGACATGAAATTTCATAACTGCACTAACTGTGATACGAAACCTATCCCTTAAATATGCCTTTGCACCAAATGACTGCAGGATAACTTGTGTACTGCATGTTTTTAGAAAAGGTTCCAGAGCAGATCCAGGCAATTACAGGCCAAAAAATGTAACTTTAGTACTGGGTAAAGTGACTGAAACTATGGTAAAGAATAGAATTATCAGATATGTAGATGAACAAGATGTGCGTTGGGAAAGAGTTGACATGGCTTTTGTAAAGGGAATTTATGACTAACCAATCCATTAAAAGTCTTTTGAGAGTGTCAACAACCATTGTTCAAGAAGGACAGGCAGGGAAGAAGAGGTGGAGTAGTAATGCTATATGTAAAAGAGCTGTATGACTGCTCGGAGCTCCACTATGAAAGTGGAAACAAGCCGGTTGAAAGTTTGTGGGTTAAGTTTAGAGGAAAGTGCAACAAGGGGGATGTCGTGGTGGGTGTCTGCTATAGACTGCCAGACCAGAAGGAGGAGGTGAATAAGGCATTCTATGGACAACTAGCAGAAGTTTCCAGATCACAGGCCCTGGTTCTCATGGGGGATTTCAATTATCCTGACATCTGCTGGGCGGGCAATACAGCAGTGCACAGGCAATCCAGGAAGTTTTTGGAGAGTGTTAAGGACAACTTTCTGGTACAAATCCTGGAGGAACCAACTAGGGGCCTTGTACCTCTCGACCTGCTGCTCACAAACAGAGAAGAATTGATCAGGGAAGTAGAAGTGAATGGCAACCTGGGCAGCAGTGACCATGAGACAGTAGAATTCAGGATTCTTATCAAAGGAAGAAAGGAAAGAAGCAGAACACACACCCTGGTCTTCAGAAAAGCAGATTTTGACTCCCTCAGGGAACTGATGGGCAGGATCCCTTGCGAGGCTGATCTGAAGGACAAAAGCGTCCAAGAGAGCTGATTGTATTTTAAAGAAACCCCGCTAAGAGCACAGGAAGATAACATTCCAGTGTGCAGAAAGAACAGCAAATGTGGAAGGCACCCAGCGTGGTTTAGCAGAGAACTCTGCGGTGAGCTGAAACACAAAATGGAAGCTTACAAGAAGTGAAAGCTAGGACAGATGACTAGGGAGGCATATAAAGATATTGCTCGGGACTGCAGGGATAAAATCAGAAAGGCCAAAGGGCAATTGGAGTTGCAGCTAGCAAGGGATGTGAAGGATAACAGAAAGAGGTTTTAGAAGTACGTCATTAACAAGAAGAGGATCAGGGATGATGTAGGTCTCTTACCGAATGGGGCAGGTATCCTTGTGGTGAATGATGCAGAAAAGGCTGAAGCACTCAATGTTTTTTTTGCTTCAGTCTTCACAGGGAGGGTCAGCTCTCAGGCTACTACATTGGGTAACACAGAATGGAGAGAAGGAGAGTGGCCCTCAGTGATGGAAGGTCAGGTTAGGAACTACTTAAAGAAGTTGGATATGCACAAGTCTATGGGGCCAGATGAACTGCATCCGACGGTGCTGAGGGAGTTGGGCGATGTGATTGCAGAGCCGCTGGCCATTATCTTTGAAAATTCGTGGCGAACTGGGGAGGTCCCGGTGGTTTGGAAAAGGCAAATATAGTACCTATCTTCCTGAAAGGGAAAAAGGAGGATCCTGGGAACTAGAGGCAAATCAGCCTCACCTCAATCCCTGGAAAAACCGTGGAGCAGGTCCTCAAAGAATCCATCCTGAAACACCTGGAGGAAAATAGAGTGCTCAGGAACAGTCAGCATGGATTCATCAAGGGCAAATCTTGCCTGACCAACCTGATTGCCTTCTATGATGAGATGACTGGATTTATGGATGCGGGAATTGCCGTCGAAGTGATATACCTTGACTTTAGCAAGGCTTTTGATACGGTTTCCCACAGCATTCTTGTCGGCAAATTAAGGAAATATGGGTTGGATGAGTGGATAGTAAAGTGGATAGAAAACGGGCTAGATCACCGGGCTCAGCAGGTAGGAATCAATGGCTCGATGTCTGGTTGGCAACCAGTAATGAGTGGAGTGCCCCAGGGGTCGGTCCTGGGGCAGGTTCTGTTCAACATCTTCATTAATGATCTGGTTGATGGGATAGATTGCACGCTCAGTATGTTGGCGGGTGACACCAAGCTGGGAGGAATGGTGGACACTGTGGAGGGCAGGGACAGGATTCAGGGAGACCTAGACAAATTGGAACACTGGACTAAAAGAAATCTCATGAGGTTCAACAAGGACAAGTGCAAAGTCCTGCACTTAGGATGGAAAAATCCCATGTACCGCTGCAGGCTAGGGACCGATTGGCTAAGTAGCAGCACTGTACAAAAGGACCTGGGGGATTATGGTGGACGGGAAGCTGGATATGAGTAAACAGTGTGCCCTTGTTGTCAAAAAGGCCAATGGCATATTGGTCTGCATCAGTAGAAGCATTACCAGCAGATAGAGGGATGTGATTATTCCCTTCTATTCGCCACAGGTAAGGCCACATCTGGAATACTGTGTCCATTTTTGGGCTCCCCACTACAGAAAGGATGTTGACAAATTAGAAAGAGTCCAGCGGAGGGCAACGAAAATGATTAGGGGGCTGGAGCACATGACTTACGAGGAAAGACTGAAGGAACTTGGCTTATTTAGTCTGCAGAAGAGAAGCATGAGGGGGGATTTGATAGCAACCTTCAACTACTTGAAGGGGCGCTCCAAAGAGGAGGGAGCTAGATTGTTCTCAGTAGTAACAAAGGACAGAACAAGGAGCAATTGTTTAAAGTTGCAGCTGGGGAGGTCGAGGTTGGATATTAGAAAAATCTTTCTCATTAGGAGAGTGGTGAAGCATTGGAATGGGTTACTTAGGGAGGTGGTGGAATCTCCGTCTTTGGAGATGTTTAAGGTCTGGTTGGATAATACCCTGGCTGGGATGATTTAGTGGGAATGGTACTGCTTTTAGCAGGGAGTTGGACTAGATGACCTCATGAGGTCCCTTCCAACCCTGTGACTCTATGTGCACAACTGTGATCCAGTGGATATAGTGTAGTTGGACGTTCAGAAAGCCTTTGACAAGGTCCCACACCAAAGGCTCTTAAGCAAAGTAAGCAGTCATGGAATAAGAGAGAAGGTCCACTGTTGGATCAGTAACTGTTAGAAGATAGGAAACAAAGGGTAGGAATTAATGATCAGTTTTCACAGTGGAGAGAGAGAACAAATTCTGTGAATGATCTGTGCTCTTCAGTGTATTGATAAATTATTTTGAAAAGGTATAAGCATTCAGGTTTCAAAGTTTGCATACAACACAAAATAAATCAAGATAGTTAAGTCCAAAGCTAACTGCGAAGAGTTACAAAGGGACCTCGCAAAAGCAGGGACTGGGCAACAAAATGCCAAATGAAATTCAATGTTGATAAATGCAAAGTAAAGACATTGGAAAACATAATCCCAGCTACATGTACAAAATAGCTGTTAACATTCAAGAAAGAGATCTTGGCGTTATTGTCTATAATTCTCTGAAAACATCTGTTCAATGTGCCAGAGCAGTCAAGCTGACAGAATGTTAGGAACCAGTAGAAAATGGATAGATAACAAGACAGACAATATCATAATGCTACTATATAAATCTATGGTATGCCTGCAACTTGAATACAGTGTGCAGTTCTGGTTGCTCCATCTCAAAAAAAGATGTATTAGAACTGGAAAAACTGCAGAAAAAGGTATGGAACAGCTTTCATATGAGGAGAGATTAAAAAGAATGAGACTGTTCAGCTTTGAAAAGAGATAATGAAGGGGTTATGTGATAGAGGTCTATAAAATGAATAAGGAAGTGTTATTTATCCTTTCACACAACACAAGAACCCGGGATCACCCAATTAAATTAATAAGTAACAGGTTTAAAACAAACATAAGGAAATACTTCTTCACAAAACACCAAGTCAGCCTGTGAAACTCATTGCCAAGAGATGTCATAAGGGCCAAAAGTATAACTTGGTTAAAAAAAGAATGAGATAAATTCATTGAATATAGATCCAGCAACGGCTATTAGCCATGATAGTCACATACATGACCCCATGTTCTAGGTGTCCCTAAACATCTGACAGCCGGAAGCTGGAATGATCACTTGACAAATTGCTCTTTTCTGTTCATTTCTCTGAAGCATCTGGCATTGGGCACTGTCAGAAGACAAGATACTAGGCTAGATGGCCCATTGGTTTCACCCAGCATGGCTGCTCTTAGGAGAATAAGGCCATGACGAAGTGGGGCATTTGGATGTTAAAAGATGTGCTTCTGTTAAGTGTGGGCACCATGCTTGGTGCTGTCTTGTCTAGCATTGGTACTTAAGGATTCTATCTATGATTTTGTTCTGGTGTATAAAGATAGTTTGTGTGTTATTTTTTTGTTGGTGGATTGTTGGGTTTTTTTAAATGTAGATTACCTAAAGAAAGCCCTTTTAAGAAGTCTGCTAGTAGAGAGCAGGATTTGAGTGATTTTGCAAAATTACAACCAAAATTGTAATAGAGTCCATTAAGTGCACATCCCCCTCTGAGATGTGTGTATGGCCCATGTTTGGAGACAGGGTGAGGACAATTCCATACCCTCTTCCCCATTCCCTATCTCTTCTTTTGAATCAGATATAGATTTTCGCATTAAAGGGACTTAGACATTTTCTCCCCATTTTCCTGCCTCTCTTGCTGCAGTAGCACAAATCTTAGTGTTGAAATTAATATGACATGAGTTAAGTCCTGTTAGTTCAGGAAAGAATCCCTTATCCCTTTAGTCTAAGGAGGTAGGCCTATATGAAAAGAGTTGTACCTATTAGTGCAAGTACAAATTCTAGTGCTGGAGGAAACTTTTTATTTTCATACATGCAGACCCTAGAAATTTCAGTATAGTTCCAGGTAATAGTTCAAAATCCAGTTTTTATTGAAGTCTACATTAATTATTTCTAAGCAATCACAGCAATGCATTTTAAGAAAACAAAATTGGCCAAATTCTGCTCAAAGTTAGGAATGCAACTTTTACTATCTTAGATCCACCATATCAATGAGGGGAGAATTTTGCCCATTTTGTCTTGTTTATAGCAAGAAATGTCTTTTATTTCTATAAAAGGAATGCTATGCAAATGAATAATAAACTTTATCAAATGCTGAGTTTAAAATACAACAATCAAACAAACAAACAATAAATCCTTCCACAATCAACAGAATCTGTTGTAGGAAAAGAAAATTAGGAGCTTTTGAACATTTAACCAATTGATTCTATCACTACAGCTTTTCAAAAAATAAATTCATTTAAAAAGAAAACTGATTTACTCTATTATCATGTGAGCAAGGAGTGGAATATTAATAATAATCTAAAATCTTATAATAATGATCTTAACTGCTCAAAGGAACCACTCAGGAATAAATACTTGAACCTGAGTTTAATTGGTTGGGTTTCCCCTTTAAGAAATTTCTTACATAAGATGAAAATAAATTATCTTTGCTTTCCTGTCTTCTGTATTTTAGGGCCTTAGTTTTTCCCAGAACTGGGTACATTGTTTAAACTCGGCAGCTGTCCCTGTGGTCTGGTTGGCAAGGGCAGGATAAGAACCTCTGCCAGTGACACAGTATAGGTACCTCCCAAAGCCTTTTTTTAAAGCATGTGATACAGAAATGCAGAACTGCTCACCTTTACACAAATTTTGAAGGTTGTGCTGATAGTCCTGTCCCCTGGCCCGACAGAGTGAAGATCCTTTTAGGAATCAAGAGCCAAGGTCTCTTGCAGTTCATTTTGCCTGGAGGAAACAATTCAAGCCGTGAATTTAAATTTGTCCCCTTGCTGCTTTAATCTGCTGGATGATAAAACTGAAAGAAGAAATCCAAAATCTCCAAATTGGGGAATTCTGAAGTCTTTAGCATGATGTACCCCTGACAGCTAAAGTATCTAAGGTAGCCATGGCACTAGCATTGAAAGAGTGAGTCTTTCTTGCACTGGGAGATTTTTTTTTAATTTTATATGAAACAAAACTATTTAAACCTTCATCTAAGAAGGTTTAGGGTCTACATGCATCCCATCTTTGGAGCTAGGAGACAAGATAGGGTATGCTTCATGTTATCAGTCAGATACAAAATGTCACAGTGCATAAGGGATTAAGGACTAAAAATTGGAAATGATGTAAAATGAGTATAAATCTGAATTTTCATGGCATATTTTTGTCTTCAGAATTACTTAAATTCTCTGAATTATTTTGAATAAAATGCAACCTATTCATAACTCTTCTGTATTCTCATTCATTCTTGGGAGGCACAATTTCCATTTTCTGCTTTGAAAGCACAATTTCTTCTCCATTATATACGTAAGTGAACCCGATGGTAATCCAAGAGATGTCTGCACCCCAACACTTGCTCCTATGGGCATAGCTGTGCTGTGTGCTTTCAACAAAAAAGCTACTATGTAGACTTTTGAAGTGCATAATAAAACATGACAGGCATTGCTTCATGTCAGGTCACTTAAAGCTATGTCACATCCTACGATACAACATATGCTGACATAATTTACCAGGGTTTGCTAGCTATTACTCTGAACACAACTAGCAATTACCAGCTACGCCTCCACCATGTCATGTGCCACATTTCTAATTAAAAAGACATGTAGGCTGCAGTCATCATGAATGCAGCATGGCTAGTGATGGCAAAAACTACTCTGCAATTAAAGTTCCTGCCATTACAATGTGATCGCTGACAACCACAAAGAAAATAGGTGCTGAGATACTGTGATGAGGGATACAGTATAAGAATCTAATTAAGATAGAATACAAATGATATTTTTCATTTGGATAGCATCAACAAGCTGATAGGCAATTTATAGAAAGCTATGAAGTAATGAATAAATCCTGATGCAATTGAAGTCAACTCCCATAGACTCAATAGGACCAGACTTTCACTTAAGGTATCTGAGCTGAAGAGCTTATAAACTAAAGAGGAACTGAAATGATCATTTATCTGATTGAGCAAACTTCAAATTGAATAGTTTGTCTGTACTCAAACAGTAGAAAAGGATACAGATCAGCATACAGAGCACCCAATATATTATTCTATTTTCTTTAAATATTGTTCCTGATGTTATCAAGCATGAAACACTTTGTTAGCTATGTTATTTAATCAATATGTATTTATGAAAGCTTTGTTCACTGACTAAAAGCATTTAGCATTTATCTACACAACTTAAGTGTTTTTAAGTTTTACTATATTTATAATAAAATAAATGCTTTTGAACCACTGTATCATCTCAACCTGCTGGCACACACAATAAGTGCTAAAAATACTGGTGGACCCTGTCTGCATTACCACCCCACCATTGTTGTGACTTTGGAACTGCAGTGGTTGGAAATGTTTATCAAGAATTCTTATAAGTATCTGTAATAATATTGTGAGGGAATTTAGTCATGTGTGCTATTCTCAGTGTACATTTCAAGTACATAAAAAACCTTCTGTGTAACTTCAGATTTTCTGTGGAAAAGACATTACATTAGCATCCTCACCATTGCTGTCACTGGTAAAGTGCACCAGTGTTAGCAAAAAAAAGGTGAGTGTAGACACAGTCATAGACATAAGGAGTAAGTTAAGGTGGCTCCGATTTGCTTAATTCATAATTCCTTCCCTTTGAGGGTTAGGTCTTTTAGTATTATATTCTAGCATTTTGGGCCAAAGCTTGCTCACTGTCCTCATGTGAAGTCCCTTAAAGTCAGTGAACTAAATGTGCGAGTAAGACAAGCAGGATTTTGTCTTTAGAATGTATTAAAAATGTAAAATAAAATCTACATCCAGTAGACTAAAATCTGCATGTTTGCATCCTTCAAGTAGCGTGGCTGTAACTTTCATGACTCAGGCTGGGAAAAGATAGCAAGTTATATGGTGCGGTGGAACGCCTGACATATGGCTTGTAGAGAGTTGCACTGTGGATGGAAAAGCAATCCCACTCAACTGTTTATATTTGTTATTTAGAAATGACTGGGATCCTCCTGACAGAAAAGTAGATACCCGCAAATTTCGTTCTGAACCAAGAAGTATTTTTGAATACGAGCCAGGGAAGTCATCAATTCTTGAACATGAAAGACCGGTAAGAGGTGTATATGAAATGTATTCATACAACAAAAAGCTTACTGAGTGTTACATTTTTGCTTATTATTTTAACTTCTTCTTATAACTAGTACTGAACATCCATTTCCATATTTGGAGTTTGGTCAACTCACGTGGTAAATTCTGCCTGATCTTCCTGGATGGTTCTGTAGAGAATTTAGGATTGGTTTGGCTTATTTGTTCAATTTAGCTTCTTTGGCATTAAAAAGAAGTCAAAGAATCACTGTGAGAAATTAAGCACCTTTTAGATGTCAGGTAATGACATATAAGTTCTTGGAAACTGCTAGTTGCAATTTGAATACATATCCAGCACTTAGTTTATCACCTGTTTGCAATAATTTTATCAACGCGCAATCAGCGCAGGAGTTACACATGTGCATGTGGTACCATGCTACTAGATAGATTTTAAAAAACCCTACAGTGTGTTCAGGATATGTGCCTAATGGTATCATCTCAAGAACATTGGCTGGTGGTACACTAACCTGTGACTAAAAATTCTTTATTGCTCTTTTCTAAGCCATGTATCTGCAGTTGTGAGATTCCTCACAGACATATCTATTAAGGCTGAAATCTAATGCTTGCAAAATGACCACTAATCTAAGTCTCCATTCACTAAAAAGGCATATGGAACCAGATCTTCTTTATACCCTGGGAGAGCTGCAATACCCCACCATTTATGGAGATTGATGCATATCATGTTATCTTGGTTTGTTTGTTTGTTATAGAATAATTGGTAGAGTCATGTTTTTCAGAGGGAGTTTGTGTATTTACACTGTTCTTATGTGTTTAAATATATTGTACAGGCAGTCAGAGGGCTAATTTTCTTAATCTAAAAATAAATATAATTGCATGCATGGATTATGGCATATATAGTATGTCAACAGTATGTTAAAGAATTGTACTCATGGGCCTGTTTCATCATATTTTTCTATGATTTGTATAATAATGTGGGTCTGGTTATCTAGTTTCTATTGCAAGCTGTGAAATTCTGTGAAATACGGCTCTTACCAAATTAGGACCTTTTTCAAAGGGGAATTTCACTTTTCAGCATGGGCCACTTCAAATGATAAATCATTTTAATGATTTATCAAAATTTCCCTGACTTATGAGAGTTGATAGTTATTGTCCAGCTGAATTTGCAAACAATTCTGTGAAAAGGTAATTAAATTTTTGCTGACTGACTTTTCTCTCATGGTGACTGTATTACAGATAGGGTCATTTATCAACCTTTTCAGTTGCAAACAATCTTCAGCAAGTGAGTAGTGGCAAGTTTCAGGCAAAAAATGGGTTTTTTTTAAAATTAGAGGCATTTCATGTGAGGACACATTTCTAATAAATTTTGACTTTTTGATATGAAAAATAAATAACAAACATAATTCATACTGGACCTGCAATACTGAAGAATGTGATAATATAATTTTTCAGCATTAATGAAGAGATGCGATGAAATAAGTAGTGATTTTTTGCTACAAATATGTTGCTGGAGATTTCTTAAGCAAATAAATAGAGCCCTGCAAATCTGCGGATATCCGCATCCACAGGTACAATGCGGATATCCGCAGACAATTTTTTGTGGATGCAGATTGAATACAGATCCGCATATTTGCATCTGTGCAAGGCTAGAGCCCTGCAAATCTGCGGATATCTGCATTATATCCGCATCCGTAAATACAATGCAGATATCTGCGGACCATTTCTTGCAGATGCAGCTTGAATGCAGATCCACAGATTTGTATCCTCACAGTGCTCTACAAATAAAACAAGGTTTTCCAGTACAAGGATCCTGCATTCTGATTGGATAGGAAAGACCAGAGCCTAATCATGAAACCTTTTCTTCCACAAGTAATCCTTACTCACCAAAGCAAACTCTCTGCAGTCAGTGAATAACTCCAAAAGGTTGCAATTGGCTGATGTAGTTACAAGCAATCATCTCTTTGCAGGGCAAGTGTTCTCAAAGTGTGAAAATATAGGTACAGTATTAATAAACTGAGGGGAGAGGAAAGTCTCAGTGCTGTATATTTGTTTTCAGAAGGAGGAATTTATGCAAAATACAGTAGCAAAGTAGTATTGTCCTGCCCCTAAGATGGCTTCCTTTTGAGCAGATTCCAAATCAATTAACACAGTGCTAAACTATCAGTATAAAATCAATTTAGAAATTTGTCACTCTTGATTATAGAAGTTAAATTACATGAAATAATATATTTTTTGGTAGAATTACAATACAAATGGATGAAGGAAAGGCAATATACTATGTATAATATATTTGGAATTAATTTAATACTGTTGTCATTAAATTGTACATGGCAAATTTAAATGAAAATTGGCTAAAAGACTAAACAAAAGAAAATGATTCCTGGCAATGTTTCAAGAAAGTGTAGAAGAATCTGCTAAAAATCTAGGGTAGGTTCAGTATTATTCAACATTTTCATTAAGGAACCAGAAGAGGAAGTGAACAGAATGCTTGTGAAATTTTCAGATGATACTAATTCGGGAAGCCTTGTGACCATTCCAAAGAGACCTAAAGAGATTAGAAATGTAACAAAATAACTAACTGAGAGTCAGCTTGAAAAAATGCAACTAATATGTCCGCAGTCAAATAATTCACAAGCCATGTATTGTGAATGGTATGGAACAACCTGGGAAATACTGAGAAAAACTTCTGAGTGATAACAGATTGCAAAATCATGTCTGATTTGCTGTGTGTTATGGATACGAAAAGGCCAATGCATTTAAGGGTGCAGCAGCATGCATGCAGAGACATCACTTCACAAAGCAAGGAGATAATAGATCTTTTCTGTGTAGGGTGACTAGGAAGTGTGAAAAACTGGGACAGGGGGATGGGTGTTAATAGGCACTTGTTACTGAAAAAGCTCTGAATATCAGGACTGTTCTATAAAATTGAAACATCTGGTCACCCTATTTCTGTGTGACTATAGTGTGACATATCTGGCATGTTGCTTTCAGT
Source organism: Pelusios castaneus (assembly GCA_007922175.1). Taxonomy (NCBI): domain Eukaryota; kingdom Metazoa; phylum Chordata; order Testudines; family Pelomedusidae; genus Pelusios; species Pelusios castaneus. The sequence goes on along the minus strand of ML685769.1, from coordinate 13,348,684 downwards.
TCTAGGCACACTAGAAGAAAGATTGACAAAGCTGAGGGAATCCAGAGAACAACAAAAATGATCAGGGGATTGGAGGGGATTGACTTATGAGTAAAGAGAAAATGACTGAATATGCGTAGCTTGGTAAGAGGCTACTGAGGATGTCTATGTTTTCAGACAAATGATTCCATTATAGTCAGTGGAAGGTATATAGCCAAAGCCCTTTGCAGTGCTTGAAAAGAGGCAACACAACGTCAAACAAATTCACTATAATAGCCCCAAAAAACCTTACAACCCTGTTAGCTATAATTACACCAGTTGCAATCAAGCACTTTTGGTTAAACTTGCTGCCCTTTGCTGCTCAACCTGTAAACTGTGTCCTGTCCCCATAAAGAAAGCTTTGTCTTCTTCTAGTGCTTTCTGAATTCATGCTGTTCTTTGGGGGGGAAGATTATATAAGGGTCCTGAACAATTCAAAGACCGAGAAACTCCAGACAAATCTGTAATATCCAGCTTTCACTGAACAAGCAGAAATACAGCTTTTTATTTGTTTTTAAATCAATAACAGAGAGAGTTTAGGATGGCAAGAAGGAATGGAAAGATTTTGGCCTCCAAGTCAATCCTTATAGGCTGCTCTGGTGGTCTAAATGGGTCATAAAAGCCTGGAAGTCCAACCGTGAAGCTGGTTTGGGCTGGCATACAGGGCCGTATAATGTGTCCTCTTGCTGTCCAGTTTCAGGAAATACAGCATAAAACCCAAGTCTCTGACAAATCTATTTTCAATTTTCTGTAAAGAACACCACTTTCCTCTGTGTTCTTATAGCTGGAAATGTTGTTATCCAGGGCACACTGATTCACTCCAGATTAACTCTGTGACTTCCTGAACCAATAGTTACGCCACTCCATATATCAATGTGCCTTTAAGGAAAATGCCCTCTTTGGTATGAAAATTTATATCAAGTACACTTCTGTCTTCAGATTTATGTAGTGAGACTCAGAGCTTGTCTACACTGGGGAAATGGGCTTTATAGAAGTATGATTTCTAAAATGCACTAATGTGTTGTGCATTAATTGGTCCATGTAGACCTTACTGGTGTGCATTAAAGGTTCCCTGGTGCACCTGAATGTAGTACAGTTTCAAACAGCACTGTTAGTGAATTACATGGACCAATTAATGAACAGTATCTTAGTATTGTTTAGCTATCATATTCTTACAAAGCACATTATTCCAATGCATAGACAAGCCTTTAGTCTGTGGGCATGAGACCAAAGCATTACTTTTTTCCCAGGTTATGTAGTTCATAATCATGGTGTATTTCAAAAAGGTGTGCAAAAAATGGAATAGGTCAAATATTGTAATTTGTAATATAAGATATACTATTGATTTAGTTCCCTGCATTCATTATTTTTTCAAATGTTTTCCTTTATCCTAGCTTCATCTCTCCAGTTAATATGTTCTAGATTCATGTTGTTTATGCGCTCTTCTAAAATAGACCTATTTAATTAATTAAAGACTGGAATAAAGTAGCAAATCTGAACTGGCCAATTCACAAAGCCAAATTCAATGGAATTTTTCTGCTCAAGTCTTGGAAGGTATGTTGCATCAAATCACAGCAGATTGCCAATAGTAATATTGAACTATAAATATTGTAGAGATGAAGGATGGTCTTATGGCTGGAGTTTAAAAGGATGATTCATGAGATCTGAAGTCACTTCCTTCTCTGGTCTGTGATATACGAAGTAATTTATATCTGGTCTTCAGTTCCCCATCTGTAAAACTGGCATAGACTTTCCCATATATCTGAGGAGTGCTCTGAGGATAAATCAGTAAAGTCTTGGGTAGTGCTCAGATGCTATAGTAACATCTTATAAATACCTAGCTCTAGATATTTATTAGTGCTGTTAATTGTTCAACAGAGCAAGATTGGTGGTCCGTTGTGATTAAAACAAATCTTTTGAGTTTCTGCTAGAAAAATGCCCTGGGATCTTTAATCACCTTAAATAGTCAAGACCCTAGAGTTATTTTTCATGAGGAAAAAATAGCACTGTGCCCTCTAACATCATCTTGAGACACTGACTCCAACTTGACACAGGACAGTGTTGCCTACTGAATCGCAATCATCTTTCTCCATAGAAGCATGGCTTATTTAGTTTATGAAAAACGGACATACGATAGTGATACATTACTATATTTTAAATATAATATGAGTTTAAAAATGGGGGAGGGAGGGCAATATTCCAGAGACTTTAAAACTAAGTCTACACAGTACCTTTGTTTGTGCTACATGAAGATTTATTTCAGGCTGTACAAAAGAATTCAATATCCTTTGCAAAGTTATTAAGAATGGAACTGCCAGTGTTTTGCACTGTTTTTTCTTCATGCTGAATGAAGAATTCTGTCACTTATTTTTCTGTTCCTTGAGCAGTTTCCTTTATGCTTCAAAGCATCTGACGAAGTGGGATTTTCTCCCACAAAAGCGCATGCGATAAATAAATCTGGTAGTCTTTAAATGTGCCACAGGACTCTGTTTTTCTGCGGTAGACTAACATGCCTGCCCCTTTGGAACAGGATTCCTTGTTTGTTTTGCTGACCTAGACTAACACGGCTACTCCTTTGGAACTTTATGCTATTGTAAACCGCTGGTGTATGTGGTACAGGGTCTCCTTGTGTGCCAATCCACAGAAGACATGAGGTGTTACAGCCCCAAGCTAGTATAGAGCCTTTAGTTGTTCATTAGTTCAAGCTATAGCAGCTCGTGTATTTAACTTTGGAGATCCCCAATTCAGTCTCATGTGTGTTGTCTAAAATGGCAGCTCTCACACGATCTGTAACTTGTACTTGTTCCCATTTTTTTTGGTGCAAAATGTGAGAATTTTCATAAGAAAATTATACTTTGTCAATATAAAAATGTTTGATAAATCACAAGGTCTGCATTAGACAAAAAAATTTTTTACAAAGGCAACAAAATCTGTAATTACTAATATTAATTTTTAAAAAGAAGATTTAAAGAGATGGCAGTTCCATTATATTAGGCTAAAATGGCTTTTTAATATATTCATGCCTGCATGATGCATATTGCTTCGCTGTGCTCTGTGCTTAGCTTCGGGTTGAAAAGAGGCAAAATTGACATGCCTTCTTTTGTAAGAAGAACAGGAATGGCTGAAAGCAACATTGCTAAAATCATGTGCATCTATCTACTGTTGGCTAGTTTGGGCACTTTCTTGCACACACTGAAGAAGAAAACTGATTTTAAATGTATCTTTACAAGGAATTATATCACCTGGCATGAAGTGTACTGAACAAAGTGTTATACACAAATCAAGCAAATAATAATGTTCCTTTCTTTTAAAGGACATATAATAGGTTTTAGATCCTAAATGATCCTAAAGGCCTTTTGGAACAACTAGTTCGTGACAGCTCTTGAACAAAAATATGTCCATGTGGAATCCCATCTTCATTCCTTGGTTTTATTTCATTGCCTTCCCCCCTATTATTTGTTGTTGTGTGTGTGTGTGTGTGTGTGTGTGTTTGTGGTGTTAAAGTGACATGACATTTCCAGCACTTTGCTCAGTGTGTGTCTTTTCCTTTCCTTTTCCTTCACAACGGCTCCAGACTGATCATATAAACCCAGATGACATAGATTTAGAAAATGAACCCTGGTATAAATTCTTTTCAGAACTCGAGTTTGGAAGTCCGGTAAGTGAGGATAGAATATTAATATTTAAATATTAGGATAATATATTGCTAAAATTCAGTTCACCAGTGACCAAACAGACATGTCTAGATATTACGCATCTTCATCAGTGTATGCTTACATATGTTTCTATACAATATGGGCCCAATTTTTGGTTCATAAACTCAGGAAAATAGTTCACTGAGGTACATACGTGTGTTACCTGAGAAAGAAGAGCAGAATTGGGTCTAGTGTATATGTGTGGCCATTTTCTTTACTGACTACCTAATCTGCCAAAACATTGATTTCAATCACCAGTTAAGGTGCATAGACTACATACAACAAGTGGTATATACAAATTGCCAATTGTAATATTAACTGTATATAAAACAAATTATTTACTAAAACTTTGCATTTGGAAAAATTAAATTTGAACTTATATTGTCAAAAATAGAAGATTCTCCTAAAATTATAGATTTCAAATAGACCAATGCTAAAATCTCTCAGATATCTATGAAGCTGTGTGTCTACTTTTAATACACATATACACTCATACAAGATGGCTGCCATTTAGAAACTCAATATTGGTATGCTTGGCACTATGGAATCTCTATCCTTAGGGCTGGTCTACACTAGAAAGCTACATCAGCATAGCTACACAGCTGTGTCTGGTGAGGATGCTCTATGCCAACAGGAGAGCTCTCTTCTGTCATCATAGTTACTCATCTCCACAGGAAGTGCCTGCTATGCTGGTGGGAGAGTACCCCCTGCTGACATAGTGCAAATGTGAACAGTGTTTAGGTCATTCGGGGGCTGGTTTTTTCACATCCCTGAGTAAATGGCGCCAGTTTTGTGTATGTGTGTGTGTCTGTCTCACACACACACATGCAAGATATATAATTTTATGCTTAAATAGGATGGTGATGTTAGTTTTAATTTAGAGCAGACATCTACTTTAACCTGCACTGTTTGGATCTACACCTGCTTCTACTAAGTCAATAGCAAAAATCCCCATTGACTTCAATGAGAGCAGAAGCAAGCCCTGTATATGCAGCTGGAAAGGAGTGAAAACCCATGTATTTTATTATTATTAAATTATTTTAAGCTTTAATCCTAATTTTTTTCACTAAAAAGAAGCATTTGATATTTAAGTATTTTTTTAATTTATAGTCCAGCAGTCTACAATATATCCTCATATAATCATCAACCTAACTTTAATCTTTTTTATCTAGTTTTTATCATCAATCATCCATAGTAGACAAGCACAGGCAAGCTAAAAAAAATGTATCTTAAGACAAAAATTGTTATCATAATTATTTTTTTAAAAGTAAAGTGTATATAGAAATTTCACCAGCAGGCCATATATATTTAATATTTTATTCTATGTTCTTTGTCTCACCAGTTTTTAAGCTGTTGGTATTAATTCAACCATTAAAGTTTAAAATTGTAAATTTTACTCACTAAAATTACTAACATTTTATGAAGATGCTTGATAATTATTGCAAAATTATTGTACCACGCTCTTCTTTCCAGTCTACCCCCATTTTGCTGCATATGTGTCACTCTTGTATCTGATGCTGTCAACACTCAGTTTCTAACTATGTCACCTTCTCCACATGTTTCATTCCTTGCTGCCATTGATATTCCTCCATTTCATCTCTACACTTCTGCTTATATGGTGCAGCCTCCTAAAAAGCTTTTGGACTATGTTCAAGACAATTCTGCTGGTATTTCCAATGAGGTAAATAAAGCATTTTTTTCCCAGATGATTTGCTTTGGAAATGAGTTTGACACTCATCAGTCATATCTGAGTTTGTTAATATTCAGTGGTTTCCTATCATGAGCTCCTAGGCCATTTCTAATTCACTATCATTTTATCTTTGTCTTCATATCTTTCCGATCACTAGGGCATATGGATGTTAGTCTTATTATGCTAGAAACTCTGAGTCCATATCCCAAATCCACTGAGAGTCGCATTCAAAATTACAAAATAAACCATAGGTTTCTTAATCTTGATACTGTCCCACTTCCTCATAGTTATGCACTGATTTTAGATACCCATTAACCAATCAACAAGAACAGCATTCGTGATTAATATATATGACTGTAAATTATAGACTTCAAGTGAAAGTGCTGGATGGGCTTTTTTTTCACTGCAATATTTATAATTAGGTTTCCTAGCCAGGAAAAGCAACAATGAAGTGTGGCTGTAAATTTGAATTGAATTGACATCCATTTTGAGGCACTTGGAGAGAGGAAAGTGACCAGGAACAGTCAACATGGATTAACCAAGGCCAAATCATGCCTGACTAACTTGATTGCCTTCTATGATGAGATAAGTGGCCATGGGGAAAAGCAATGGATATGATGCATCCTGACTTTAGCAAAGCTTTTGGTACAGTCTCCCACAGTATTCTTGCCAGCAAATTAAAGAAGTATGGGTTGGATGACTGACTAAAAATGGACAAAAAGCTGGCTAGATCATTGGGCTCAATGGGTAGGGATCAATGGCTCCATATCTAATTGGAAGCTAATAATGAGCAGAGTGGCCCAGAGGTCAATGCTGGGGCTGGTTTTGGTCAACATTTTTATTAATGATCAGGAGGATGGAATGGATTGCACCCTCAGCAAGTTTACAGGTGACTCTAAGCTGGTAGGAATGGTAGATGTTCTGGAAGGCAGGGGAGCAAAATCATGTAAAATAAATGGACAAAAAAATCAACATTGATTTTCATGGACACACACAAAATCTTTCACCAGTCTTTCCTAGCTCTGTTATCTGTCAACATAAAGGCCCTGATTCAGAAAGTTCCAAAGGGGCAGCCATGTTAGTCTATTGCAGAAAAACAAACAGAATCCGTGGCATTTTACAGCCTGACCTGATCCTATGTCATACACTTCCCTGCATTTAATTTCCTCCCATTCTGTAAATTTCCCATCTTCAAAGCGTCTGATGAAGTGGGATTTTCTCAGTGGTTAAAGTATAATTTGACGGGCCCCAGAACCCTCCTAATCCCTGGACCCCCTTCTTGCAAGCCCCAGCCCAAATAGGCATTTCCAACCACTTCTCAGTACCATATGCATCGGTTATCATTCCATAAACATATTTATAATTTTATATGGTGTTATGTCTATATCAATTATTGTCACAAACTAGCAAACACTGCATAACACAATAAGTATTGTGATCTTTATATTCCCGATATGCACATTTCACTTCATTAAATGCAATGCCAAACTTGGAACACAAAAATTTTAGGTCACTTTCACCAAATTCCAGTGACAGCTCTGTAGTGAAACGTGATGGGTCAAGTGCTTTAACAGCACTGCTTAGACGTTTTTCTGAGTTTGGCAACAATCTAGCATTCATACAGTCCGCTAAGGCCTGGTAAAACTGACATTTAGAAATTTCAGTTTGCTTGCCAGCAATCACAGAGATTTTTACACCTACACCTTTAAAGCAACCTGCAGCAATTGCCTCACAAACCTCTCGGTAGAACTCTGAATCACACTCTCTGCAAGCTATAAACACCTGAACTTGTTGACTTATCAACTTACTTGCTGTAGATAATGTTACATCAGCTTTTTGCAACGCCAAGGATAAGCCTGCAAGTTCCTCCAGAGCATCAAGCATGAGACCCAAGTTTTTAACAAAGACTGGATTCTCCAGGTTTTTTGCCATGCCAGCAGATTTTGCTTTATCTTTCCCTTCTCGTGAAATCAGTTGATTTTTTTCAAGAAGTGGCTATGGAAGGCTGCATATGAGCGCCAAAGAGCTCGTACAGTGCAGCAGCTAGAGGCAACCCAAGGTGCATCAAGTACGCAACCAATCCTAATAAGCTGGACTTCCAGATCACTCGCACATTCAGCCAACTCTCTCAAGCACTTCGGCGACTGACTGTAAAGAGCCTACATTGAATCCACAAATGATTTAAAGTGATTAACTTCACTGCAGTATTTGATAGCATCAGTCATGGCCAATTCCAACTGTGATTAAAATAATGCCAATTTATCAAAAGTGGAAATTGTGTCTTTAATTTTGCAGCAGCACCAGCCTTACTGCCTAACATGACAGAGGCTCCATCTATACCTAAACCAATCCAATTATCCTTGAGAAATTCCTCCATGAACCCATGTACTGTCAAACACTGCAGCGAAGCTAATACTACACCATCAGCATCATTGCTGCCTAATTCAACCAGATCAAGAGAAAATGTAACAGGACCAATTTTTGCATCAAAAGATGTGTGCAAGTAAATTACAAGACAAGAAAGTTTACTTAAACTTTTACTCATCAATTAAAACAGAAATTTGATATTGCTAAAAAATGACACTAAAACACAAACGATGTTTCATCTCCACAGACGTGGTCTATTATGTCAGCACAAACAACATTGGGATGCAAAACAACCCATTTCAACCCCATTTAACTGCTGTAAAGTAATAAGGTCTGGATGGTGAGTGACCACCACCCAAATAAAAGGTGTAAAATGCATGCTAACCTAATAACACTATTTAGGACAGGGGTCTCAAATTCAAATCTCCACGAGGGCCACATGAGAACTAGCATATTGGCCCAAGAGCCACATCACTGAAACCTTTTCAAACAAGGAATTATTAGAACTAGAGACAGCACTGCTGGATAGCCTTAGGACATCGTTCTAGGGGCCTGAACAAAACACACATTTACTTTTAGAATTCCATTCAAGATCCAAAGGGGTAGCTGTGTTAGTCTAGGTCAGCCAAACAAACAAGGAGTCCTGTGGCACTTTTAAAGACTAACAAATTAACAAATACATTTGTTAGTCTTTATATGTGCCACAGGACTCCTTGGTGTTTTTTTTCCCCCCCTCATTCAAGATAGCGGTATCATTAGAAAGACAGGAGAAAGCAAATAAACACACTTAAAATTTTGCATTATAAATAAGTAGTTCCCAAACTTTTTGGCCCAAAACACAGATTTTAAACCCTGAAGAGCCAGCAGTTTATTCAGTTAAAATTAAATTAAAATTCAATTAATTGAATTAAAATGTATTGTAACTAAAATTAATTGGTTTAAATTTTGATTAATTAAATTTGAATTGATTTTAATTGAAATTTTAAAAAGGTTTTTAATTAAAATGATTTTTTTAAAGTTTTTTTTTTAAATAAAAGAAAAAGAAAGAAAAGGAAAAAAAGAAAGGGCTGCATGCATCCCCAAGCCCGGAGGGGAGGCCAGCAGCCACAGCCCAGTCCCAGCTGCCAGACCAGGCAGCAGGCAGGCTCGGCTGGGGTGGCACCCCCCCCAGCATGGAGGCCCCTTGGGAACTCTCCCCACATCCCCAGGCCACCTTAGAGCCCCTGAAACTGAGTCCTGTCCCGGCCCGAGCACCCCCCGTCTTCCCGTTCCTTGTTCCCCGCCTGGCCCTCCCGTTCCCGCCGGCTTCCCGGTCCTCCCACCGGCCCTCCCGCCCCCACCAGCTCAGCGGTCCTCCCACCCAGCCCTCCCGTTCCAGCCGGCTTCCCAGTCCTCCCACCCAGCCCTCTCGTTCCCACCGGATCAGCCATTCCCCGCTGGCTCCATGGTCCTCCCACCCAGCCCCGCCATTCCCAGCCTGGCCCTCCCGTTCCCCACCTGCTCCCCACCCAGCACCACAGGCTCCCTGGCCCTCCCATTCCCCAGCAGCTTCCCAAACTACCCCCCTTACCTGGCCAGAGCTGCAGGGGCATCCAGTCACTGCTTGGCCAGGCCTCTCCCGCCCTGAGCACGCTTTGTCTGAGCATGCTCAGGGTGGGAGATTTGAAACTCGCCAGCTGCAGGGCAGGGCAGAACATGTGTTCCACCAGAGTTTTCTCCTCTTCCGGGCCCCGGAACACTGGCCTGGCAAATTTGTGGGCCCTGGAACAGCATTCCGGGCGTTCCGGCTTACTTTAACCCCTGGATTTTTTCCCACAAAAGCTCATGTGATAAATAAATCTGTTAGTCTTTTAGGATATGTCTACACTTGCTAAAATTAGTTCGAATTAGTTGGTTCGAACTAACTAATTCGAACTCATTTTAATTAGTTCGAATTAGCTTAATTCGAACTTAGAAAAAGTTAGTTCGAACTAAGCAAGTGTCATTCATGGCAATTAGCGATCCCCATTCATTTCAATGGCCGGTTAGTTCGAACTAAGAAATTAGTTCAAATTAACATGGCCACATTGGCTAATTCAAACTAGTTAGTTCGAATTAAACCCTTACTTCTGAAGCCCTATTCGAACTTATTAGTTCGAATTAAGGAAGCCCTTAATTTGAACTAACTAAAGCCTAGTGTAGCCATGGCTTTAGTTAGTTCGAATTAAGCCTCCTTAATTCGAACTAATTTGCCAGTGTAGACATAGCCTTAAAGTGCCACAGGACTCTGTTTGTTTTTCTGATTCAGAAAGACATCCCTGGTTAGGAAAGCACTCAGACACATGCTTAACTTTAAGCATTTGCTTCAGTGCTTTTTCTGAATAAGGAGGAACTTTAAAATGTGCTGAAGTGCTTTGCTAAAAAAAATAAACATTTTATAAAGCTTCATTCCCATATTGAGCTATTTTACAAATTAGTTGGCAGTGTAGGGAGCAGGGGCACAAGAACTTTAGGCAGTGCTGAACAACGCAGAGGGTATGTGTGGTGGGTTGGGGGATATATTTCTGTGCATTGGACAGCACCTGGAGGTGGTAGGAAGAACAATGTGTTAGCCTCAATTCGCTCCTGACGTATGGCGTCTATCACCCACAGCCACACTAGTCAAAGAATAACAAATCGCGCTATGTTCCAAAACAGAACAGATTTTATTTAAACAACAAAGGTAAGTAAAGAGGAACTAAAGTAAACACCTCAATTTCCCACCCACCCAGGGAGTCCCTTAGTATTCATGGTTTTTCTTCTCCCCAACGGGGGTTGGTATCCGATCGTCCGAGTGAGTGTCCAAATTCTGGTCTGAGTCTGCAGCAGGTGTCAGTCTGTATCTCGTCTGCTTCGGGGTCCACGTCCGGAGTCCTCCTGGCTTGTTGGTCTATTTCTCGGCCTGGTCTGATGCTGCGCAAATAAACAGAACCGGGCTGCCTCTCAAACGGACAGCCCTCAGTCACTGTTGCACCAGTGAACTTATTGATCATGGCCCTAGGATTTCCTGCCACACAGGCCCCCCTTTGCACCCGACCCCCTGGACTTTTGCACACAGCACTCCCTTCGCTGTGCACACATGCCTATCAGGTCTTGTTGCTGGGCAGGTCATTACTTCTGGCTGGACTTGCCAGCCTGCCAGCTACCTCAGTCCTGTCTGTCAATCACTTCTGACAGGAGCTGTTAAACCTGTGACACTGCTGTAACTCCCGGCCTTGGCAACTATTCTTAACCTTGCCTAAGAAATACTCCCAACAAATGGAGTGTGGCAACTAATGAGCATGATCCCTACAGTGTAGCTAGAAACACTGTACCAGCTCCTGTCCTCCCAAGACATAATGCCTTACACCACACAGGGCATGTCCTCCTCATTTAGCCACCTGCACATTGTACCTGTGGGAGCTTTGTAAGCAGTCAAATGCATATACTCTCCATTTATTATTAGAGAAGTCGTTCTCAACGAGGGACACACGTACCCTTGGGGGTATGCAGAGGCCTTCAAGGGGATACATCAATTCATCCCGATATTTGCCTAGTTTTACAACAGGCTACATAAAAAACACTAGCAAAGTAGGTACAAACTAAAATTCCATATAGCCAATGACTTGTTTATACTGTTTATATACTATGTCAGCAGTTCTCAAATTGCGGGTTGCAATCCCAAATGGATTGAAAGTTCATATTGATGGGGTCTCCAGGACCAAGGTTAGACTTGCTGTAGCCAAGGGCAGAAAGCTGAAGCTGCAGTCTGAGTTTTTAAGTGAGATGAAACTTGGGTACATAAGACAAATCAGACTCCTAGTATGGTAAGGTTGAGAACCACTGTGCTAGAAAATCCTATATATGAAAAATGTGAAAGTATGAGGCAAGTCAGTCTAATGCAGCGTATTGTACTTTTGTACGTACTGTACTTCAAATGCACAAAATGCTTTAAAGTGGGAGTCAAACACCAACTAAAGGGAAAAGGAAGAGTGAAATCAAAGGGATTCAGGGTCTTGAAGGAAGGAAAAGAGAAAGCTCCACACAATGCAGCCAGCATGCACCTTTGTCTGTCTTAATTTGATCACACTCATGCACTTGTTTGCCAGCCTAGAGAGTTTGGTGGAGAATAAAGAAAAATCTTAAAAGGCAAGAGCTTGATTGTGTGCTTTACACACAGGGTGTTGCAGGAGGCAAGATGAAGTTATGCTGCCCTGGAAGGCACCAGCAGAAAGTGCACAATCCCCTTGGGACAGCCATGCATGCATGGGGTGAACATTCTGTGCAATTCATAAGAGCTGGCACAGATTGCTGCCCAGGCTCTGATTTCTTGGGCTGCTGATTGGGGGATAAGGCCCTGCCTCCTACCTACTTTGAACTCTGATGATTTGCTACTGGGATAAAACAAAGACTGCTCATAAGAACTACTCTTGTGATGGGCCCTTCTATGGACCAAGGCTGCATCACATCCAATCATAATTTGGTCCCAAGGCTGGGTAGCAAAAAATTGGTTGTTCAACTACCAGCCTCAGCTGCTGTAGCAGTTCTTTAAATTTTAATGGACTCTGTCCTCCTTGGTTCATGTTTGTTTTGAGTTTGCATTGTAGTCCCCACAGTCTACTCCTTGAAGGGCCACTACATATGATCTAAAAATATCACTCTCTCTGTTTGCTGGTTAATATCATGTGAGTTGATGGCTCTCTGATTTCTAGAGGAAATGGGATATTGCAAAAAAGTCCATCTTTGATATTAAACTGCAGTTGTTATGGCAGTGGACATAACTGTAAGTAGAATCACACTTAAAATTCCTGTATTGGTGCCTTCCTATTACTTTGGTGCAACATGAATTAGACAGCAAAATATTGTCAGTCTTGAGATCAAGCATTGAATGGGTATGGGAGCTAAGTTGCCTTTACATCATATAAATGTTGTCCTTCCAGAACAGGCTTAACATTCATTAATGGAATAGTATGGGAATGCATACAAAACTGAGGACTTTTCTCCATTGTGTTGTGCAAATAAACAGAACTTTGGTTTTTATGCCTGTCAATGTAACTTCCTCAGGGCTGGCCGACTCACATTGTTATTCCATGCCTTGCAATATTTAGTGTTTTTCTTAGGTTCACAGCTCCTGGAGTCAGGTAATTATTTGAAACAAACAAGGAGTCCTGTGGCACTTTTAAAGACCAGAAATTTATTTAATGCATTTCGTAGGTATAGTCCCACTTCATCAAATGCATGAAATAGAAAAATTCCAAAGGGGTAGCCGTGTTAGTCTATTGTAGAAAGACAACAGAGTCCTGTGGCACTTTTAAAGACTAACAGATTTATTTATCGCATGAGCTTTCGTGGGAGAAAATCCGACTTCATCAGACGCTTTGAAGATAGGAAAGTTACAGAGTGGTAGGAGATTAAATGCAGGGGAGTGTATGACATAGCATCAGGTCAGGCTGTAACAGCAAATCAAAATAGGTGTTAGGATTCAAAACACTGGGGAACAGCACATAGAGGAGGGGGAGGTCAAATCACTTGTTGTAATGCGAGAAAAATCCATAGTCCCTGTTTAACCCCAAGACAACTGAGTCAAATTTGCATATA
>ML685769.1:13267255-13327718 GCA_007922175.1 Pelusios castaneus | reverse complement strand
GTGTGTGTGTGTGTGTGTGTGTGTGTGTGTGTGTGTGTGTGTGTGTGAGAGAGAGAGAGAGAGAGAGAGAGGTAATATTTGTTTATATTTTATCAAATGTGTGCATCTTTCCTTACTTTTTTGTTTGTTTGTTAGTGTTTTGGTAGAATTATTTTGTATGTGAAATGAATTTTTAAAGAATGAGGGCTATTGAAAACTGTTTTCAGATTATAGGCTCTGAAGAATCTCACATATACCTGGTCCTTACAGAACCCATTATACTTAGGTATTGACTGTGGCTATAGAGTGCCCATGCTGTGCTGATTGTCTGGGGTAAAGCAAAATCTATTCCTAAATAAACAAGGAGTCCTGTGGCACTTTTAAAGACTAACAAATTTATTTATCGCATGAGCTTTTGGGGGAGAAAATCCCACTTTGTCTGACGCTCATGTGATAAATAAATTTGTTAGTCTTTAAAAGTGCCACAGGATTCCTTGTTTGTCTTGCTGAACTAGACTAACACAGCTATTCCTAAATGTTTCTTAAGCCAAGGGTGACCTCTAGAGGTGTAATTACAGATCAGTTACCAAAACTTAGTTGGACTATATTTTTAATGAACTTTGATTCCAAATATTTTTGTAAAAAATAGATATATGCAATGACAAAGCATTTAAGAAAACATGGCTTTGTGCTGTGAAGAGGTGCCCTGGGGGTACCTTTTTTAGCTACCACATACTAGTGCTATGTAATTCTAATTTTTTATGCAGAGTTGAAACCTATTGAGTGATTTAAAAGTAGTTGTCACTTAGGATTGAATTTACATTGACAAGTTAAAAATATTTCAGTGTAGCACTGCAGTCCATCTTTCAAGGATCATGCAGTAGCTACTAATAAAACAATGAAAGGGGGTTATACCTTTATGAAAAGAACAGCTCTTAAAATGAATTTAGGACAGCCAACAAATGGCTACAGAAATTATAGCTCTTTCATCTATGTTTACAAAGACTTTCCAGTTTTAATTGATGTTGATACTTTGGTGAGTAATTGGAGGAAATTCTGTGGGTCTTATATGAAACTGAAAATTTTCTTTTTAGATTTAATGTTTCCACTTCTATATCGATTTCAACCACAGTGTAGCAAATTTTGGAAAAGGGGCTAGAAAGTCCTGGATTGTAATTTAATAGCATTTTAAATGGAAAGATATAACTGAGTACAATAAGAAATCTAATGGAGCTCTTTTAAAAACAGAATAAATTCTCTTGAGAAATATCATCGAACCTGTAGTCTGCAGGACAGTAATCATGATACCCTGATTTTATGGGGTCATCATAGAGTCACTAATTTAATGAATGACCACAGAAAATGTCACACTTTTTTCCTCTGCAAAAGTTTAATAGGTTAACCTATTTATTTTCACAGACCTCCTTATATCACCCGTCTCCAGACAAAGGCCTGGACAGACCTTCTAGGTAAGAAACACGATGTCTCCTTACAGTAAACAAACTGACCAATCCACACGTAGGCTTAGAGGCCTGCTAAACATCACGGGAATTGAAGGAACTCAACACTTGCATAGCACTTTTTGGGATCCAGCCTTTAGCATCCCACATATGGGATAATGACGAAATAATGAGATGTGGGTTCTCTTGAGATCTGAAGTTCTTCCTCTTGTTTTAGAAGGATGTATTGCATGCTACTCAGAACATCACCTACCCACTCCTTCAGATGCCTCCACTGACATCCCTCATCTTCTGTATTAACTTGTAGCCTCTATTGGTCACTTTCAATGCACTGCATACTCCACTGACATTCCTTTTTATTACACCCCCTCTTTGTTCCACCCAAACATTCCACCTCACTTCTATCTTCAAAGCCTTCTCCCATTCTCATCTTTGTGTTTGGAATTCCCAGTCCAGTGTGCAAAGGCACCAAAATCTCTGCATTCTTTAAAACTCCCATATTTCCCGAAACCTACTTGTGTTAACCCTTAAATTAAATCTGCTATTCCCTAATATGAAAATGTAAAAAAGAATAACCCTGCAGCATCTGATATTAACTTTCCCCATATCATGCAGAACAATCTGTGGCTGTTTTAGACGTGAGTTATAGGCGCTGACACTGGATCCCAAAACAAGATCCCAGTGCTCTTGGATGCATGAGACCCCAATCTTTTCTACTGACCTTTTTCAAAGGTTTCCTATAGTATGTCTTCTCTTAGGCCTAGCCTATGACTGCTTTTTATTTCCTGCATCACAGCTCAGCTGTCTAAGCCTTGTCTATATTGAAAACAGCTTTCCCAGTATAAATAGGGTGTAGCTCTACACCAGCAAACCTCGCTAGGTAGACACAGCTTATTCCAGCAGAAGATTCTTTTGCTAATATAACTTAAACCAGTTCTCTGAACAAACTGTGCCACACTGGTAAAGGACTTTTTGCCAGTACAACTGCGTCTGCGTCGAATTTTTGCTAGCATAAATATGTGAGTGGAGTGTGTGGGGGTTTTTTTCACACTGCCAACCAAGACAGCTGTATCAGCAAGTCTTCCTAGTGTAGATTAGGCCCTAGAGACAAAAAGTATAGAAGGCCTGCCAAAACGTGTAGGAAAGAGCAAAAGTGTGAGATGAAGGCAGGTCTGCACTGTGTCTAAGTCTCCTGTGGAGGATGATGAGAATATAATGTCCCTTGTGGATAAGAACTTCTCATGTTCTTACCACTGCTTCTTCTTTAAAGGAACTCAGCAATCCCTTATCCCTTCCCAGCATCCAGCCTGGGAAGGTTTTACGGGTTATGGCTGTACTAAGTACATCTATCTAACAGTCTGTGCTGGCCTCCAGTCACTGGCTCTGAAACCTGCAGCTTTCGTGGCAGGGCAGGATTGTGCTATTCACATGATAACCTTGATTTCTGCTGCAGGCCTTGGAAAAAAATCATGCAGGAAAGTGACAGGGCTTTGTCACACTCATCATTTGACAAAGCAGATGCTGAAGCCAGCAGAGTGTTAGACAATTGTGCCAAGCAGGGCCAGGGTCACTTTCACAGTCCAGGAACTGCCCACGGCTGCTTCAGTGCCAAGAGCAATTCAGTGCTCTGGTTAGTGGTCCTGAACTGGCCTGACAAACCATGGGTGAGACAAAGAGAGACACTAAATGAGGTCTGAGCAAACCAACATGCCCCCTGCAACAAGTGGAGGACACGGGTGACCAGATGTCCTGAATTTATAGAGGCACTCCTGATATTTGGGGCTTTGTCTTACATAGGTGGCTATTACCCCCATCACCTGTTGTGATTTTTCACACTTGCTATCTGCTCACCCTAGAGAGGAACTATCTTTGGAGCAAATGAAGGGACATACACTCACATCCCCCGTTGAAGGCCAACAATTGCACCACTTTTGTTTGAGGACTGGATTGCAGTCAGGTATACTGTACCTGGTTACTGTGGCATAGACAGCACATAGGGCAACCTCCCGGCAAACAGAGAGATTGCAGGAGCAGAACAGCAAAGCACAGGAAGAAGCTAACTGCAAAATCTAGAGGTTGATGTTTTTGAAACAAAAAGTCCTTCAGCCAAAATGTGGCCTTTTATGCAAAAACTTGTCCACAATGTGGAAATTTTTCATTTTCTGTGGAAAATGTAATGTGTCTTTAAAAAATTCAACATTTTCACCAAAAACATTATAAACTTCCTTGAAATGGTTATGGAAATGTTTCAATAAAAGTTTTGATCAAGATGTTGATAATGTTTTAGATGAAAATGTCGGAAGAAAGTTGTGACAAAATTTGGAAAAACATAAGAAGTCATCAAACCTTTGCAAATCTTTTAAATAAGAAATGGCTTCAAAATTCTGAATTTTTTTCTTGAAAATAGATGTTCATTTTTCAGTTAGCTTTAGTACAAATGGGGCTTCACTTACAAAGTGTGCAGGACTTGGACAAGCTGCAAAAGGTGCTTTTTCCTGTTATATTTTTAGTCTGTTTGTTCATGTTGTGTTGGAACTGTAAAGTGGACCAACGATAAGGGACTGGCTTATTGATCCCTGAAGAAAAGGTATTCAAATGAGCCCTGCTTACAGAGTTTAAACTGGCGCTAATATTGATCATTTCTTTAGTTCTGCAAGTGACTACAGAAAAAGGAGGAAGTCGGAGCCTGCTGTAAGTCATCAGAGAGTGCACAGTGATCAAAATGCCATGGGCCATGCAGATATGCAGGGCACATACACTACTCTTAGAAAGCATTTAACTAGCTCTTCTCCTTCTTCTCCATCAAGAGCAAAAGGTAAGAGACAAGCATACTAGCAAACAGACAATAATCTTGTTTGATACTGAATTCTTATTGCATATAATACTAAATATTAGTAATGACTGCCAGGTACTGTATGCTGTTGCTCGGACACAATTCACTGAGGAAATATCTTTTAGAACAGCTTTTAGTTTCTAATGAGAGGCTAACCTGTTTATTCTTGAATGTGTAATTTCAGGCTAATGCAAACCTCAATTTGTTTTCCATGTGTGATATCTGCTGTTGATCTATTCAAAGAAAATAAGTAAAAAAGAATGGGATTTGTAAAATTTACATAATTTCAAAAAACTACATATCATACATTGCTTTTTTGCCAGAATTTGTGAGATTATTGTAATTTTTTTAATTCTTTTGGTTTTCCCAGAACGTGAATGAAAAGAAATAGCATTCAATATCACTGCAAAGCAAATAAATCCTTAAAGCTTTCCTTCCCTTCAAATCTATATTAGAATCTTGACAGCTGTTAAGTTCTGGGAAGCTAACTAAAAATAAGAAAGTGCCCCTTATCTGAAATTTAGATGACGGATTTTGTCAAAAATTCAGTATTTTGTGGGTTAGATGCAACCCATAGAGTTTCTGATTCTTATGTGAAATGGTTCTTCTTTAACAACCACTCACTCAAACCTCTCCTCCCCATCTGTCTGGTATGTCTTAATTGTAAAAGAGGCTTTGTTGTTTGTTTTAGGATGAAAAGTTTTCAAGGTACATTGGAAGTGTACATACAGTACTGCCCATCCCTCGTCATCTTCTTCTTATTAGTTTATTTGCATTACAATAATGGCTAACATTGCCAATCCCCATTGTGCTAGGCAGCTCTTAGGAGCGAAGGAGTAGGTTTTCTAAAAGGGCATGAGTTATGAAGTTGCACTGTAGAGTTTTACATGTAAGTTGCTAATACAATGGACCTTTTTTCAGGATAAGTAACCTTAATGCATATCAGAAAGTATACCAATAATCTAGCAGCCTCAAGGCAGTTATCACATAGTGCCATGTGGATGGTTCAAATTTGGGATTCAAGCTCAGTTCTTTACTTGTGGGGCAAGAACACTGCAGAGACAGTCCTGCAGCCACTTGGGGAGAGCATCGATAGGTGAGAGACAGCCATATCCAGCTTCAGTCAGAAGGACAGTCACCTAAGTAGGGGAAATAAAAGGGAAAATAGTTGGGACTTTGGTGGATTTCTGCAGGAAGCACACACTTTCAAGTACATAGAGAAATGTCTCTAATGAGGTTCCTGCATTGTTCACATATTATGTTATGTTTTTCCTAGTTCATTCCAGACTCGTTCAACATAGTTTGCTACATTTATGCTACTTGAGAGACAAAAAATCCCCTATTCATTCATATAGAGAGAGTTTTCTTAGTTAAATGTGCAGTTGCATACAGAACACTGTTTATTTTCTCTTTCATCCTGGACGCAACACAGATGTTTGCGGAAGTCAAAATCTGAGTATCCAACCAAAAATTGTTATCAAACATTTGCTCATTTTTGGCATTTGGTTTTGGTATTACACTATTCTTTAACATCTATATTTTGGCAGAACCTAAAAACCAGACCAGATTGAACACCTTAGTGATAGGTGGTATACAAACTGTGACAGAGCCAGGCCTGATGGCTACAGGAGAGGGGTGGGAGGCGGTATATTAGCCCCAGGCTCAGCAAGGCCCTGTTCCCAGGGTAGGTGGAGGGGGGTTGCTTTGAGCCAGTTAAGGCACCTGACTCCCATTAAGGCATCTAGTATCAGTTGGAGCACCTGACTCCACTTAAGGGTAGAAGATATAAAGCCCCTGTAGCAGCCAGGCAGTGAGGGAGTTTGGGTGTGTTGTTTGGAGGTAGAGGCAGGAGCAGTGTTTGGAGGAGAACAGAATGAAGAAGAGTGAAGGAGAGCTGACCACTAGTTGTTACTGATAGCACCTAGGAGGTACAGGCAGTGAGGGCAGGTTTGCCCAGACGGGCCTTAGGGCCCCAGGCCCAGCAGCCTGTGGGGCGGAGAGCCCAGCCCCAGGGCAGGAGGGACTGAGGATCCATAACACTGAAGGGGTTAGAGGAGGGAAGACCGTGCCTCAGCTGGCTGCCACAACCAGAAGCGCAAGACCCACGGGAACTGAGAGCGCTCAGTTTGCCACAAAACAGAATAGCTGTCCCTGAGCCAGAATTGAGTCATGTCTCTAGATTTGTGCTTTCCCAGAGTTAGGATGTTTTCAGATCCAGACTTCTGGCTTGGCCCCATTTCTACATCTTCTGTAGTTGTAGTTCTTTCTACCAGCTTCAGAACCAATGGTGCCTTTTTACGTGTGGAATTTTTGATTGAAATATGTGCACTGTCATAACACTAGAATATTTAAATATGTTTTATTATGAATAGAAAGATATGGAAGTGAATCCTTTCTGATGTTTAATTATGTAGAGCCAGTTTTTACAGTTGGAAAATTAAATAATTGTTTAGCATGGATTATTTGCTTTTCTCTTCTAATCTTTAGCAATGTGTATTCTGCATTTGATTGCCCGTTTACATAGACTAACTGCTTTCTCTTTTCTATTCTTTCCGATATTTACTGACATAATTTCCAACTTTCTGAATCTGTTAATTTCTGGCAATGTCTCTTTTTTACCATGCTGCTCAATGGATTATAAAGGTGGAGATATTAGCAAAGTGTATCCATCCCTTTTCAGTTATTCAGTGCACAACCATAACACCTCAAATGAATTAGATTATTGTAGTACTTACAGACAGCATTTGGCTGTTCCAAGTGATTCAAGAAGAGCAATCCACTACAAGAATGGCTGGCAAATGACTCGTCAGAATGCAGAAGTCTGGAGCAGCACAGAAGAAACTGCCTCTCCCAAACGGAAATCTCGTAGCTGTGATGATCTGTTGACAGATGATCACGATAGCTTTCCTGATGCTCAGGCAAAGTCTGAAAGTATGGGATCTCTCTTTTGTGAGGAGGATTCCAAAGGTAGTTGCTCATTGACCTGGGCCTCCCCATATGTTCCTGAGAGCCATGGTATTAATAGGTCAAGAGTTCGTCATAGATCTGCACATGATGCTCCAGGATTCTTAAAAATGTACAAGAAGATGCACCGTATTAATCGCAAGGACTTGATGAATTCTGAGGTGATTTGTTCTGTAAAGTCCAGAATATTACAGTATGAAAAAGAACAGCACAAAGGTATGCTTCAGGGCTGGAGAGAGTCTTCTACTGAAGAGGTGCCAAGGGACATGGTGCCTACCAGGATATCTGAATTTGAAAAATTAATTCAGAAGTCAAAATCAATGCCGAATCTAGGTGATGAAACATTATCAACAGTAACACTAGAGCCTCCTAAAAATGGCTTATGTCCAAAGCGGCGATTTTCTATTGAGTCCCTGCTGGAAGAGGAAAATCAAGGTAGATATGCCACTCAAGTACAACGCAACTGCAAGCCTAAAACTCTGGTGCCAATTCATATTGAAGTGACCAGTGACGAACCACGAAGATCTCATCTGGACTTTTCTGACAGTGATCAAGATGGAGTGGTCTCTGATATCAGTGACTTTATCCAGATAGAAGGCTCATCTTTTTGTAGTGAAAGTGACTTTGACCATTTTTCTTTTACATCCTCTGAGAGTTTTTATGGATCAGGCCAACACCACCATCACCACCACCATCACCACCACCACCACAAGCATCTCATCAGCTCCTGCAAGGGGCGATGCCCAGCATCCTACACGCGCTTTACCACCATGTTAAAGCATGAAAGGGCTAAACAAGAAAGCACTGAAGATCCAAGGAGACAAGAAGCAGAGTCTGGCCTCTCTAAGATAGCATTCCTAGTTAGTCCAGTGCCTTTCAGGAGGAAAAAAAGTTCAGCCCCTAAAAAACAGACTGAGAAGACTAAATGCAAATCATCTGTGTTTGAAGCAATAGACTCTGCTCTTAAAGATATCTGTGACCAAATTAAAGCAGAAAAGAGAAGGGGAAGTTTGCCTGACAACAGTATATTACACAGACTTATTACCGAATTGCTTCCAGACATACCTGAAAGGAATTCATCTCTTAAAGCTCTTAGAAGAAGTCCCGGGCACCGGCCTTTTCATCCACTTCCTCAAGACAGTGCCACTCATTGTCAATTGTACCAGAATGATTATGGAAGACTACCTCTTAGCGCCTCTTTTCAAGAGATGGATACAACCAACAACAACAGTCAAGACAATGACAGTGCACTGTGTTTCCAAGGTGGATTACCTTCCTTTCCTTTATTCTCGTGATTAAGTCATCCATCCTTGTTCCTTTCATTTCCAACCCTTTGTCATTTCATTTTTGAAGAATATATTCAGTTTAGAATAAGTGTTCACTATACAAAATACATAATACAAAAGGATGTTATTTTTACATAGCTGTATGTGATAAATAATATAAGATGGATAAAGTAGTTGTATATCTACAACAATGTAATAATCTGGCTGTCAAATGGTGACAGCATTACTTTACAATTAGGGGGTCAATAGAGCAGAATAATATAATGCAGTAAAGTAAAATAATTAAGGGTGGATCCCTGTTTTCAATAATTGGAATCTTAAGAGGAAAAAGATTTCTGATAATCAAAAGGGCTTTACAGTATAATAAATATATGCATCATAATGTGTAAACCACTGGAAAAAAAATGCAATAGATCTTCCATTTTGTTATTACTAACAACTGTGCACTGCACATTAATAATATTAATAAATAATATCATACTAATACTTTTATGTACAATAGATGAAAAATCTGAGTGTTTTATAATGCATTTTTTCTGTTTTATAAAACTCCATTCATTTTGGTCACAAAAACAAGCTCAAATATGCTTTGAGCAATGTAACTTTTTTCTGAATAAACCTCTAGGCTATTTATTGTGAAGGTTCCATTTCCACTGCTCAAACGATACAATTCTCAAACGATACAATTTGCAATTTCCATAGCAGCAAAATTAGATCTTTTTATTGCATTTAAAATGTCTCCATTCTATTCTGAGATACCCTATCCCTTTGAAATGGCAAACTGTAAATGAAAATAATCAAAGAAGACACTGTCAAGGTGAATGTGAATAGAAACTGGTATCTCTTGATAGTGATCCTATTTTAAAGTTTGTACCATTAGAAGTTTATTGTTCCAAAAAAAATCATTGCTTGAGTTTAAAATATTTTGAAGTTTGACTGACTGAAATTCATAGTAACCAAACAACTGGAACAGCATGTGTGCGCAGATGTATCAACTGGCAAACTCAGAGCTTAATGTCTTTTGTATAAACATTTCAAGCCTGAGTTACTTATTTTTAAAAAGCTCTAAGACTACTCAAGTTAAGAATGGCAACATGGACTACCAGAGAATTCTGTTTTTAGATATGCCCTCCTTAACAAATGGCTCTTCAGTTATTATCATGACAATTTTTTAAGCCTATTCCTGAAATCATGTAATTGAAGGTGGGGAAATCTATGGCTTTATTTTATAAACTGTGGAGTATATTCCTATTTTTTCTTTCTCATCCTGTGCTGAAATTTTTGCTAGTGCCACATATGCCAAAATAACATAAAATGAATTCTGCAAGACTGCTGCTATGCTGTCTTAACCAGTTAAATTAAATACCCAGACCATGGATTCAGTAAAATCTCTCGTGTGAAACATCATTAGTTTCATTAGTCATGGTTTTGAAATGTCTTTAATTATTTCCTGACATTGAAGCATAATGAGTCATTATAAACAGAACCAGAAATGTGTACAAAAGGATTTAGATGCAACTCTCATTTGGCACAAATTGGAAGCAACTCCATTGAAGTCATGGGGTTTACCCCAGAATTACAGTGAAGTAAGAGCAGAATTTAACCCTAGCTCAAAATATGTTTTCTATTAGCAACAATAGGAACGCTACCAATGTGCATCCTGTATTTGTGCATTTCTTAAAATAAAATTTTGCAGCCCACATTATTTTTAGCTGAGCTGTATATTTTATAAAAAATGCACTTTTTCTAATGTACTGATATTGAAATTCTACCCTTCTGATTATTAGCAAAATCCTGCCCTTTGCTGAGGTGCAAGGGTAGACAAGGATCTATGGAGCCTCTTTCCTTCAACAAAGCAGGAGAGCAGGGTCTCTCCCCAGGACACGAAAGAGCAGTAGAAGGCATCACGAGCCTTCTTTGCCATCCATCATGTCCACAATGGGACATGGAGTGCAGTCAGCACACCAGCCAGCTAGCAAGTGTGTTGCTATAACTGTCAAGTATAGCTGGGTGTGTACTGTTCTCCTTGCTCTGAGAAGGAGCAAAATACAGCCTCTCTGTGGTGCTTGAATCCTATCCTAGTCAACATGATTTTGTATAATACATGACCTACCAGCCAGAGGTGGCCTTTGGCTATTGTGGGCCCCAGGAGAAGACCCATTGCAGGGCCCCCCTCTGTGGCCCCAGCTTCCTTCCTGCTGCTGGTCCCGCCCTCCTCACCCCCACAGCCT
The DNA here is from genome assembly GCA_007922175.1 of Pelusios castaneus. Classification (NCBI taxonomy): domain Eukaryota; kingdom Metazoa; phylum Chordata; order Testudines; family Pelomedusidae; genus Pelusios; species Pelusios castaneus. The sequence goes on along the minus strand of ML685769.1, from coordinate 13,316,965 downwards.
CAGCTCCCTGCCACCGGCCCCAGCTTCAGGGGCCAGCTCCTCCTCCTGCTGCTGACCGAGGCAGACACAGCTTTTGGGTTAGGCAAAGCAGGCGACGGGGCCCCTTACTACTCAGGGCCCTAGGCATGCACCTGCTTCGCCTCCCCCAAAAGCCACCTCTGCTACCAGCTATTGTCTCTCTGTCCCATCCCTCATCATATTTATAGATTTAAATTCTATCTTGTCTTTCATCCCTGTGATATTGATGAAGAGGGGACAGTGGGCACTCTCGAATAAAAGGGCAAGAACAGGACAAGCTAATGGGTGACGACTGACTGACCCACTATAACGACGTCTGCAGTCGGCCAGCAGCTTGGCCCAAATGGAGCGCATACCACTCCATTTTGGAGCAGCAGTAAGAAGTAAATACTGAGCATGCTGCCCTAACTCCTACAGCCATATTTCCTGCACAGGCAAAACGGCTCAGTAACGCCCCCATTAGCTACAACTGCTTTGCTTCCCCTTCAAACTCACACAAAAGGTCACGCAGAAGAGCAAGTGCCTCCACAGTATGCATTGTACAGAAATTCCCGCTAATACTGACAGAAATGTGTGTAATTCCAACCAAAAAAAAAAAAGCTTCTTTGTGTAACTGTTAGAGTTGCTTAAATAAAACAATCACCCATCCAAACCGTAACAGATTGGAAATTCACAATTAAAAATAACCTTTGTCTCATAATGGCTTTTGTGATAATGCAGGATCTGAGATGATGATGAATTGCAGTAATGCTTAATTCCTTAATACGCAGTACGCAATACATAGGAGCAGAATGTTCAATTGGCCTTGTATCAGAGCTGACCGTAACCAAAGCATTATGCTAATATGTGCATTGTTCCATACGATATATTGTGGGACCAGTTGTGTTTCTGTGAGGCACAGCTTCACTGGCAGGAGGGGAAGAGAACACCTGTGCAAGGGTCCTTAGTTTCATATCATAAAGAATCCCAGGAAACCTTCTTATAATTTAGAACAAGTAGCTTTAGTGAAATAAAGTAAACCGTGTTGTTCCTTAAGCTGCAATGTTCGCTTTGCTTCACTGAAGAGTTTTCTGCACAGAACCTTCCCAGCTTTCTTGCTACCTGGCTTTCTACTACAGTTTTAAAGAGCCACTGCATATATCCCAGCATCTGAAAACAATTGCCTTTATGCCTGTGCAGGGAATACAGGCCTTTATTCATGAAAGAACCTCTAATCCAGGTAAGCACTTATTCATGTTTAAGTGCTTTCCAGAATTGCGGCCACAGTATACTTGTTGGTGTTAGCAAGTTTATGACCAGCAATTAATATACCTTTTCACTCCCCATCACTGCTATACAAACCTCATTTTTACCTTCATCAAATATCAGTCACCTCAGATCGATGCTGCTTAGAGCGCAGTACACCAGAGAGCATTTATATCTGTTTTTCCTGTAAGAGTCAAGAGGTTTGACCCCAAAATGATAGATTAAATGCTTTCAGTTCTGTGTTCCCAGTAGTATTTCTTGACAGAGGGCTAGGCTGAGAGCAGATCATATGAAATGAATAAAAAGGAAGTAAACATTATTATTGTTCTCCTCACTAGCAGATGTCAGTGTGGCACTAGGAAAATACAGTAAAGGAAATCTCATGAGTGAGATGAGATAGTTCGTTCAATACCCCAAAATGTCTATAGACTTGAAATAATTCCCCGTTTTCATCACACAAGCAGCCCACAAAACTATATCAAGTGTAAGACTTTCATTTAAGAACTCTTTTATTTTTTTTCTGAAATTTATTAGCTTAAATATACACATAATGACAATGGCAAACTATGCTTTACAGCAAATATGCCACTCAGCCTGATGTGTAAGCATATATACTCCCTCTCTTAAAATAGTTATTTTATGACAATAATAAACTTTTAATTTTCTATATGCAATGTAATAATGAATGCCTCAGGTACAAGGGAAATCCATCTTGCAGAAAAAAAAATCGTGTTCATCATTCTCTCATTGTGGCATGCTTTAAATACCTTCCATGCATGTGTTTATGTTGTGGTCGCTCAGGCATGTCTCTTGTGAACCCTTTTGAATTCTCAGTAGACTGATGTTTCCTTTCCCTCAGTTGCTCCATTAGCTATATAGCCTAGTCTGATGTATAGTTAAGGTGTATAGTTCCTACTGTTGCTTTTACAGGTTATACATATCAGGTCCTCCATTTGAAGGTTCATCTCTTTATGTTGGTAGTGCAGAAACTATACACCATCTCTTTACTAAGGGTCAGATGAACATTTTTGATAGAGATTTATTATCTTTGTATTTTCCTTTAAAAAGGGTATTTTAATAATCATTAATGACTTGTAACTTTGTTGTTAAAGGGAATGAATAGACTGAAGCCTCTCATTTATATACATTTTTAGATGAAGGCTTCCCCTTAAATAAAATGTAGCAGCACTACAGAATTAGCTTGCTTCTGACTTGAGATTCATGCAATGACATTTTATTTGCAGTAGACCAGGAATCTCCTGGGAGCTATTCTTCTGCTTTGACTGATGTGGGTCGATGTACTCCACGGGAGAGAAGAGGAATTCCAGACAGAGAGGTAGTTAAACATGAATAAATAATTGAGCAGCATCCAAGGGCAAAGGAGCATTTATGAGGCAATCCAGTAAGATTTGCAAGATAAAGCTTTGTATGATGCTAAGTAACTGTAATGATGATGACCATAGGAGCACTAAGTTAGACAACCAGTTGTTGAGTGGGTGATAGAAATTGCTTTTAATGTTGCATGAGGAACAGCACATTTATCTTTCTATAACTATTAATGCTTACAGAGATTAAAACCATGTAAAAAGTAAGATGAAATTGTATTTTCTGCTACTGTTTAAATGGACACGGACACTCCAGCTCAGATTCTGCTGATATGTTATATTAGAAAGGACTGATATATGGCAGATGGGACAATAATCTAGAGAAAAATAGCAATTCTAACTGGGAAGGCTCTGGTGCAAAGTAACTGCCTCAGGAGGTTTCAGGGCTACCATGAAGATTTCTCCTCCAAAATCACTTATATTTTTTTTAAAAAATTGTGTTACTCTGTATTATTATGTAGTAAGAATCTGTTTAAATACGTTAAGCACTATCTCTAATTTTTATGGGAGAAAATTTCAATTAATTCTTCCAATTATATAGCAATTGCTTATGCTATTGCTTATGCTTCAGATACAAAAAATAATACAGCCTTAAAAAAAGAGAGAAATCACAAAGGCAGCATGAAATGCCAGCATAGTGGAGTAAATGGGAGACCCTGGAATGTATGTATTGAATGTATCATTTAGTCTATCTTTGAACTTTTCTAGTTCTAGAGCCAGAACCTCTCCAGACTTTTTTTATGGTTTTTCTTCCATTGGAATGGAAGATGGTAAATTCTCATAACACAAATAACATCTTAAGACCAGAGGTATTTCAAATTTTTCATAGAACCTCATCTGTAGAGAGATTTATCTTGTGTACCATCTTCCCCCTCACTCATGTTTACAGATTGACTACACTCTCCTTCACAGACAGCTCCCTCCAATCCATGACCCCAAAACTTCTCTGTGGCAACTAAATAGTTGCCCACATGGGAGACTAGTGGTAAAAAAGTATTTAATTTATTTTAAGATGCCTCTTATTGTAATTTAGCAGCCAAGAACAAAGTGAGTTGACACCATGTTACCAATCAGCTCTCTCAGGCAACCAGTAATCCTGGTTAAGAACTTTTTGATTTGGGTCAATCTGTTGATTTAGTGGTAGCATACTTCCTTGAATATTTAAGTTCTGGCTCCTAAGTTTCATAACACTACTATTAGGTATTAGGTGAAATAGAGAGGTGTTTAGTTCTTGTCTTTGATTCAAAGCTGCTGCCACAGCACTAATTGATATGAAAACAGGCACATTCCAAGTGTCAGGGCAATGTTCTTCTCTTCCTTTCCCACCAAATTGAAAATCACATTAGTGTTACAAGCATAACACACAGATCACTAGTATTATAAGCAGCCCTTAAGATGAGTCTAACTGAAAAAGACAAGAGAAGAGACGTTTTTCTCTATTTTCTCAATATTATACATTTCACACTATTTTGTGTACAGTCAGTTTCCCTGTTTTGTTGATGTTGTGTGCACATCTCCAGTCTCTGCAAAACCATATTTACTGAGAGATGCAGCAGCAAAGCTGGATCTGAAAAGGCAACAAGCAAGAGTGTTCACAGAGACAAAAAGGAAGGAGAGGGATGGGCCGAAGCGTGATTATGCTGTGGCTCTTGGCCCCTGTGTAAAAGATCAATTTAAACATCCACTGGAAGCAGAAAAATCCCTAAAACATTAATGTTTTTTTTAAAAAAATTCAAGATTTGCTATTTAAAGAGGGCTTTATCAGACCATTTTAGTCAAATTTTTAAAAAATTCAAGTTGGCAGTCTTCCTTTAAAATAGTTCACTTTTATTATAGCAAGTATAATTGGTGTGTTGCAAAAGTACATTGTTTAACATTAAATATAAAGGTAAACAATTTAAAATGTGTGCTCAAAGTTAGGTTTTTACATCTATTTTAAGGCACCTAAATAAATGGTCTTATTTTCAAAAGTCCTGAGCGCTTGGCAGTTCCCATTTTCCTCAGAGGGTGCTGCATGCTTCTGAAAATAAACCCACTGATTTAGGTGCTTGAATGTGGATTTAAAAGATTAGTAACCTTTAGGCACCCATTATTGAAAATCTTGGGGGTTTTTACAGCCTAAACATTATTTTTATAATATGATATTACATGTAAGTGTTAATCACTTTGCCTGCTTTTCAGAGGCTGCCAGCTCGAGCTGTATATGACTTTAAGGCTCAGACCTCTAAGTAAGTATTAAAGTTTTGATGTTTATTTAAGAGTAAATTATGAATGCAAGAGCAACCTTTTAAAAACCTGTCTCTGACGCTTGTCTCACCTGTTCTACCCAGTGGTCAAAGATTATGGCAGTGAAATCAGTATGTTTCTCAAAGAGAGTACCCAGAACTCTGTGCTGCCTGAGCAGTAGCCCATGAATAAGTAAACTGTGTAAGAAGCTCTTTCATTTTTTTAAATGTTTGGATGATGAAAACACTTCATAATATTTGTTCAAATGCGGGCATGGATTTGCATCCTCAGCACACGTTTTACACTGTAGAATAGTGATTCCCCAATGTTTTTGGCTCAAGGGCCACAGGGGTATCATTGTTACAGCCCTAAAAGGACATCAGACCCATCAGCAGCCCTCCTCCTGTTTCCCCATATCTACAGTGTTTATTTCAGTTATTTTCATTAATGAAGGCCTTACATTATGTCACCTAAATTGCATTCCCCGTGTATGCTCCTGGTCTTAAACATCAGGGCATCTTGAACTGTATAGGCAATAGGTTAGGGGACGTGGCACTTGGAATAGTAGAGGTATAACATAGGAGAGAAGACAATGGCCAAGATTTTCAAAAGTTACTAGTGACAGTAGATACCACAATTTTTGGTGTCCAACTTGTGATACTTTAAAGGAATTTGATTCTCAGAAAGTGCTAAGCACTTGCCATTTTATGCACCAAAAACAGAGCCAACCAAAATCACTAGCCAGCTTTGAAAATCTTGATCAAGATTTTTAACATAGACCTATTTTAAAAGAGCCTATTCTGTCAGAATCAGGACAAAAGGAAAAAAAATAGAAAGGGCCAAATTCTGCACTTGTTAATATTCACACAACCCCACTGAAGCTTATGGAGTTAGATGGCTTTAAATGAAAATTTAGACTTATATTTAAAGAAGACAAGGCACCTTTATTAAGGAAAGGACAAATATTTTCATATTTATTAGAGAATTACAAACAGTTGAGATCAAAAGCCATTCAAAAACTATCTTGACAATAAACCTTAACTTTTAAACAATGATACCAATCACTCAACATATCTTTTGATGCCTCTTTTTACCTAAATTTAAAGGACTGTGCACCTGTATTAGTGATTCACACAGACAGTTATTGACTGAAGCTTTATGCACAATCAACTGAATACTTGTTTATAAAGAACATAATCCTTTACATGTCCTTTACACCAGTGAACCATGTACAGTGGGCTTAGTGGGGAAGGATAGCGGGTGCCTGAGCCAACCTGCTGGAGCACTGTAGAATAGTTCTTGGAGACATGGGAGGAATATGCTGTGTACTGCACCTTTCTGCTTTTATAAAAGTGAGCACCAAATGGCTTTCCTACCCACCCATTGACCAGCGGCTGAAGTGCCATCCACACAGGAGGAACAGAAGTTACCAGTCTTGCATGCGGATCTACATGGTTTAGGGACTGCAATGTAGATTAGGTCTATCCCTTTAAAGGACCAAAACTAGAACCCGAGCCCAAACACCCAAAGCTTCAGATTCAGATCTGATTCTGTATCCAAACTTTGCTCCTTGTGCCAATTTTTAATTTACAATTTGTTTATTATATATTATCCATAGCTATGATGCGTCTTCCTCAGATACGTATGTTGTTAAATTACATTCAGATCTGAATTACATGTAAATAGTACTGGAACTTCTGAAGTAGTTAAAGCAACTCAACCATAAATTTTAAAATATCTGACTAAAATAAATCTGTTACAGGGAGCTGTCCTTTAAAAAAGGAGATACTGTCTATATCCTCAGGAAAATAGATCAAAACTGGTATGAGGGAGAGCACCATGGAAGAGTTGGAATTTTCCCTATTTCTTATGTTGAGGTTTGTCTGTTTTAACTTCTGGGATTCATTTTTAAGATAGATGTACAAATTATTTGGAAATAATGCAAAATAAATTCACATTCTCCTTTCAGAAACTTTCTACCCCAGAAAAAGCACAGCCTGCCAGGCCGCCTCCCCCAGCGCAACTTGGAGAGATTGGAGAAGCTATTGCCAAATACAGTTTCAGCGCAGACACAAATGTGGAATTATCGTTGAGGAAGGTAACATCTAGCATTATCTTCAGTGGAAAAAAATCAGCACTGAATAACTGCTCATAACTAAAACCAATGCTTTTTTTTTTGTGATGATACGCAGGGGTACAGAATACTGGCACCTTTTTGCCAACCCCGCTGGGGTGACAGAGTCAGCAGGGAAAAGGAGCAAGGGGCTTCTGTCCCTTGCCAGCCCCAATGCCCAGATGGGGGGGAGGCGGGGTCAGCATGAAAAAGGAGCACGCTGCTGGAAGAAGAAGGATGGTGCAGGAAGAAGATGGTTGGAAGAGGCATTTTTCAAATGTGTTATCAAGATATGAATACTAGCACCTTTTTTTTTAAATCCAAAAAAGCACTGACGAAAACAACTTGAAAATGTGTACATATATGCTATTGTTTCACTTACCCTGCAATCTTAGCAGGGGTACACACACAGCAAAATACTAGGAAAGGGATAATTGCAGGGTATTAATTAACCTTCTTCGTTTCGTATCTCCAGGTGTCTGTCTATACATTTGTGAATGCTGTAAATGCACTAGGAATGCAAAACAGGTAATTGGGTTGTACTTGCCTGATTTGCATATGCAAACATGTAGTTGCATGTACAACTCAGGTATAATTGGGTATGTAATTGCTCAAGTTACATGAAAATTAACCATCTACACATTTTTCAAATGCTTCTTTTCTTAACCACATCTCTGGGGTCTGCAATTTTGTACATGCTATTTTAGGTATATAATAGGTTTTAAACCTGTAATGGCTTGTCTGTGGACATCTTTGGATGTAACTGTGACCTTTTGGAGATTATCTAGACCAATAAAGGGTTCTGTCACTACCTGTCTTATAATGTTTGATTCCTTAATGCTATGTTGCTAAGGCTCAGAGCCCTGATACTAGTAGCCAGCCTACAAACAGGTCTGAACCCTGGCTTCCACCAGCTTTGTTACTCCTTGCAGGATGATCTCAGCAACCCCTTTCGATCCCAAGTTCCTCCCCCCCCACCCCACCCCACCCCACCCCCGCACCCCCAATCCATCTCCCTGACATCTTGCCTATGAGATACTCAAGTCTTTTCCTCTCTGGTTTGTCACCTCCTCAAGGAGTAAAACCTATCCCCAATTACTAATTCATTTTGGCACACACACTTCACACAGTTTGCACACCTCCTTGGGGTAAAAATAAATCAATGTCTATTTAATAGAAAAATCACAGATTCCGAGATGAAATAGTGTGAAAAAGCAAATGCATACTAGTTACACAGAAAAAAAAACCTGACACAATCTCAGACTTTATATTTCTAGGTTAACTAAATTCCCTTTTCTAATAGTAGTTACCTATTACCGCTATACTGTTTCCCAGCATGCTCTCTAGCTGTGAGGGGATCCAGTCTTTCAAGGACAGCATTGTGCTTAGATGCTGGCCCTCCATTTCTGGATAGTTTTCACCTCAAACTCTTCCTGTTTAAAAGGGCTTGCATTGCTGGGGATTTGGGATTTTTGTCTCCCCTTCCACCCTTCCTCTTTTCTTTCAGCCTATGGTAATTCATAGTTACAATAAGCAAAGAAACTCCTTTCTTCCTTCGTTTTCCAAGACAAGTTTTCTTTTGAGTTGCAATATCTTTCCATTAACTTTCTAGCATCTAACAAAGTGGGACTTCACCCACAAAAGCTCATGTGAAAAATAAGTTTGTTAATCTTTAAAAGTGCCACAGGACTCCATGCTTAGTCAGCTTAGTCCCTAGGTTGTACAGCTAGTTTCCTGTAAATAACTATCCTAGAAAGTGCCCCGGCCTGTCTGATTACTTCACCTCCTATTGTGAGGTGATGCTATAGTTGCATTCTAGCTACCAATACATTCTTCTACACATGTATTCATGCATACATTCATATCTATAACCTGAATACATATCTCCTAATGACCATCAAGTTCAGAACATTACTTGTTTTCATAAAAGACTTTGCTTGACATAAATTATACACAGTAACATCATATGCAACCGGTTGATTCAGTTGCTTCTTCTTTGAGGTTCAGAACCCTTTGTCTCCCCTTGGAGTATCTGGATCCTGAATGTCCCAGCAATATATTAAATAAATATTATTCCATAAAAAGAGTATCCAAGTTTGTGTATCATATTATTGTCACAGTAGGATATTATTTTTAAGATGTTTTATTATAATACAGACTTGTGCTGTTTGGACTCTACTATCATGGCAGCAAAATAATTGAGGCAAGTTGCTAATTAAAGAAATATTTTTTCTTGGATTTTATACCAATATTTTCTTTTTAATTGTAACACTAATTCTTGCTGTTTCAACAGCATATTGAAATTCAACATAGGTATCCTGAAACATAAATCTACACATTTTTATTGATTAATTCCACATTAGGCATGGCAAGATATTAAATATTAATGTATTTCACCAAGTGATACATCTTTATCATAAGATGTTTATGCCTCAGATTATCTGGTGATGATATACAGATAGGTTACAAAATTATAGATATGAAAATACCTTCCATGTAAAATCTACTACACTGACTAGTAATGCAAATGTGAAATTTCAAACTTTAGTTCCTAAATTTAGGTATCAGAACCCACGATTATCACACAAAATAAATTATGCTGATATTACACCTAGTGAAGTGAACGGGAGCTAAAATGCACTTCTTATCTCTGAATATCAAAGTTGTTTATCTAGATGCTTAACATTAGGTTTGCATGCTTGAAAACATTTGCCATTAGAGCTATTAAAACAAAACAAGATGTTGTAATGGTAACATGCAGAAGAACTTGACTTAGCCAAGGGAGACTTAAAGCTGGCATTCCATGTGATATGCAACTTCAGAAATCAAGAGGTAGTCGCTATGAATGGCATTCTGAATGACAGCGAAAGCTGTCCATGTAAATTGAATGATGCATGCTGAATAGAACATTATACAGCAGCCTGAACCACACTCCAGCTGCCGCTTCTTCAGAGCTGGATGATTTGGCAGCCAGTGCCATTTTGGATCCAGACACTTGTATTGAGATACCAACATTGGAGGAAGTGAGACGCACCATCTGCAAACTGAAAAACAGGCACGTGGCTAGCACTGATGGCATCCTCCCTCCCCAGATCTACTAAAATGTGCTATTGACCCTGTAGCAAAATCACTTCTGGCCACCTTTCATCTGGTGTGGAGAACTGGAAGGAGAAGGGACTGTACAGTGAATGTAAGAGCTACAGGTTGATCACCCTATTGTCCATGTCAGGGGAGATGTTTGCACATGTTCTGTTGATGTGTTTGGAGCCCCTGCTACATTGGAAGCATTGCCCCTGACAGTCAGCCTTTATGAGGAACAGGTCCACGTTAGACACCATTTTGGTCTTTCATTTGTGTTGGAGATACAGTGAGTTTAAGAAGCCCCTGCACGTAGTGTATGTTGATCATAAGGCTACATTTTATTCAGTTGATCAAGTTGCACTATGGAAGGCCATAAAGGGCATGGGTATCCCAGTCACTCTGCTGGATTTGATTAGCAAGCTGCATAACAGAACCACTGTCTGTGTATGTCTTGGGGGATGAATGTTGGCACCTTTTAAATCAGTATCTGGTGTCAGGCAAGGCTGTGCCTTGACTTCTGCACTCTTTTGTCAGGCAATGGATTTCATAATTCCATCAGATCCATAGGCATTAAGATATGTGAGCTCTTCTTCTCAGAACATATCAATGGCTCCTCTAGTACAGAGTCCCAACAGATCTTGCAAGGCACTCTAGCAAATGGAGGAGTTGTCAGGTAAGGCTATGTTTCGTGGTCAAAGACTAATTGTGAAATCTAGGACTAGGTCCACCCACAACTCCAATCTCTTTGAATAATGAAACTGTCAAAGCAATCTCCAGCTTTTTCTATTTGGGTTCTCCACTCACCAGTTCTTTCAACTCTCACATGGAGGATGTCCACCAGATTGGCAACCACATGGGTCTTCACAACAAATGTGGAATCAACTTCATCTCAGCATGATGACTTATTTCAGGATCTATTTGAGCTATATCCTCTCTGTACTGTTGCAAAACATGGACACTACACTGCTCAAACTGGGCAAAGCTGGAGGCTTTCAACACAAAATGCTAGTGTTATACATTGGGCATAAAGTGAAATGACTTTATTTGTAATGTAGATGTTTACGGTTGCTCTGATTTACAGACTACTGAGGCCATTATCCACAGATGGTATCTTATGCTTTTCAGACATGACGCAAGAATGTTCCAAGACATTCTGGTGAATGCTGTTCTTTGGATGACTCATAACATCTGGGATAAAATTTCACCCACTGAAGTGCAGAAAGGGCCGAGAGGTAGATCCCCTTTACGTGGATTCATCAAGTTGGTTCTGACATTAAACCGTCGGCCCGTCAAGCCCTTGCGGTCACACAGCAATAGATCAAGTGGCTAATGATTTTAAGGCCTACTGTTTGGCTGAGCATCGTAGAAGACGACAATGGTCTGATAGAAAGGAATACACTGATCTATTTCTCATCTGACATGATTGAGCCCAGGACGCGACCTTATTGATGGTGATTCAGGGACTGATCCAACACCCACTGAAGGAGTGGGGAATCTTTCCATTGACTTCTGTCTTGCAGAGTCAGGCCCATAGTGTGTTTAATATGTCTTAATATGTCAGGAAGAGGGAAGTGAAGGATTCATTTTCTAATGTGAACACAGTAATGTGAACTTCTTTTTATAAACAATGTTAACATTCATGTTTATTGCTGCTGAACTTTATTGCGACAGGATTGTTACCATGAGAGCCTAATTTTGAAGACAGAGTAGTTGGCACTTTTTTGTTTTTGTTTGTTCAACTAGGGATGCTTTTATTATATTCACACATCAGCAACAGAAACAAAATATACACTAATCTAAGAGGACTTTGAGATGGGGGTGTTAGGGTGTGGAATGAAAAAAAGTTGTCCTGCAGGACACATGATAAAATGTATGTTATATAAAATAACCAGGAGTTCTTGAAGTCTTAATAAGGAGAAAAATTGAGAAGAGAATTGACTTTTTAAATCCAGTTCTTAGACAGGCTGAAAATGATGAAAGGTAACCATGCCTCATCTTTGTTATTGAGTTGGGATTCCGAGGTTGGGCATGCTTATCAGGTGGAGTACTGTTGCTGAATCTTCTCTCCTTCTCTAGGAATTTCTTTCGGGTTTGTGGCATGCTCTGCTTTCACCAGTTCCAAACTGTTCTGGTAGCAAAGCACTTGAGCATGAGCTTTTTCTTAATCTGTATTGGCTTTTCAAGAAAAATACAAACTGAAATAACGGATGAGCAAAATATTTAAATTAATACGAGTCATTATTACTGGTTGCAGGAAGGGAACAGATCAGTGGTCTGGTGGAAAATCATTGTACTGTCATGTAAAAATCTGAATTCTGACATTCACTGAAGAGGATAAAGTGCACCTCACATTATGGTTTAGTGTCCAAATACGAATGGCCTTCATAGACCCACACAGACCCTCTCTTGCTGGAATGATGGTCAGCATTATGTGAAGTTAATAGGGGAGATTCTGAAGGCTCTGAGAGGGCCACAAAAGGACCCTCATGGAAAAATACTGGGATATATTGAGAGAACTTTATTTTCTGAATACTGAACTTTACATTTTTATCACTTGTCCACTGATAATTCATTTTGATAATGCATTACAGGGAGACAGAGTAATTCTTCTTAAGCGAGTTGATCAAAACTGGTATGAAGGTAAAATACCAGGAACCAACAGACAAGGCATCTTCCCTGTTTCCTATGTAGACGTCATCAAAAAGAATGCATCAAAAGGTGCTGGTGACTACCCTGATCCTCCAATACCCCAAAGCTATTCTAGTGATAGAATACACCACTTAAGTTCAACTAAGGTAAGAAAGATTTGGTTTTCTAGCATACCTAGAGAGTGATGATGCAATCTTGTAAATCTCTGGTAAAATAAACAGTTTAATACATATTTTTTTAAAAAAATCAAGCTTTCTGCCCACAGAAATCATATTTAATACTCAGTCTTTTTTCTGAAGATAAAGTTGTATTGCTAAATTTTCGTTGTATGACTTTACATGTTACAATTTTATATTCACTATGCATTTAAGACTCTTGCTGCCTTTCACTAAGAGCTGGTCTACACCCCAGAATTTTCGTTAACAAAAGACTTTTGTCAGAAGAACAGTGAAGGTGTACACATTGAAGGTGTACACTCATGTAACTCCCCTGTTATGCCAACATAAAAAAACCACCTCAATGAGAGGTGTAGGGCTTATGTCATTGTAGTTAGGGTGACACGGTGTCAGTGTAGACACTGCCTTCCTTCCATCAACTGTTGCCTGTCATTCTTGTCAATTTCACTGCTCTGCGGGAACCATGAAATTTACAAGAAAGCCAGGCAGCTGATCCTCACTCTTCTGGAAATCTGACCCGCTGAACTCCACTTTGAGCAGAGAGCAGGGCAAGAAGCCTTGGGAAGTTTCTCTTGCTTCCCAGTGAGGAGCAGGGAGGGAGAACCCTGGGCAGCTTCCTCCCAGCTCCCAGTGGGAAACCGGAAGACGAGAAGCCCTGAGTGCCCCGCTGGGAGCCTGTGGGGCAGACAACTCCCAGCATGGAGATGCCAGTGAAGCTGAGAGACTGGACTCTCAGCTCCCTACACTACTCCTCTTTGGTTGGTGGAAGCACTCCTAGTGAGGACACACATCACCAACCCATGGAGGGTACTGTGGACGTCAGCCACTGCAGTAATTAATGCAGTGACTGTAAGTCAATCTAACATAAGTCAACTTACCTTCGTAGTCTAGACAAGGCCTAAGTCTATAAAATTCAAAGTGTAAAACAGAAACCATAAAAGACTTAATTTCCAAAGATATTGTACATGTTCTTCATGGATCCTGAACTCCATAAGTCAAGTAATTAACTATTACATTATTTAGAGTCCAGCCAGGCAAAGAATTTGAGCAGGAAATCAAGCCACCAGAATGAAACTTGTTTGGCAGCCTGGAACAGGATTTGAGCATTGTGGGTATGTTCAGCAGACTATTATGCTGCAATATGAACATCTTTTCTCATGACACAAGCTCAGAAGATCTTGAAATCCCCTAAAAGAGAACCACGAGAGGGCTATCTCCATGAGGACACAGCTGGACAAAAATGGCCTTGTGTTCTGTGAGTCAATCCTTGGTACAAAGAGGAGTCAGCTAATGACTTCTTTGTATGACTTGTCTTCTTTCTTCCACCTGCACTCCAGAAATGGACTCTTGTCATAGTGCAGGCTCTTTGTGGTACTTTGTAGTCTGATAGCACTTGTATTAAGCTATAGGGTTGCAAATGCCATCACATTGCAATACAGTTCAGATTCAGATCTTTGTAGCTATAATCTGACCTAAGGCTTCTTTACAGCTTTTCACACCTAGTCAAGAACACTCTCAAACCTTTCAGAAGGGTTTGAACCCCTCTCCACCACAACCTATGTAACCATCACAAATTATGTTGGCTGATGGGGGAAAAGTCATTTTCCACTGAAAGTTCTGTTCTCTTTTGCTGATGAAGAGAATTTGATCAATTACTCAGTTGCTGAGTTATTACTACCTTCTCAGAAAGATTTGCACACCGTCTCTTTAGAGTCACTAGAAGCATGAAGATTTTTGTATGTGGCTTCAATTATTACTAATGAGAGTTAGCAATCTAAAATTTTTGAACATTAATAGAAAAAAAACCCTCAAATGTTCTTTTTTCCTTACTCGTTTATCTCCTTAGAGTATGTTCTGTTTGTGTGTCTTTTGTAAAGCGCTCTTTGTTCAGTTATTGGTGCATTTTTGTTTCATTATCACAGTAGTATTTAACATTGCTCCTTTTAACATATATTTTGATAGTTATTCATATATTAGTGGTAAGTTACAAAGTCAGAATGTTGTGCCTATGGATGAACATGAACTGCATCAAATGTGAGATTTGTTTGAACAAGAGATGGTTCTTCAAATGTATGCACAGAGATGCCAGCTGCTATTTTTTCCCACCCAATAAGAGTTTTGGGTCAGAGGTATCTGCCATTTAAATTTTATAGTAGCTAGCCCAATAATCCCCTAGTTCTAACTCTTTATCGCAGAACTCATTTTGAAGGTTCTCATCATTCCATTGAAAGCTGGGCAGTTGTTTCAAAACATTTAGGTTCAGATGACTCACATTTAATTTAAAATCACCCAGTAATTCTTTGATGTTTAAATATTTTACATCTTTCCTCAAAAGTTGAACAGACCAAACCTTATGGAAAAGATCGGACTCAGCAGGAGTTTATATGTAGTACTGAAGGGCCTCTATCTCTTGGAGCTTGAAGAAGAAAATAGAATGTCTGTCTCTGGTCTATATTTCTTTGTATTAGTTGCTGAATAGTTCAGACTAACTTTGTTGTGATAGAAAACTGTGGACATAACAATGGGCAGATCCTCAGCTGGTGTAAATGTCATAACTCCATAAACGCTAGTGAGCTATCATCATTTACACAACTGAAGATCTTCCCATGAGAGAGATACAATAAAACATCCTTCTTGGTCACATTATTTAAATATTAAAGACTTACTGAGTTGTAGGGCACCTAGAGATGCCACATCTTTTCTTCTGGTCACTTTATAGGAGTTTGACCACAGAAAGAACAAGGGTCAGTTCTGACAAGATCTCTGAGAATATGGAGAACTGAAGATGGATGAATTTCAGGAGATGGGCACTTGATGATACTGAAATAACAATAAGGGCATTGGGCCTTATTCTCCACTGTGTTAAACCAGTTTCTGTGGTGATGTCAGTGTACTTACTATGACATACCACAGTATAATCCAGACTAAATGAGTAGCTTTGTCACTTCTACTGTCTAATCTGGAGTTTCTTTTACAATGCTTTGCTGCTGTAGGCTCCAGCTTGGACTGCTCACAAACAGCCTCTAGCATGCAAGTCACTCCCAGCTATGTCTGTGTGTACTGCATTCAGAAAGCCACACATTAGCTCTTAGCAGCCTCTAACCATGCAGCAGGGTCACCCCAACGCACCTCCAGTATTAGATTTTCCCTAGCAACATATGTTCTGTACTGCCCAACCGTTAACTGGACAATACAAGTTCATATAAAGTCATTGTTTCTTTAACAGAAATAATAGACATACAACTTGCCATTCAAAATGGAGTTTCCCAGAAACTTCAATTTAAATACACTGGATTAGATAAAACATATCAAGCTTATTTACTACAAAGAGAACGATCTTAAGTAAAAGTAATGAGACATAAAAGAAAGGGTTACAAGAAAAGGTTAAAATTACACTGCTGCATAACTGAGGCTATGTACACAATACAGACTTGTCCTGCAATAAATTGTTGCGGGACAAGCAAAGTGTTATAACTGTAACGCTTTCCCCCGTCCACACAGTAATCCTTCTAATGCAAAGGAGCGTTCACACGCTTCTTTGCATTTTCGTTAGAAGGAGCAGTGCATGGTGGGTACCTATCGCACCATGCACTGCCCAGCTGGCCTTTAGGCTGGCAGCGGGGTGCTCCAGCCACCGAGATCTCTGGCTTCTTGGCGGCAGGAGAGTCCTGGCAATGGGGACCCCAGTGGCAGTGGGGGTCTAGCCACCAGGAATGCCGGTGGCTAGAGCCCCTCTGCTACAGGGAGTCCCTCAAGCCGCTCCATTTCCCGGCAGAGATCCGGGAAGACGAGCGGCTTGTGGCAGCGAGGCTCCAGCCATCAAGGCTCCTAGCGGCTAGAACCCTGCTGCCACGGGAATGGAAGCCTCTACTTGTCAATTTCATTGCTCTGCTAGAGCAGTGAAATTGATGTGTTTGACAGCTCCAGTGTCCCAGAGTGGCCTCGATTGGCACTCTGGGACATTTCCGGAGGCTGCCAAAATTGCAAAGAGCGTACACACGGGCTCTACCATGGAACAGCTGTTCCGTGGTAAGCCTAACCACCCTCATTTTGGTGGTTTACTTGTTGCGCATCAAGAGGGCAGTTGCCGTGCAAAAAGCAAGATGTATGTGTGCACGCTCAGAGCTTTATCGCGTGGTAAGAAGCCTTACTGTGCGATAAAGCTGTCATGTGTACAAGGCCTCAATCAGATTCAAACAAAGTTTCTCACCATATGCTTTCAGCAGTCTTACTGACCAAACCCTCTAGGTCAGGACCCCTTCACCCAGAATCCAATGAAGACTTCCTTTGGGGCTTTAGGTATAGAGAGTCAATGGGCAAGGAGAGAGAAGTAAGGTCCCTTAGGGAGTTTGCCATTTTTTAAAATAGTTTCACTCCCCATTTTGAAAAACAGCTGGGTACCAGAAAACAAATGTCTATGTGGAAGGATGTTCCCTGCTGCTTTTTTTTCACCTATTAGAGTTTCCTTTGTCTCCCCTTCCTGCTTGATGACTTTGTTTACTGCTCAAAAGCAAATGAAAGAGAGCTCATACTCCTTTGTTTGAAACAGATGTATTTTCCAACATCAGTTTGGAATGTGTTGACAACACCATGCAGCGGAATCTTTTATCTTTACATATACTGTTACTACACACATTTTAACAGGGCGGCTTTGACAAGCAAATTGAGTTTTCAAATGACACCTTTGTACAAAGCTTTTTATATACTTTGTACAAAGATTATTACAACAGTGTGTAGGGTGTGGACACAGGCACATTCTGTCACAGTTACCTCTGCATAAACTATAACAATGTGGAGAATCAGGCCCAGAGAGTCTAGAAGAGATGTCTACACACATGCATAGAAATGGGTCTTCACATTTTTAAGAAAAAACTCAAGCATTTTTATGTGACAGAAAGAGTGTGGAAAAAAACAATACTGTAATAAAATCTTTCAAATCAACATCTCATCTCTTCTTAATTCCTCTATATATATTCAGATAAGGCAATAAGTGTGGGAAAAGTGTCTTAATTCTTCTTTTCTTACAGTAGCTGAGAGGCTTTAGTAACCCTAAACATTTCCGACAGAATACTTGGGCTTAGCATGATCAGTGGTGTCTTCACCTCAGGGTTCTACATGGTCTTTCTCCGTCTATTGAGTAGAGAATACAACTTGTAACCTATTATATCATTTTCTGCCTCTAGAGGTTCTTCCATTGTTGGGGGGGAGGGGGAAGTAATTTAAAAGTGTTTACCTCATGTGGCATCTGTTCATCATCAAAAACAAAGGTATTTGAAACTATTAATTTTTGCAAGAGGCTTTCGTATCAGGAGTTCCTATACCAAAGAATTGTCAAACTTATCCAAAATAAAGTCATCTCCCTTGAGAGAACTTCAGTAGGAGGTAAGTAATTTGCCCTCTTCTCTCCAATCTGTGACTCTCAGATCAAATGAGTAACAAAGCCTTATTTTCTTTTCTACAGTAGTACTGTAAATCTAAATTAGCCAAATAAGTAAAGAGATGTACAGTCTAGAATTGTTTTAGATTATTCTAAGTCAGAGATTAAAATAATTTTATACCAGTTTAATTTTGAGGGTTACTAGTAATGAAAAATACATTTTCAGTATTTATTGAAGCAATGGATATCTACAGACGCAGTGTACGTATGACTCACCAGTCTGTCATTCTTACAAAAGGACTTTTCTTTTACTAGAGGATACTTCAATCAATATTGTGTAATATACTCAAAATATATTGCTATGTACTGCACTGTCATCATCTTTAAAAGGACTGTTTACTGTCTACATTCAATTAGATATAAGTGTTATGTATTTTAACTAAAAATGTAATTACCGGTATTTGTTTACAATTACATCAATTTTTAAATAAAAATGCATTATGTAGCTACTAATGCCTTAATAAAAGTATGCAATGTATTTAAGATGTTTCTTTAAGATCACCACAAAAAAGTGCAGCAAACATTAACATTAGGACAATTAGATCATCCAATTTGTTTTATTTATATTAATGTATAATAGCAATCACAGTGAACAGGGTACTTTTATCACTATGGGTATTCTCAAAATAATAATGATGGTTTGGGGAAATTACAGAAGTCTTGAGTATACTACTTATCAACTTGTGATGGACTCACTAGCGTCTAACAGTAACATAACTCTAGGAGATCAAATTTAGTCTCCCTTCATGAAGTCTTGATTCAGATCTGTCTGGATGTTTGACATTTAAACCTTCAGCCAGAGCCTGATACAGTTTCACTTTTCAAATATCTTTTCAGCTGTTCTGATTCATGTACTAATGATTTCAGATATTTGTGCTCACTGAAATAATATCCTATAATTCAGAAATTGGCACATAACTTTATTTGCTTAATCCTCTCATATCTTAGTGCAATGTCATTTTTTGTTGTTCATTTATTTTTAATTCATATACTTTTCCTTATTCTTAAAGTTGGCTTCCAAAGCATCATCCCCACCTCCTAGACATCATTCCTCTCCTTGGTCAGATTGTAATAAAGGGAATTTCCAAGCTATCACCAATGAATGGTTGTCACTGACCGTTGGTTTTCCACCTTCAAGCAGGCCTGCCCCAACTTCTTCATCTTTTCCTGACAGCTTTCTTTGTGATCTAGAGGAACTCAAATCTTTGGCATTAACAGCATCCCCTTCTATACCAATGTCACCTGTTAATATCACTTGCCAAGTTAAGGATGGTCATTTTGTTCCAGTTACATCACCAAAGATCTCTCTTAGGTCTCCTGAATCTCTTCTTCAGTCCTTTCCTGCACATACTTTTGTATCACTTCCTCCAGCAATCCAGTTTCAGGACACAGCACATAATTCTATAACAAATGGTATCAAAATGAATGAAAGAAAATATAAAGATCTGAAGGAGATGATTGGATCTCCAGCTGTCAAAGAAACCAGACGCTTATCAGATACTACAAAAGCATGTGGAACCATGAGCACTGCTTTTACTGTCTCTGAGCCTTCTAAATGTGGCTCCTCACCCAGAACGCTAGCGGCAATTGATGAACAGGAAGAGGAAATCTGTGAGGAACTCCTGTCAATAATTCCAGGAGACCAGGCAAAATTTCAAGATTCACATTTCCACAGACATGCACTTGATGTAACAGAACAAATGCCAGGACTATATATAGAGGAGACACTGAAACACAACAGAATAAAATCTCCAGTAGCAATTAAAAGTGAACCTCTGATACCTTATGAAGGATACAATTCACCAAATATCAGTAAAGAGGTATTTTAATTTCTTAAGATTTAGCTTCTATATTCATACAGTTCACTCCCAGTATAATTAGTCTAGTCCTTTCTAATGTACTTTGTGTATCTATACATACCAATGCAGTATTATAATTACGATTGTATTCTATTAAATAAATTATATTCTTCATGGTAGAGAAAATGGCTCTCCCATCTCGAATCTTCCTCTTGCTCAACAGAAATATTCTAGGTACCCTTGTTCTCCAGTCTTCCCTGGATGCAGAGCTTTTATTATGGGCCCCTTAGTGCTATCTTTTGGATTAATTGACAGAGTGGGAATTCCCAAAAGCAGAGCTATCCACACTCTCCTCAAAAAGTATTCCTGCAGAGACTCAGCAATTCACCTCTCAAATGTGTCATTGGGCCAGCTAGCTAATTATAGTTTGTTCATGTCACAAGAAGAACTACGGGGCAGATTAAGGTTGGCCAGGAAACACGTGCTTTCTAACGCGTGATCCCTCCCACAGTTCCCCCTGGATCATCACAAGATTGTAGTGCCCCAATGCATGCCAATGGCTAAATGCCACAAAATAGCCTTGAATTAATTAACACAACATAGTATTCATATAAAATTATTTTTCATTTTTCTAGGCAAAGTTTTAGTAACTGATTTATTGCTACATAAAATCTGTTTAAACAGTCAGACAGTTCAAGCAGCTCATCTGGTTCAAAGCCATCTATAAATCAGGTATCTGGGTAATAGGTGATCCCAAATAGAACATAAGATTTTTTCATTAGGTTGACTTTGCAGCTCTCATAAATCGTTCCCCTGGCATAAAACTGCAACGTAACATTGAGAACAAACTATGCTGTTGTTATTTAAAAGAACACTGCCAGTATAAAATTTGTAACTGTTAACAAACACATTCCTTTATTAATAACACTTATATTATTAAAAGTGAACGACTGTCTTAAAAAAATCCATTTATCTTTTTTCTCACTTCCTTGCATTTCTCTTGACTTGCAAAATGAAAATCAATTGACTCATTCTGAGCTCTATTTATAAACAGCGTTTTGTTCAGCATCTAATTGGTGCAATGTTTGAGAGCTTCTACTCTGTCATACAATTTAAACGTAGCACTAATGGGCCAATGAAGAAAGCCACATAGTCAGAATTACTATGATGGCAGCTAAGTAGCAGAGAGTGGGAAATTGTAGAAAATAAGGGCACCATGTAACAGAATGATGTTTTATTCTGTTTCAGCAAGAGGGAGATTTGGGGGAATGTTTAATTAAGAACAACTGCTTTAATTTAATTTCTGAAAAACACAAAGGGTTTTGTAAAAGCTTCTTATGATGACATTTTAAATTGGGATTTAATTTAACTCAACAGTGTCCCTTATAAATATTGTATTTGAAGGTGGGTTCCTTTTAAAGTTTTAACAAACCTTCATGTAGGCCCCATCTTTCAAGATACAGTGCTCTAGGGAGAGGTGCTAAGCACCCTTGACTCCCATTGCCTTCATTGTTGAGCACTTGCAAGATCAAGTCTCAGACATAGTGGGGGGCCTCCAAGAATATAGTTAAGAAATTACAAGAGAAAAACTAACTCTCATCCCATGTTTGTGTTTTTCACATGTGAGCGTAAAGATAAGGTAGTAGTGGGAAGTAAGTAGAATATGGTGTTAAGACTATGGGTGATTTCGCCCCAGAACGTTAGGATTACTGACTTGTGATGTATATAATATCAACCTCAGTACAGCAGATGAGGGTTTCTCTCTCTTTGCCTTTTCTTGTTAATGGTGCATTACTCCTCTGTATATCCTTCACGGATAGTTGTACAGCACGATTACTTGTTGTCTTTCTTAAACGTTTAAGACAATCCCACTTTCCTCTGGGACACAAGAGCCTTCTGCTTCCCCTTCTCATCTTCCTTCTAGTCCTCCATTTCACTCTGCCAAGGCACCTCCCTCTCAGTCTGTCTCCACGTCTTCCCAGTCTGCTGTACCCCGCTCACCTCCTCTCCTTTCCAAACTCTCATACCGACAGGAGATAAACTCGCCAAAGTTAAAGGTAACTGCACTTATTGAATATGAATTGTTGCATGTCTCTTCGTATGTTTGACAAATAGAAAGATCAATGCTGAGATTGATTTTTTTAATTAAATATAATTGCTTAGTTATTAATATTTTATAGCATTAGCATGTAATTAGCTCAAATGCTATAAGCAAGGTAATGCCTTTTCAGATTAAATAACCAAATCAAGTTAGAAAAAGCTCTCATGAAAGGACTGGATAACTCAGGGAAGGATTAGTTGGACAGCTCAGGGATAGAATGTGGAAGCTTTTAATCTCTGGCTCATGCGTCTGAATCCAAACTAGGAGGTTGAACTAACGCTTGTTGAATTCAGTGCATCACTGCAATGGGAGATGGATCAGGCTCTTGGTCATTAGGCCACTGAAAATTTACCAGGTGTTATGTTAAATGAGTTTGTCATTTCAGTACAGTTCCTAAGGGGCAGATGTGTACTTCACAATAACGACTTTCACACTTGTCACCCATTAGTAGCACTCCGGTTGTCAGTCTCATTAGCCAAAGATGGAACAGATATGGAGAGTGGATAACCTTCTCTTCCCTAGACATACTTTCTAGTCAAGGTTGCAGCACTGTGGCAGGGAAGCGCAGAGAAGTCATAAATCATGCCACTTGCTTTTTTAGATGTTTAGTAGGTACACAAAGGAGATCAGTCTCCAGCGCTGTTAATTTCATGAGCATTAAATTTGGTTTAAAAAGAAAAGAGAAAAATCACCATAAAATACTATAGGGATTGGCCAGAGACTACTGGGGAAAAAATTGCAATTTAAATGACAGCACATCAAAATATATATATATTGAATACTTATTGAATGATCACACTAGTAATATATATTAATATGGAACAAATAAATGATTGACTTTCAACAAAAATGAAAGTGTTCCATTTTTCCCCCCTGAGAAAGATGTTAACATTTTCAGCGCTCTCTCCTAAGAGACCACCTCTCTCCCTGTGATATATTACCTAGTATATCTACAGCAAGTAAAGTTGCTGATGCTAGATCCCCCCCTCCTATAATAGGGAGGAAGCTGCAGGTCAGGTGTTCTCTACTGGAATCCTGGAGCTCTTAAATAACCCTCTGGTGTAAAAATTGCCATAAATTGATTACTTTGAAGGCATACTAAAAGGACTCTTTGTTGGCTTTCAAGATAAATAACTTGTGGCAGGTTGCAGTGGTAGCAGTGTATGTGGTTGGTAATAACTGAGCATGTGACTGCACCTTGCTAGAAGGGGTGAACTAATTGTCTTGAATTTTGGTTTTATAATTTTGAATAATTGGCAGGAAGGTAGCGCCTATGAGTGGGCGCTTTTCCTTATTCTAAATCAAAACAAACAAATCAAGGAAATGTAACTGAGTCACACAGTCTTTGAAATTCTCTCCAGGTGATCATGAGATTTTTTCATTATTATTTGAACATTCATCGATAAATCCTACCAAGGCATATTAATCCAAGATGAAAGGAAATACAAATAACTCTATGAAATGATGATACAGGTTGCAAGTTCACGAATGTCAGGGCATGAATTTTAACTTTGGATTTGATTTTGTTGTTTTTCAATGGAAGTGCTGAAAGGTCAGAAGTGCAAATTATCAATAGAGGAATATTTGATTTTCTCATTTAAAAGAATGCAGATTAAGCAGTGATAAGAATTAGAGGATAGTTTCTTCTTTCTTACAGAGGTTCATCTACAACTCTTAAATCTATTTTTTTGATCATCAACTGTTTTCTGCCTGCTCCTTACTCTAGATTGTCTTTGAAGGCCAGTGAGTAATTCCCCCATAAGCAGAATTAGCAGAGGCCTGATTCAAACTCCTCTGAAGTCAATTAGAAGATTCCCATTGACCAATTAGTTTTGATCAGCCCTCCATAGCTGTTCTGGAGACAACAATTCCTGTCTCTGATAAGCGGGCATTGCTTTGTCTAGCAGCAAAGACTGAGCACAGCAATGGGCAGGTGAACTACTACCCCAGCAAATAACAAGACAAAAGCATAATAGTAGTAAGTAGTAATTGTAGTAATAAAAAATATATAATACTTAACATTATGCTGATCCATTTGGCTCTCACAAACACCCTATTTCTAGGCTGTGAATTGAATTTCAGAAGGGCAGCTCCCATTCCCCTTCCACTTGTGTGTATCAGTAAGTAACACGCTGAATACTGCACAGCTACTGTATTAAGAAGGTAGGCATTTAAGTCTCTTAACTCATTACACTCTAGAGTACAAAATAGAGCAGGTGAGAGCAGGTTGTTCAAAATGAGAAAGCTCTACAAGGTAAAGAGAATAGTAGAAGATCAATATTGTGGTAACTTTGCTCAAGTCAGACAAAATGTTGGTTCACAGATGTATGTAGAAGTTTTTTAATATCCTTAGAAGAAACTAAGGACAGTGGATTATAAGAAATTCTGGGTAGTGTTTTTCAACAGGTAGTAAAACTCACAATCACTATGAAAAAAAGATGTGTTTTTAGCTCAAGTTAGTTGACAAATTAAATTGAAGTAAAACACTAGTGAAGACCAGGTGATTTGTAGCTTTCATGAGTTAGCAGGTTAACTCAAGTATTTGGCTCCCTGATAGGCTTTAATTTATGTGAACACTACTGATTGTTTTATGGATACTAGAATTTTACCTTGAATTAGTTAGCATGAGTTAGCAGACCAAGGGACACACCATTTTTCAAAGTGAAGATGAGGCCTCCATGTTTTAAGAGCCCATCTGCCCTTTGTTCCTTTGAAAATCTCCCCCTGGGACCACAAAAGGTTAAGGAGATGATCATGGAAAATTAAATCAAGCCTAACCTAGAACGTTTATTTTAGCTCTTTGATTTCAAGTCTCTTTAATGTCATCTTTCCTTTAGAGCCTTCTATCCTGCAGAGAGAGGTTAAGTATTTAAAGCCAGGCTGTACCCTGTTGATCCACATATGGAAAAGTCCTTTATCAACCAAATCTCCTCTTGCCCGTGCAGTCGGAGGCAAGTCAGCTTTCTAAGCAGCACTGTACTTCCTAGTTCTTTCAAAGGGGTAGCCGTGTTAGTCTATTGTAGAAAGACAACAGAGTCCTGTGGCACTTTTAAAGACTAACAGATTTATTAATCGCATGAGCTTTCATGGGATTTTCTCCCACGAAAGCTCATGTGATTAATAAATCTGTTAGTCTTTAAAAGTGCCACAGGACTCTGTTGTCTTCCTAGTTCTGAATGTGAAGGTATGGAGGATGTGGCCCACAAGAATATTATGCAACACATCCTCCACATCCACGGTATGAGTGGTTAAACTCATACTTGACAGGTTAAACTTAAACTTGACTCTTCCATGATGGAGAACCCCAAACTCCACAAAGTGAATCTTGAAGGAGTTTCTCTATTCTTGGCTTCCATCAAAGGCCCTCCTTGGCATCATGGTTGCATTTGTTTATTTGTTATTCACTCTTCCAGTTTCTAAAAGAAACCCATTGTTCACTCCAAGTACATGTACAAACATTTCAGTTACAACTCTTCATAAAATCCAATGGACAAGGTTTCCATTGAGAATACTGCACTTTCAGCATTTTCCTGCAAATAATTCTCTTTCTTTGCGTGTCCTTTATCTGGCAAATTTTGATTTCCATGAAACAATTAGCTTTGAGAGCTAATTTACATAGGCACAAGCCCAACTGATCTTTTCATTAAGCCTCCTCCCCTGATTTGAACATGCACTGTGAGAACAGGTCAGATCTGAGCAACTGCACCTTTTTTAAAATATCGATTCAGTGGGCTATAAAATTAGTTGCTAGTATTTCCATGGTTGCTTTAAACTTTCTGCTGTGTTCTTTTGAATGTTCTATATTATTGAGTCACTTCAGTATTTAAATTTGCAGTGATAGACCATATCCCCAAAGGGTAAGTAATGCAAGTTGTAGCTCTAAATGTCAGTGCAACTAAGCAACATGCAGGTGATAAAACAGCAACAGTACAGGTATTCTGGACTAACAGCTCAGCTTGTTCTTTGCGTTTTAACACATGGGCCTCTCTAATTAAAAAATGAGCATGTGCAAATGAAGTAGCGTAAACCCCCTGCAAGACTTTGTACTTAAGCTATGAACTGACACAATTTTTATGGTTTTTCCAGGCTGATTTAAAAAGAGAGATATTTGTTATGGGTAAACCTCCTCGTAGTCCTGTGATGAATAAGAGATCCTGCAACTCACCTGTCAGAGGTCACAGCTATTCACACAGGGTATGGTACTGAATGCCCAGTGTGTGATGACAGCATTCCCACCTAGCTTAAGGAGTTTAAGTATCTAGTCTCTCCGTTCTTTGCTGTGTTAACGTATGTTTGAATACTACCTCTATGCCATGTTTCATTCCTGTTGTGCTGCAATGCTGCTGGCAAACTACAAAGAATGATTTGCATAAAAGCATAATGATATTCTTTGTGTACAGCACCTTACATTAGAGTTCTGTTGTGTATTGTATCTCCGCCGTATTGCATAGGATTTCCAGTGTTCACAAAACATCAAAAATGACAGAATTCTTTACATAATTTAGTCTGTTTTTCCAATTGCTTTCTAAATGGCTCCTCTTGTTTCAACGCATTTCTAGCTATTAAAAAGACATTTTGGCTGTTGCATGCAGTGGCTTTTGTAATGTGCTTGGTTTGTTTGTTTTTTTATCTATTTGCATGCATATTCTTCTATTGAAAATATTTTGTTGCCATAGCAATGTGTGCTGCACTCATTTGATACCACGTTTTCCCCAACATTGCTATTTGCAACTGTTATTCTCCGCAGTCTTTCCCTTCATAAGTCAGTACTTCATCTATTTTATTTAACCTACTGATCAAATTATTTAGTGTGTATGTATTTGTCTTATATTATGTGCTCTAAAATTTGAGAAGATTCTACTTGAAAATATAGTTTATGGGCTATGCTGTTGTGGGGGGGGGGTTGTTTGTTTTTAGTTAGGAGAAACATATTTTACACATGTGTATCTTAATAGTCACTATGCTTTGTCTCAAAAGCATCTGTGACCGCTTTTGGATCTTACTGTTGATAACAGAACGGATTTGTAAGGGAGCCTAGAGATCTCTTTCTGTACAACTGCCCTTTGATTTTCTGTTAGTCTCCCTCTCTCCGGCTGTTACTTGTATGAGAGGTGTATTCTCCTCCCCCACGAGAAGATATTTGTGTTTCTCTAGTTTTTCAGGGCTTCTTGCTTCTCCTGGAACTTCCATGTACCAGAGGCCTCATAAGAGGCAAACCAGAAATTAAGTGGTGTGGAGGAGGAGGGGAGGCAGCGCTGTTGTTTGTTAGGAAGCAAATTAGGGGATATAGTCTATTCCCCACTGAAATTGATGAGAGAAGTTCCAGGCCCTATGTTACTCTACATGAAGGGATGCAACAATTGGTAAAAATGTGCTATACTGAGCAGTATGTCTTGTGTATTCTTTATGGGCTTAATTCCCAAAAGTAGACTCCCACAATTGCACACCTAATCTGCAAGCTCAATTACAATGAATGTTCTGTAATTATCCATTAATATGCAAATATGTCTCACCTGCTGGCAGCTGCACTAACTGTACATGCAAATGAGATGTGCAGTTGTGTATATGTTCATGCACACAGTTGTGATTGTGCACCGTTGAAACTAAAGCTCTACATTTTTATTCCTACACAGGAGGCAACATAGTTTGGCAAAGTGAGCCAGGGATTGGAAGCTAGGAACTCTAGACCCCAATCACTCTATTGCCTGAGGGTACGTCTGCATTGCAATTAAAAATCTGCAGCTGGCCCATGCCAACAGACTTAGGCTGGCAGAGGCTCTTGCAGTATAGACTTCTTGAGCTCTGGGACCCGCCCAATCTACACAATCTTAGAGCTCCAGGTTCCAGCCCACGCCTGGAAGCCTACACAGCAATGAAACGGCCCCTTAGCCTAAACCCAAATCCTATGAGCCCAACACAGCTGGCACAGGCCAGTCATGGGGTTTTAGGTGCAGTGTAGATAGTATCTAGCTTTCCTGGGTTCTCATCTGAGCTCTGCTTGTGCCCTGACATAGACTTGTCTCTGCCTTACCTTTCTGTGTGTTTCTGCATCTGTACAATGGAGATCAAAAGCCTTATTTATCTTGCAAGGGCATTGTGATGTTTTATTCATTGTTTCTACAGTTCTGTGACTATGTTAAGCATTATGGATTTGCTAAGTATTATTACTTCTAATTAAGTTTGCTCTCTGCCATTTTATGCTGTCATGTCAACATTATCTGACTTGGGCAGAGATACTGAATTTAACAGAGAAATATTGGAATTGCATGCAGAAGAAAACAGTAGTACTGCATTGCTTGATGCATTTCTTCCTCTCTTGACATATGTTCAAAGTACTCAGTCACGTAAAATATGGTTAAGGGTATTACCCTTTATTGTTTGCAGTAAATAAATAAATCACGACAACCCATCAACAGGAGTTTAAAAGGAAACTGAGCAAAGCCTATCACTGGTATTCAAATCACATTCAAAGATCTGAGGAAGGGTAGCTAGAGCATAGCTCAGGAGCCCAGTACTGAATCCAGTCCTAATACCTGTTCCCATTTCTGCTGGATTTTCATGAGATTTTACCAAGGTTAGATATGTTTTATTTTATCATTTGCATTTCTCACCATTGGATAACATAAAAACATAGATACTTTATGAAAGTTTTATGTACATCACATACATAGACAAGATTTATATCAGGAAGAATGAAAGTCAAAGGACATTGACATATAAAGCCAGATTTTCAAAGGCATTTAGGGAACTAAATATGTAGCTAAGTGCCTAATGGGATTTTCAGAAGTGCCCATAGCCTCTATAAGCATTAAATCAAGAATGCTTATAGTGCTCTCCAGAACAAATTGTGCACATTAATTTCAAAATAACCTTATACATTTTGTGTAATTTTAGCCACATGAAAAACTGTGTAACCCTTAATCAAACTGTGCCTTAACTTGCTAGCTTCAGTATAAATCTGTATGTCTTCCATTCTAATAGAGTGTGTTGAGAGCTGTCAGTTGGTTTTTTATCGTACAATTTCTGCACTGGGAGTGCTGCAAAATACTCAGGCAGCCATAAGCCTAGCAACAAGGGGAAAGTTGTATAGAAGCATATGACTCTTAGGGTCAAAGTGGGCTGCAAAGGGAGTTTTGTCCTCTTCTTCAGCTATGACGACAGTGCCCATGAAGTGGGGTCTCTGAAATGGGTCAGAATGCTTGTCGAGGGAAGAATTTGTATTTATCCACCCTGTGTACAGAGAACTCCTCAAGAAAAGAGGGGAGGGGACCCACCTTTAAATAACTATTTTGTTTAAGACCTTGTGTATTCATGTGGCAGTTGTTATTCAAGTTTGAAAACTGGCTATGGGAACTCTCTCAAGAGTGACAGGCCATCATTTTACCTAACCTAAAAGTTTGCTTTAAGATGACATAGTGATGCATGTTTTTTTAAAAAAATCAGATGGAAAAATTAGACATGGCTGTGAGGAAACTGAGAGAAGAACACTGAAGTAGTTCTGTTTCTTGTTTAAAAGCTGTGTGGCCACCTGTCTCTGCCCCTTTTGTTTGATGTGCTTAGCTTTGACAGAACTATTGATGGAGCAGTTGCCAGTCTGTAAAAAGGGTGATGATGGTGGGTTTTTTAAATTATTGAGGTAAATTTTGAAGAGCATAAATTGTGAGTATTGTCTTTTAAACCTCAGGATGCTAGATGGACACCCTTGAATTTTGTGGTTCCACAATTTAGGAAAATTTAACATGCTGTATGCTGCCCGTCGTTCTTGTCTGCAAGAAGCAAAGTGCCATGGATGAGAACCTTTATAGGCAGTTCCATTTTAGGTCAGGAATTAGGATTTTTCAATGCTATCTGCTAATGCAGATTTGTGTTGCCATTACAGTGAGGGCGCAATAGGACAGTGGTTCTCAACCTTTTGCGGGTCACAACGCCCTTGGGGGTATGTGTGACTCTA
Organism: Pelusios castaneus; assembly: GCA_007922175.1. Lineage (NCBI taxonomy): Eukaryota > Metazoa > Chordata > Testudines > Pelomedusidae > Pelusios > Pelusios castaneus. The sequence continues at coordinate 13,286,784 of ML685769.1, read as the reverse complement.
CAGAACGCAGTAACCCACCCCCACCACACTGAATCCAGCCCTTGCCCTCAGGGCCATCCTTGGATGGGGGTGAGTAGGGCAACAGCCCCGAACCCCACAGTTCTGTGGGCCTCCCATCCCCCCACTGCTGCATTGTCTGCAGCAAGCCGAAGGCAAGGGGTGGGGTGGGGCAGAAGCATGGAGCCCAGCCTCTGGGCTGGCCTGCCCCACCCCCAGCACAGGGAGGGAGGGGGCCCCCACAGGCAGATTGGCCCTGGGCCCCAGACCCCCAAGAACAGGCTTGCCTACCCTGGCTCTCCGAGACACACTGCTGTGTGGTGACACAGTATTGCGTCCTGACATGATGGTTGAGAACTGTTACAATAGGAAATATTGCCTCCTAACACTGACAGGATCATTTTACACTTTTGACACAAATTGTCCCACAAAACGCATATAGGTAATCATCAGTAACATTAGCAGGAGTTATACTCACTCAAACCAGATGCTACCTTTTGATTGCCCAACCTCCAGCTACACACTCCAGGCCAACTGATTCCTTTGGTCATGGTGTGGAAGAAGACTTAGAAGGGATCTGTGCCTATTCTATAATTAGGAATAGTCTCATATGGAAACCGACAGCAGCAAACTCTCTTGAACTTGTGCAATGAATGTAATTTACCTACTCTGCTAGGGAGGATACCACTTCATTTCCTCCCAGGACATTATTCCTCGGTGCCCAGTTGCTGTTATGTAGCTGTTGAGAGGCAGCAATCCTTTCAGGATGAGCATAAAGATGTTCTCCATTTTTAAGGTTCACTGAGCTCTGGCCAAGATGTCACTCTTACTTGGCAATCAATTGTTATTAGAGACTGTCTCACGGTATCCTTAAAACTACAGTATAGCATTTTCTTCCACCTTTATTAGAAGACCTTCTCTGACAAGCATGAATTTCTGTTGACCCCTTGAGTAGTCACTTAAGTCAGACTGAATGGTATTTTATAAAACTATGTTTTAAATGGTTTGCAAGGGTGTCACATTGCAGTATTATTACAGTGCTATCTATCTGTGTACATTAAACAAGTTAATATAGAACTTGCTTGTTTATGCAAGAATCTGTTGCGTGTGCATTGCTGTCACATGGGGGTGCATGATAGATTCAATAGGATTCGTTGTTTACTCTAACAGGCCACATAAAGATGCACTGCGTGCCACAATCTAAAAGTCAGTAAAGTTGAGCTGTAGTGGTCTATAGGAAGCAGCAAACTTGAGAGCCAGGGATCTCAGCTGAAAATATTTTGCCTTTGATAGAAAATCTAAATATCTATGCCTTGTCAGCAAAGATGCCAGGTGATTTCATGAATGATTTCCACTGTTGTATTGGTGCATAAGGGAAGAGGCAGACCTTAAGATAAGTAGATCCCCAAGTATGTAAGGATTTACAGAAAGGAGCCAACCTCTTGAATTTCAGCTGCATCAGTTGAGAAATCAGTACAGTTCAGAGCACAGAGCAATGCCATCATGCTGTGTTTCTTCATTACTGCAAATAAACAAAGCACTATATTTTTCCCTAGTTGAACCTTCATACCTTCAAGAGTAGCCTAAAGTAAAGTCAACTGGAAGAGTCAAATCTTGAGAAGGCTTGGATAAATATAAAGTCCATGACATCAAGAAAAGGCCACAAACTCTTAATTTATCATTATAGGAGAACATGTGGTGTGAGCTCTTTTTCAGTATGTAGGTGTCCAATACCAGTTAAAGTTCCCAAAGTACCCCCCCAGACTCCAAATCTCTTCAGTGAAGGAAGGGCAGCCTCCTCTAATGAATAGTGTAATCACAAACCTAGTAATTATTTTCCTCTTCCAACAAGCAGCTACTCCACTTTTTCTGGATTGAGCCTAATATGAATATATATATAAATAGATATAAACAAATGGCTTTATATTTGTTCATAACATGATGTACTTTCTTTAGGAAGTTGAGGGTTTTTTCACTTCTGACATTACAAGCATCTATTACATATTGGTGTTGATGCTTAATTAAAAAGGAAGTTTACTCTTTTAAAAGGTCATTGCACTGGAAATATCTACCACCTTTGCCATTCTAATGTAAGAATGTTATACGTTGACATAATTAGTTTCATTCTTTTAAAAGTGTGTGTGTGTGTGTGTGTGCATTGTACATAAGAATATTGTTTGTCTAGAGAAATCATAATGAATGGATGCTCATGCTTTGCCATTAGAAATGATTTTTTGTTCCTGTTTTGTCTGAGAACACACTTCAGGCAAAGAATGACTAACAACATGCATTATTTACATTTTAGTTTCATATTATTTCCATTCCTGCAACTGTTAGTGATATTTGAAAAAATGGGTTCAACTCTGACCTTTTCCTTAAGCATAAAAAGATTAGACTGAATAAATTAAAAGCTTTCAGTATGTCCATCAAAACAGTCACGTCTTTAAACCTGTAAAAGTTCTAATGATTACTCTTTTCTTTCTCTTTTAAAACAGAATATGAAATGTCAAGAAATTTTGTATCATGCCAGTATCCAGATTATACTTGAATTAGTAACAATTTTAAATCTTTATTACATTTCAAATCATTTCATTACAGCCACAGCGCCCTGTGTTTGCTCATGAAAACATACACGGTGGGGGGGAACCGTAAGTATATTTCTTATCTACTAAACCAGAAATATAACACTGGCACATAAGGAACAGGAATAATAGCCAGCATATCTTCAAAGGAATCAGTAAACTACCTAGTAGTCATGGGGTAGCCCAGCTATCCAAATATCAGAAGACATCATCCAGGAAATCCCTGATGGCAAAACCACAAAAGAGCTATGAAGGTACATCAGCTCACAAATGAGGATATACTGTAAAATCACTAAGTAAAAAAATTCCTACATTCCTTCATGTTTTGCACTTATGATAGAAATTGATTTAAAAACCAGTTCATGGCCATTCTGTGATTCCATCACTTTTAGATTTCTTGATCAGAATGCCATTATAAATATTTAATAGTAATTCAGTTTGTCTTCTACATTGGCCCTGAGTTATCTTCTGTAAATTATTTGTTAAGCGATATTTCAGGTTTAGCAAGTGGATGAGGTTGATAACAAGAATGTAATATCTTACAGGGGAACTTCACATGAACAAGTGATAAAACTAGAGAAAGGATAAAACTTCCAAAAGCATATAAGTGATTTAGGCTGGTAAAATCAGTTTTCAAAAGTTTCTTAGGCTTGCTTGTTCTGATCCAAAGCCCATTGGCATCAATAGGGGTTTTTCTGTTGATTCAATGAGCTTTGGATAAGGCCCGAATCCCCTAAGTCTCACTGACTTTGAATAAGACCTTAGCTCTGACGTGTTAGAGGGCCACCTTTTTACAGGTATTTCAGTGCCTACAGCTGTGCACAGACACCAAGGTGCCCAGCACTTACAAAAATCCCACTAATTCCCATTTAACTCTATTCAGGCAGATCTGTCTTTCATTAGTTGGCTATTCCCACCACTGATTTATATACAGGTACTGTAAATCAGACCACGGCAGCAGAAGAATTAATAACCCAGTTTGGAATTCCTGGAAGCCAACAGGAATTTTACCTGGATGATATGAGTGCCTAAAAGGCACTGTAACCTAGAAGCCAGATTATAGTTCAACGAACTTCACCGTAAGGGAAAATAAAAACCTACACACATGCGGCTATGTAGTCTCCCTGCATTTCTATTGCAAGCTAGAAAGGTAAACTATATATTCAGCCTTGCATTGATGGATAAGGAATGGGCAAAGAAGCATGGTGGGGAGAGAACCTTGAGTCCACCCCCACAATATGCCAGCCAGAACAACTGAACTGGCAGATTAAAGGTTGCAGTAACTTGCTACTACCATGGGCCAGTACGAGACTATTTCCCCTTCCTGGTGCAAGAGCAGAGTCAGGAAGGAAAGACGGAATTCCATCCCTTGGATGCTCCTCAACTGCTGCAGCTACATCTGATTCCTTATGCAGGACTGTTGTATGAGCCCCATCTAGCCCTAATACTCATAACAACTTAATTCACTAGTCTTTCACCTCTAACACAGGCACCAAAAGAAAATGAGTTAGGTGGTCTCATTTCTCTTGCCATTTATCTATCACACACATCAGCACATAACTGACAGGCCAGGATTGAAAAAGTAGAGAGCACTGTGAGGTACACAGTGTGGCAGTGAAAGACCTGTTTGTGAAAGCGAGCACACTTTGTCGTGATTCAAGTCATCACATTCATGACTGCTAAGTTCACTCATAAATGTAAAGCAAAAAGTTAACCAACTGCGATGTCTAACATTTCACCCCCTCCTATTATAGAACTGCAAGTAGCCCTTTGCCTTCCTTTCAGTTTCCCTTTTCTGCTAGGGATATACAACCTACAACCTTTAAAATCTTTTCTCCTTTCTTGTCTCTCGAACTTTCTCCATTTCCATCTATTTTTCTTTTATCTTTTCAGCCTCCAAAGCTGCTCTAACTTACATTGCTCGGGCCTGGGCAGGCTAGGCTCCAGGTAGTGCAAAGGGGGCAGACAGCACAGGAGGAAGTGGGAGATGTTAATTATCTTCCAAGAGGTATAACACAGAATTGGGACCAACCGCTTACTAACCTCTCCCCCACGACATATCGCTCTTTTCCCTTCCCTGTTAGCCCCATGGCTGCCCCACCTCTATTTTTCTCCTCCTACCTGTAACCTAATTCTGGCCAGGTCCACACTGGCAGTGGTATTTGGCGGCAGTCGAAGGGAGATACACAAGCTATATAAAATAACTTGTGTATCTCCCTTCGACTTTCTAACTCCCACTTATGTCCCTGGCTCCGCGGAGCTGAGTTGAAGGGAAATGCCGTCCCTTTGACTCAGTGCTACTCTTCTGATCGGGGTGGAGTTACTAAGTCGAACTCCAGATAGATTGAGCGGGTCTTGACTGACCGTTCAATCAAATGAGAAACAGCAAACTGACAGCAGCGAATTTGCCACCGGTGGTATAGACTTGTCCTCTTTCACAAAAGCCTCTCCCTCAGGTCTCTCCCCTTTCCTTGCCCTTGGTAGAATGACAGAATAGAGTTGAGAGGTGTTGTGCACTGGCATCTTCAGTGAGATTGCATAGCTGTCTGAATCCCACTGTACACAACTGAGTAATAGTAATTTTTTACATAAACTTTGCTATTTATTCTATTCTGGCCCTAGTCCCAAAGTATTTATGCAGGAAAAAAGTGAACTGTTTTCTATATGCAGTGCTGTTGCTTTTAGCTGAGTATGTTACTTTAAAAGTTATTTTTATGTTTAACAAACTCCTCGAATTTATTAAAGATGAACAGAACTTACTTTTTAAAACACACCATTTGTCCTGTTTAAGGTTTCAGGCTGTATATAACTATACTCCTAGGAACGAAGATGAACTGGAGCTCAGAGAGGGGGATATCATTGATGTGATGGAAAAGTGTGATGATGGATGGTTTGTGGGTATGTTTTATTTTGGTTAGTTGTTCTTTTTATTTTAATTTCAGAAATATTTGCTGTCCTCATAGTTTACTTACGTTTAGATGACTGTATAGCTTGATGTGTTTTAAGTGGCAAATTTGGTTGTAATTCGACACTCGCAGTAACTCTGATTATGCTGAAGTCTTTGGGGCCTGGCCCAATCCAAAGCCCTCTGAATTGAACAAAGTAGCTCTAGATTTACTAGAAGCGCCATAATTCAACCCTTACTCAGATTAAGTGGAATTTACCCAGATAATTATCCCATAGATTTTAATGGGACTGCTCATGTAAGCAAGTATTATTCTGTGTGAGTATCGCCATTCCAAACATTTTATATAAACTAGAAAAATACTTTGTCCTGCTAGTCCTAAATTATTTTGGAAATCTTACAGAGCAGCTGATCACATCTATTCCTTATGACAGACCATTTCATTACAATTAATATTGTTAAATAACCCTCAAAGGTATTAAATCAATATTTTAATATGGTAAAATCAGCACAAATTATAATCTGGTTATTCAGGATTTAACTAACTGATCGCCATTCAGGTTCAGGAAGGAATTTTCCCCCAGGGCAGATTGGCAAAGGTTCTGAGGTTTATTGCCTTCTTCTGTACCATGGAGCATGACTCAATTGCTGGTGGCTTCTCTGTACCTTAAAATCTTTGAATGATGATTTGAGGACTTTAATAACTCAATCACAGGTTAGAAATTTATTACAGGAGTGGGTGGATGAGGTTCTGTGGCCTGCATTGTGCAGGAGGTCAGACTAGATGATCATATTGGTCCCTCTGATCTTAGAGTTTATGAATCTAACTGAAATAAAACAAAATCACTATACCTCTTGTAAGTGCTTTTCACTTCCTCCTATTTTAATTTAATAACCGTTTATGACTGGGAAATATAATTCATGAAGCTAGGCAATGCATAAGGTCAGTTTGGTTTTTTACAAACATAAAAAGTCTCTCCTGTCATAATATTTGTAGTGCTAATGAAATCTCACAAACTGAAAACAAAACCTAAAGGCCATACATGCATAGTGATTACTTATTGTTATTGCCATCTTTCATTTATTACTTCTACTTTCAGGAACTTCAAGGAGAACCAAATTCTTTGGTACTTTCCCTGGAAATTATGTCAAGAAGCTATGAATTTTTTTTCCTACTTATTTATGCTGCATCTCTGCAACACATCTGCATAAAGCTGCTAGAAAACATGCTACAACAGGCCTTCTATTTTCTTGCTTTGCAGTCTCAAATAGAGGTCATCTAGTTCATCATCATCCCCATCTTCATCTGCCAAACTGTTCCAGCAGTATTACAGCACCAACTACAGTGTGAATAATTAAGCTTTTATGAAACAAGAGGAATCGTTTCAACATTTTATTTTTCCTGTTTTCCTCCCTTAATTCTCCCTGCCCCTATTTGAAACAAAAGAATAGGAAAACCTGGATGGAAGGTACACAGGTGAATCTCCATGGGAAAGTCTACACTGTTTTGGGTATTTGTGGTACTAGTATTAAATATTATGGAAAAAAATGATTCTCAGCTTCCACCTGGTACAAAGAGAAAGTTGTTATTTACTTTAACAAAAATGAAAAGTTGTTTTGAGTATCTACATTCTTTTTAGCTTGGCAGCATATGTTGCTTTCACTTTGCTGTATCACAAGTTTGCCTAGTCTATTGGTTTATGATATATGACAATTATAATCTGGATTTTTTGCTTGCATTTATATGTTGTAACATATGCACAGTGATTGTAAAATTTCAAGCAAGAGTAGTTAAGATGGGGGAACTGCAAGTATGCTGGAAATATTGAGAGTTTGAATGGCTAATGATGAGAGAACGAGATATGGAGATAGATGACAACAATCTAACATTACATAACTATATCTAAATACGTTGCAGTAGTTAGCAACATTAAATTTGAGACATTTGTGTTTTTATTTATCAGAGGGCATTTACTTAACAAAAATAAACAGTGTTAGTGCAAGGTTGTATTCTAATATCGCCACCTGAAAAAATATGCACAGCTGTACTGATTTTATTTCACTACATATATATGTATACGTTAACAAAATCCGAGTTACACATTCTTATTTAGGAATATAGTACTTTCAAAAAACAAAACTGAAAAGTCACAAGTATTAAAACTGATATTTTACTTTTTTTCCCTAAATGAAACAACTATTTGAACACATCATTGTTTTTCCTTATGCCAGGGTAAGCAGAACTAGTATATGAAATTAAGACAGGAAAATGACTTTAAATGTGGCTTTAAACAAAACAATTCAAATTTGGTTTCTTCAGCACCTTATAAAATGGCAAAATCTTTCACTGCATTTTTTTTTGTGAAAAAGGGTTGATCTTATCAATCACTATATATGTAGTATCTGTAGCATTTTGTACATTTTTTTGTATAGACCCTTTTGTTGTTTAAAAAAAACCCAAGTTCCTCATTTGATCTTTGCCCTCTTCATATACAGATTATCTTCAGTTCATTTTTCTTTACTTGCCCCTTATCATAAGCACATCTAGATAGTGCAATTCTGTAAAATAGCATTTTATGCAAAATTCTATTAATGGTTTTACCAGCCAAATCTGAATGTACATATTCCTTTATTACAGAAAAATGTCATTAAGAGAAAGGTAAAGAAACATCTTTGTGCAGCATACCTTTATTACTGCAAATTTCATGGCAAAGCTCTATGTTTCAAAAGCTTTCCATTTTAATTTAGATCTGCATGCAGCTTTGCTGTGAGATTCATACCTATCTTTGATGCCATTTATGATGGAAGACTTAAATATCTGTTGCCTGTGATATTTTAAAAAAAGTACTGTTTCTACTCTGTAGCTGATTTTTAAAAATACAAGTTTTTTCATACCTGGCTTTCAGGTAAATTGACTTTAAATACCTATAAGCAAAGGGCCTCTGTGTTTTTTCTTGAATAGACTTCTAATAAATTCTGCTTGGAGTACACGTCTCTTTTCTTCCTGTTTTTTTCATGACTTACACCATCACATATTTTTACCTTTAGTATCTTTGTATTTGTATTGAAATGTACCTCTCAACCCAAGTTTATCTGGGGACACGATCAGAGACTTGCCTGCCACAAGTCATACAGTATGCATCGTCAATTTAAGTAATCCTACACTTTCCAAACCATATATATTTAAACTGGAAACCGGACAATAACAGCACTACGTCACTCTGATACCTCAACTCCTGTCTTGTTCCATGCTGGTACTTTAGATTAAGGTTCTTCATGAATGAAACAAATGAAAATTAAATTAAGTATTTGCCAGCTTTTAATGTCTCTTTCCCATAATATCCCCTAAAATATTTGCTTCCAGAAGGAATTTTCAGGAATTAAATTTCTGCACCAAAAGAGCAAATCATCTGAGACTGCCATTTCCAGAACTACCTTTCTCTCTGTTAAACATGTCGGTGTAAGGGACTATAAACACAATAGTCGAAAACTTTAACGTTGACAAAAGTTCCCATGTCTAATTCCTTTCATTAACTTAAATAAACCAACATTGGGCCAATCCTAGAAATCAAAACTCTCTTAAAGAAAGAAGACAAAATTATATATAGGGAGGTGGTTTTCACACTCCACAGCAAAAACGAAACTCCTCCCACCAGATCCATTATACACACCAAAAAACCAAGCGCTTTATCTAGACGCTAGCACCTATGACAGAATAGCTCTGCCAACGTAGTTCCCTCCCATAGAAAAAAACCTTTTTGTTGGTGTTCACTATGTCTGGCAGGAAAAGAACACCCCGTCACTGAATGGTGTTAACTGTGACTGCACTGGAGGTTTTGTCAGCATAGGCATGTGGGAATAAGTGTTAAGTATAGACCAACTCTCAGCCCTGGTCTACACCATGGGGAGATGGGCCCGTTATTTAAAATAATTGCATATCTCCCTTTGAATGACCAACGTCTACTTACCGCAGTATCTTCAGTGTGCTGAGTCTATGGGAAATGCCTGTCCATCAACTCAGCTCTACGCTACTTGCCAGGGTTGTCTTCAGGGATCGCCTTCCTGATCAAAGGAAGGATTGAAGATCAGGGATCTTCACAGACCCACTCAGTCGATTGGCAAAATCGATCTGACGATGGAGAATTTGTCGCCATCAGTGAAGATAAGCCCTCAGTCTACGGTGAAGCACTTTACCAGTGTAGGAATACTCAGTACACTACAACACCAGCAAAGCAAGCTATAGAGGTAAAAAGCACAATTTTGATACTGGCAAAGCTGGGCGTTGTACCAGCTTAGTAAAAACCACCCTCTACCAGCAAATCAAGCTATAGAGGTAAAAAGCACAATTTTGCCCATATAACTGCATGCCGCCTACAGGTTTCTGCAGGCACACAATGTCAGTCAGGGACGAAGCCAGTGAACAACATTGCTATGCCCTCTGAAATTTGTGGGTACAGCTGGCCTGACCTCTTCAAAGAGCAATCCCCTTGAACTGAAGAGACATGAATTGTTCCTACCTCAACACAATGTAAATAGTATTAGTGACACACCTAGTTTTTTGCTTCTGCTGTCTCCAAACATGCGCCTCACACACACACACACTGTACGAGCTGTTTTCTGAAGAAAAACCGGGGTTTGTTGTAGCTCCTTAACTCTGAGGCCTGGCATAGTTGTTTGTCATAACTGACCTAACTACATCACACGCCTAACTAACGGCTAATCTACTGCAGCAAAAGCCATAGTATCAATGCAGTGATATTGGCCAAAAAAAAAATCCTTTGGCTAGTATAGACTTTTTGGTTTGGGGAACTGGTATAAACTATAACAGCAAACAAATTATTTTGCCAGTAAAAGCTGTGCCTTAACTTGCAGGATGTGCCAGTTTCTAATGTGGACAATGCCTTTGCTATTAACGAACTAATTTATTAACTAATCTCTAGGAAATGCTTGGAGCCACAGCTGATATTGATGAAGGGTAAGATTTTCAAAAATGCCAAAGTGACTCAGAAATACAGACTATCGTAAGTCATCTAGGGTCTGACAACACTGTAGTAAAAGACCCACCGTAGCTGGCCCAGGTCACCTGTCTCAGACTCACGGGGCTTGGGCTGAAGGGCTATAAAATTACAGTGTAGATACTCAGGCTGAAACCCCGGCCCTGAGCCCCAGGTTCAAGCCCAAGTCACCTGTGCCCTGAGTGCTATCACTCTATAGATAAACCCTTACATTTTTTGAAAATCTCAATCTAAATCAACACATACAAAAATCGAGCTTTGCTTCTGTGTCTGTTGTCCAGCCCACTGCTCTAAGTGCAAATGACACTGCAGGAAACAATATAATTACACAAAGCATCCTCTGTATTCACTGATATCTAAATTTCTGATCCAAAATAGCTAAGGATATCAGCTCATGGTCAATCATCAGAGAAACCGCCTCCTCAGATCACATCATCTGAGTAGAGCAGAGGCATCCTGGTCACCCGAGGGCAATCGTAATCCTGATAACCATCTGCTGAAGGCCTTGTAACTTATGTGACACAGGAGCCCTGAATTAGGAAAGTTTTAATTTACTGTTTCCTACTGCAGTAGCCCCTGACAGCATTGACTTGCGACTATGCTTACTATAGCCAACAAAAATAGATATTCATATTTGCTTTATACAGCTACTAGACCAGTGGTTCTCAACACATTACTGTGTTACCACACAGTGGTAAGTGTGTCATGGAGAGCCATGGAAATGGCTGGATTTGGCCTGGGGTGGATAGGCTGGTGTGTCCTGTAGGGTCGGGATATGCCACCAAGTGTGTCGTGGCCCGCAAAAGGTTGAGATCCACTGTACTAGAACAATTAGAAGTGACGTAGTTAACAATACTAACATCTAACAGGTCATCCCTAGATTTTAGAAATAACACTTCCAGGGACTAAATAGAAAAATTCATACCTTAGTCAGAGTGCTCATTTCAGGCTCTCTGCAGACAAAAACAAAAATCACTGCACCTGTTTTATGTTAAGTTCACAATTAAACCAGTGGCCCATCCTCACCAAACTGCTATGTGATTGCACTTAGCTTCAATCATTTTTCAGGCTCAAGAACACACGTAATCAATCCTTACCGTTGGCGTATGAACAGTGATTACAGCATCATACAGGCATTTTTACTGTGCTTACCGTTTCATTTACAGGTTTCTCCATTCATGGATGGGTTACTCATACCATGAGGCACACACAAAAAATGAATACACTTTCATACTGTACATTAACAAAGCCCAGCTGTTATGACCGCATTGTTACTATTTAGAAAGTACAGTACATGTAATGCCACTGGACGCCTGCTTCTCAGACAAGAGTGGGCATCTCAGGAACAGAAAAACACCATCCAGCTCATCACTCCTGCCTATTGTGGGTTATTTGAGATGTAATACAATTTTCATGCTCCCCTCCTACAATATAGTCTCTCATTTGCCCAGACATGAAGTCAAATTGCTCCCAAATTCATGGGTTGTTTTTTTGGGGGGGTTTTTGCGTTCAGGCTCTTCTGTTAGTAAGTTTATTAGGTTTTATCCTGCAATCAGTGGCCCAGGTTTCATCCTGGAGTGAGTCTGCAGACATCAGTACAACTGGCAGCTGACTCAGACGCCTTTATCGTTGGATGAAGGCAATTCTGCCTGCGTTCACTTGCTGACCAGAGTGAATACTAGTTACCAGAGCCTAATTTTTTAAAGGTATGCTGGTGTTTCTCCACTCAGCTTTACAGGGCCTAATGGGCCAGATTCACAAAAATTTGCAGGCACATAATCACCTCTTTTGGTGCTCAAGTACAATGCCTAGGCACCACTGACATTCTTAAAACCACCACCTAACCCTACCGGCGCCTAAGGGTATGTCTACACTTCAATTAAAAAACCATGGCTGGCCACAGCACCAGACTCAGACGCTCAGGACTGTTTAGTTGTAGTGTTGACAAACCAGGCTGAGGTTGAAGCTCGGGCACTCGGCTCCTGCCAGGTAAGAGGGTCCCAGAACTCAGGCAACAGGCTGAGCTGAAACATCTACACCACAGATAAACAGTTCCACAGCCTGAAGCCCAAATCAAAGGGCAGAGGCCAGCTGTGGGTGTTTACATGCAGTGTAGATGTACTCTAGGACTCCACCAGTTAGCATATCCAAAGAGCCAAATTCCTGGTGCGTTCCTACAGCTAATGAGTTATTGAACCCTAGCGCAAGCTGAAGTTCCAGCTAGTTTCTCAACCTCAGGGAGAGAACACCTGCCTCAGCAGTGAGGCCTAATCCTGCAGGTGTACGCCGAGCACATCTAAGGGCTGGGCTACACTTGAGTGTTGTCAACAAAACCGTGGTGTGAAGACTAAAATGCTCCTCTCCCCCCCCATGTAACTGCCCTGCTATGCCAACATAATAAAACCACCTCAGTGAGCGGTAAAAGGCTTAGGGCAGCTTAGTTAGGGCAATGCAGGGTCAAAGTAGACACTGCATCCCTTACATCCCTTGTGGGGCTGGCATTCTTGTCCATTGCACCCTTCCACTGCAGTGGTGACATTTACAGGAAAGTGTCCTTTTTCACTTCACCTCAACCCCCTCCCCCCCCAAGGGTTGAGCAACAGGTTTCTACTCCGACTGGATCAGGACAAGAAGCCTGGGCAACCCATCTCCACACCCAACTGCAAGAGTGTCAAGAAGCCGGGTGGCTGGTCTCTGCTCCCAACTGGGAGTGGAGTGAGAAACCTAGGTGCGTCTCCACCCACGCCCTGCCTGGACCTAGGGTAACCTTGTCAAGTTAATGGCAGTAGGCGGAGAAAGGAACCAAGGCAGCTAGACTCCGCTCCTGAGAGGAATACGGATGTTCCTAAATACTTCTTCCCTCTCCCAGTGGAGAATTGGGAGGGGAGAAGCCCAGACTGGCTCCCAGTGGGGAATGGGGGGGGAGAGCAGTTAATAGGATGCCAAGGACCCTGTTGGCCTCGCAGCAGGAAACTGAGAGAACAGGCTCTCCGCTCCTCAAACTGCCCCTCTGATGTATTTGGGCGCTCCTACACCCATTGTGTCCTTAATGTTAAGGAAGCTCCCAAGCACAATGGGCCCATGGAGAAAACTGATGAGTCATCTCGGAGACAATGGTTGTAGACAGCCCCCCCCCCCGGTCTGGGGCATTTACACAGAATCACACAAGTTAAAGTATAGATGTAACACCAAATTCCTAACTTCTAATACAAATACAATTCCTATACATGAACTATATAATCATTCCCAGCAAATTACTACCTTTCTATTGATACCAAACATGACATGGCTTCTATGGATTATAGCATTTATGACATATGAATAGAAAATAATATCATAAATGCTTCCTTAAATCCAGACAGCATCACACCCTGCCCACATGCCCTGCCAGGGTCCCTGCCCCCCTTAGCCCCATTGTACACAAGGGGTCCCCCCCCCCCACCACCGTGGACCTGCCCAAGGTCCCCCTAACCCCTAGAAGTCGACCTAGGCGTCCATTGTGGACTCTGTAGGTCAACTTTGTAAGTTCCCCTTTAAGTCGATTTTAAGTGTAGCCGCACTAAGTTGCCTTAGTTAAAGTCAACTTAAAATTACAAATGTAGACATCGCCCTAGTGTGGGGCTGAGGATTTCATGATGTTGAAGGCTACTTAAGGGCTAGATATTGCAACACTGAATGGAGCAATAGCAAAGTACGTTTACGGATCTGGGCTGTAGAAGGTGCTTAACACCCACTGACTTTCAGTAAGATATAGGTTCCCTCTCTATGGCTGCATCTACTCTGGTAAATTAAGTCGACTTAAGCTTGCTTAAGTTGACTTACTTTACCCTGCGTCTACACTACAGTTTCCTTAAGTCGACTTAAGCAGCTTGCTTAAGTCAACTTAAGGAAAATAAAGTCGACTTATTACGTCGACTTTATAACACCACCGTTCAACTAGATCTAAGGCTTAAGTCGACTCCCTAGAGGCGACTTAAGCCAGTGTAGCCGTGGGGGGGTAGCCCTAAGTCGACTTGGGGCTACCCCAGGGCTACACCAATGCTCTCACTGCCAGGGGGGGACACAGGGGGAGCCTGGCAGGCCCCACAGAGCAGGGCAGGGCAGAACCCTGCCCCTATGCCCTGCCAGGGGCCCTGTCCCCCTTTCCCCCATTGTACCTAGGTACAATGGGGCAAAGGCTGAGCCCCCGGGCAAGGGGTGCCCCCTTGCCCCCGTGGACCTGTCCAAGGTCCCCCTAAGCCCTTAGAAGTTGACCTAGGAGTCCAGTGTGGACGCTCTAGGTCGACTTTTTAAGTTCCCCTTTAAGTCGCCTTTATTTTTAAGTGTAGATACACTAAGTTGCCTTAGTTAAAGTCAACTTAAATTACCAAGTGTAGACATAGCCTAAATCTCAATTCCCTTCCCTTATTTTTAAAATAGGGATAATGACCATTGTAAATGCCCTAAGATCTGCTGCTAAAAAGCTCTCTATGAGCTGGGGGTTATTATTAATAGTACGATGTGCAAAGCACCTAGGGCTAAATCCACAAAGAGAATTAGACAAAAACAACTGGCAATAGTCTAGCCACAGAGCAGGTATGGCCTGAACATCATGCCTCAAACACAAGACCCAAAAGGCAGCTTGAGGGGGGGTAGACGGCTAATCCGGGGAGACGATGTGCTCTCTCTTGCAATAGTGCCAATTTTGTGTTCCGACAGGCTCTTTGGAATAGTTTTTTTAAAATCTTTCCCCAACAAAAGGCACCACTGAAATGATGAACCTTCAGCTTGCAAACACTTTCAGTCCTCAAGGCCGTATTCTTCTTGTCCCTGTTGCAATATGCTGGGCAACATACTACTTTTCTCCGAGGTTGAAATTAACCCATTTGCAGAATATCTCTCACAGGGATATGACTGAGTTTAGGGTTTAAATAGGCTTTGAGCAGGCTGGCCCTCCATCCCAGGGTAGATTTCACACTTTGACTCCCTCTGTCCTCTGCTTTCATAGAATCTTAGGGCTGGAAGGGACCTCATGAGGTCCTCTAGTCCAACCCCCTGCTAAAAGCAGGACCACTCCCACTAAATCATCCCAGCCAGGGTTTTTGTCTACCCAGACCGTAGATAGCTCCAAAGACAGAGATTCCACCACCTCCCTAGGGCTATGTCTACACTGGGTAATTTAAGTCGACTTTACTAAGTCGACGTAGTGTGTCTACACTTAAAAATAAAGTCGACTTAAAGGGTAACTTAAAAAGTCGACCTAGAGCATCCACACTGGATGCCTAGGTCGACTTTGTGGGGCTTAGGGGAACATAGGTCAGGTCCACAGGGGTGGGGGGGCACCCCTTGCCCAATGCCAGGGGGCTCAGCCTTTGCCCCATTGTACCTAGGTACAATTGGGCAAAGGGGGACAGGGACCCTGGCAGGGCATTGGGGCAGGGCTCTGCCCTGGCCTGTGGGAGGGCATGCCAGGCTCCCCCTGTGCTCCCCCGCTCCCCCCCCAGCAGGGAGGGCATTGGTGTAGCCCTAAGTTGACTTAGGGCTACACTGGCTTAAGTCGACTCTAGGGAGTCGACTTAAGCCTTAGGGCTAGTGGAAAGCGGGTTTAAAAAAGTCAACTTAATTTTCCTTAAGTCAACTTAAGCAAGCTGTTTAAGTGAACTTAAGGAAACTGTAGTGTAGATGCAGGGTAAATTAAGTCGACTTAAGCAAGCTTAAGTCGACTTAATTTACCAGTGTAGACACAGCCTAGGTAACCCATTCCAATGCTTCACCACGCTCCTAGTGAGAAAGTTTTTCCTAATATCCAACCTTGACCTCCCCAGCTGCAGCTTGAAACCATTGCTCCTTGTTCTGGCCTCTGTTACTACTGAGAACAGCCTAGCTTCCTCCTCTTTGGAGCACCCCTTCAAGCAGTTGAAGGCTGCTATCAAATCCCCCCTCAGGCTTCACTTCTGTAGACTAAATAAGCCTAGTTCCTTCAGTAAGTCATGTGCCCCAGCCCCCTAATCATTTTCGTTGCCCTCCGCTGGACTCTTTCTAATTTGTCAACAACTTTTCTGTAGTAGGGAGCCCAAAACTGGGCTTCCAGATGTATTCCAGATGTGGCCTCACCAGTGCCGCATAGAGGGGAATAATCACATCCCTTGATCTGTTGGCAACACGCCTACTGATGCAACCCAATATTCCATTGGCCTTTTTGGCAACAAGGGCACACTGTTGGCTGATATTCATCTTCCCGTCCACCATAACCCCCAGGTCCGTTTCTACAGCGCTGCTACTTAGCCGACCAGTTCCCCAGCCTGTAGCAGCGCATGGGATTTTTCCATCCTAAGTACAGGACTTTGCACTTGTCCCTGTTGAACCGCATGAGATTTCTTTTGGCCCAGTGTTCCATTTTGTCTAAGTTGCCTTGAATCCTGCCCCTGCCCTCCAGCATGTCTACCATTCCCCCCAGCTTGGTGTCATCCACGAACTTACTAAGCCTGCAATCTAGCCCATCATCGAGATCATTTACAAAAATGTTGAACAGAACTGGCCCCAGGACCGACCCCTGGGGCACTCCGGCTTTCTGATATAAGTATACAAAGTACTCAATAGACCTCAGCATATGATGGATCTATAATCGCTATCTGAGTTTGTTGTGATCACATGTATGGAAAGCTCAGGCTACGTTAAAAACAAAGGGACGTGAGCTGAAATGTCAAGTAATGCTATAGTTTGAACTGAGCCACAGGGATGACATATGAACATGTGCTCAGCAATTTAGTAAAAAGTTGTTACCAGCAACTGAAGCAAAACATACTGTCATGCTGTTTTGTAATGTTTGGTATTTATTACTTGCCTTTACAAGCCAATGTACAAAGTGTGACGGGAACACGAGGTGCTTCCTGTACATTTAAAAAAGCACTGCACTACCGAATGTGAACCAGATGAGAGCTTTCAGCTATTAGGTAAGTAGCTCTAAAAGGACCTCAGATCACTGCTAAATATATTCCCTAACAGCAGTTACAGATACATAAGGTGAAATCCTGTTAAACGCCCATTGACTTCAATGGAGCCAGGACTTTATACACACAGTTTAATTTGTAAGCGAGTTTCTGTGTTAGCCTGAAAAATTGAAACACAGTGTAGAAGTAGCTAAACAAGGGGTTCATTAGAGAATTTTCTTGTTTAATTGATCTTGCTGCACAAGACCATATCACCTCCTTGAATCAACTGACATCTGTTTTAAAGATTATAAATAAAAGCCATGGTGTCATCACTACCCATTCAGGCATTGCAGATATCAACAAATTAAGACATCAAATGAAGAAATATCTTTTACAAATCTGAAACAGTGTTTTAGAAGAGAAAGTGAAACGACGGGCATAAAAATATCCCTGAATATGTAATTATATAGTGAATATAAAGTACATTAAGAGCTGAATCCCTCAAGAAAGGTCATTTTATAGATAGCGTCCTGCAGAGCCACAGGTATCTGCTTCAGATCCACGGGTACCCGCATCCACGGGTGCGGGTATCCGCAGCCCCATTGCTGCGGATTGACCCATGGATGGGTATTCTATTTTTATGATGAGACCGGCAGCTACTGCTATGATCTGTGCCAGTAGCATACACAGGGGAACAAGGAAGCGCTCCAGCCAATCCCACCTGAGCTCTGATTGTGGTCTGCCACCCAATCAGCATCTTGGTCACAACAGGCTGGGGCTCAGGGAGAGACCATTCACTGTCAGTCAGTCAGCATGCTGGCCTTTCATTGGCTCATTCCCCATGCCTGCCCCACCCACTTCTTCCTTTTCTTGATTGCAGTTCACATGCCATGCTGTCAGAGATATCATTGGTGGCCAAGGAAATCTGACTGAGAGCACAGCATGCAAACAAGAAAAGGAAAAAATGGGCAGGACCCATGGGAATGAGCCAATCAAAGGCTGAGGATGCTGACTGTGAGCCCAAGCTTGGTTGCAGATGCAGTTATGGATACACAGCCTTAAGTCAACCTTAAAGTTAACCTTAAACTAGGTGTTATTAAGTTGACAAGCTTTTATTAAATCGAGTTAACAAAGCCCTTAAGTTGCCTTAATAAAAGCCCAGTGTGGATGCGGAGTAGTTTAGGTCAATTTAAGCATCCTTAAATCAACCTAAGCTCCCAGTGTAGACGCACCCAGAGTGTCTCCAAAGGTGTATTACTACATTGCAAATGCTGTTTGGACCAAAGAAACTGTACTGGTCTGACATATAAGATACATTGTTTTCCTATTCATGTCATCCCGAGAACTCTGAAAGAACACTCTAAACATTTGTGCACTTCCAAGTTTAGTGAGCAGTAGGGAAACTATGAAAAGCATGAACATCACGGAGCTGTAATTGTTGGTCTAATCCTGGTTGTTGCTTGCATTCAGGCCCCAATTCTTTAGCACCTCTGTTCACCTTATATGTCAAGGCTAAACAAAACTGGCTTCCAGCTAGGTACCAGCAGTTTCATTTTTTGGTTGTTAGAGGATGCACATCCACTGCATTTCCACAATGGAGCTAGGAGCCAGGCTACATATCCCAGTCACCATGGTGACCTAGCACCCGGGTTTTGTCAAGCTCTGTTATATGTGAAGCACCTTACAGAATTGTGCCTTCTGACATTATATATAACACCTGAACCTCTACAAGTCATATAGGGTACATCTAAACTGGCAAATTAGGTTGACTTAAGGATGCGTACATCAACCTAAACAAAGCCACGTCCACACTGGGCTTTTCTTAAGTTGACTTAAGCATTTCTTTAAGTCAACTTAAGGAAAGTTTAAGTCGACTTAATGGTACCTCCTTTTAGGTCCACTTAAGCCTTAAATGGACTCCTTAAGTCAACTTAAGGCCAAGGTAGATGGGGATCTATATAACTAAACCATAGTTGTATATATGCACGGCGGGACGTGGACGCAGCTCCTGCGCGCGCATATAACTGCCACAGCTGTGCGCGCGCAGCAGCTGAATCCACGTCTATGCCGTGCATAAGCCGGCCCCCCAGCTCAGTCCAGGGGTTTGGGTGGCGGCAGA
>ML685769.1:13227668-13267155 GCA_007922175.1 Pelusios castaneus | reverse complement strand
GAGCCCGGGAACTGAGCTGGGGGGCCGGCTCAAAGCGGAGCCGGCCCTCCAGCTCAGTCTAGGGGTTCGGGTCCGCCGGAGCTTCTGCCGCCCCCGATCCCCCAGCTGCTCCTGCTGTCAGCAGGAGCGGCGGCACTTAAGCGCCCCCGCTCCTGCTGACAACCAGAGCCCGGGAACTGAGCTGATTACCATTCTTCAATTTGCGATTCTTTAGAGAATCGGGGGTTTACTGGTTAACACTAAGCCAACTTTATTACATCAACTTAAAGCCAATATAACAGCTATCTCTGCTGTTAAGTTACTTAACAAAGTTGACTTAAAGTGTAGCCAATTTGTTAAGTCTACTTAATAAGGTCGACTTTAAGTCGACTTAAAGTCGACCTTGTTAAGTCAACTTAACAAAGTCAACTTAACTTTGTAAGTGTAGACATAGCCATAAAGAGTAAAGCATAATTTGCATGCGGAGCAAAAATGAAGGAAATATAATAAAAAAGCAGACAAATGAAGAGATGGCACCAGAAAGTAGTCATTGGTTACATTAAATGACTGGCCTTTATGCACAGAAGAACTGCAGTGGACACTCATAAAAAACAGTCATTACACAGGTACATCATATAGAATTGAGGGTTCCAATACATGGAGGTTTCCCCCTGAGCAGACTGGCATTACATCACAAATGGTACTGCAGAAAAATCTGTTGACTGACAACCAGGAATGCGTTGCTAGGTTTATCTTCAGTACAGACACTCAGCTGAACAATGGGACTATTTGTCCCAGGATATCTATAGCCAGACCTCAGCAATGTCCGTTTCTTGCTGCCAATGAAAATAACCTGAGAACTTTCAGTGCTCAGTTTTCCAGGACAGAGGCAAGTTGCTCACACCGACAAAAACGAATTCCTACATAGGTAACCCTTCCATGTCTTTCCTCCAGCAGAGAAGATGATAACACACAGTGCCGGATTTAGGCACAAGCTAAGTAAGCCATGGCTTAGGGCCTCACATTATGCGGGCCTCTAAATATGTCAGAGATAGCTAAGAAGATTTATCATAAGGTATTTGATAATGCAAATAAGGCTTTTTGCAAGATGTATGTTGTTTTTCGTTGTGTCTTCGACTATTTAGATATGCAAATATAAAAGTTTATCATTTATTTTTCATTACCCTTTCTGTTATAATGTAATACACTCTTTTCTCTTTATTTTTTAATGGTATGGGGCCTCCGCATCTTGACGTAGCTTAGGGCCTCAGCGTGTCTTAATCCAGCCCTGGTAACACACATTATTTTAACAGATCGCTGAAGAACAATTTAATGAAAATACCTATCAAATTTCTCATACCATTCAATGATGACTTACCAACCTGCTATATATATAATTGCACTGAATACCTGGCAATGATAAGGCAGAGATGGAGTTTACTGTTCTAAGTAATAGTTTTCATTGACAAAGACGGTTCATGCGCTCATCTGGGAGCATTTTAAATCTTCAGTGAATGAAACAGTAGCAGCAATTATATTGGGAGGCTATAAAAGCCCAATATGATAAGGTTGGTCAAGAATTTTCTGTCAGAACTAGTTTTTGACAGAAAATTGTATTTTTGAAAAAAATCAATTTTTTGTGAAAAATGTCTGTTTTCTGTGGAAAATTTCAATTTCTGCTGAAAAAAAACAGAAATACCTGAAAACTGATGCACTGCGGCCAGGAATACTCATGATGCACTGCAGCAGTTCAGCACAAAGAGGAAACTTACAAGACATGGAAGCTTGGTCAGATAACCAGAGAGGAGCATAAAAATACTGCTTGAGCATGCAGGAGTGAAATCAGGAAGCCCAAACCAGAACTGGATTTACTGCTAGAATGGGATGTGAAGGATAGCAAGAAGGGTTTCAACAGGTATAACAGAGATGAGAACAGGCAAGAAAAAACAAAAACATGGCAAATAAGCAAGATATCAGATAGGGTTTTCAGAAATGCCTAAGAGACTTACGAACACAAGTCTCACTGATGTCAAATTAAACTTGTACCCCATAAATCAGTGATTCTCAACCTGTGGCTCGGGGGGCCAAAAGTGGCCCTCAGGAGCTTTCAAAGTGGCCCATGGCTCCCCTTCAGCTGGCTGCAGAATGGAGTCGCTGCCTAAGGACCCAGGTGTAGCATGTTTCCGCAGGACTAAAAGGCTGGTGAAGGCTTCTTGCTGCAGTCAAGGGGTAGATCAATGCTTCCCTCCACCTAGCTGTTGCAGGGATCACAGCAATGTGCTCTGCTAGGTCCATAGGTGCTGCGGTCTTTGCTGGAACTAGAGAGGAGAGCACTGAGCTTCTGTTCCCCCTGGCTGCAGAAGGGAGCCACTGCCTTGGAACCCAGCTGGAGGGCATAGGGCTAGAGTATGAGTGCGGTATCCCTGCTGGAGTCAGGAGATGGAAGGTCAGTGAGTGAGGAGGCAAACTGCATTTTAGGGGTGGGGCCTGCTGACGGAGGCTGGTGGCCCTTCAGGGCTGTAAAAATGATACCTGTGGCCCACCAGCCAGAAGGGTTGGGAACCACGGCCTTACATCATTAGGCACATTTGAAAAATCCCATCCATTAACTATTCTTTAACAATGTTCCAAGTCAATGTAAATCCTATTTTGACCCCTTTAAAAATGACCCAACATCAGCAGAAAATCACAGAAAGATACACTGATGATCAGTAAAAGAGAGAGATCAAGCTAATTTTAAAAAGACCTCAAAGGATAGATTTAATCAGGATGTTTCCACACGTTAGACCGGTGCTAAAGGAACAACTAGAGAACAGCACCACAGATAAAACATGAGAGCCATTAAGGGTGACTGAACATGATGTTCTAGCTAGATCATCACAGTATTATTTAACACAAGTATGTAATACACTGAGAAAACCAGAGTTTAATGACCTGAGCCTGAGTCAGGCTTCCTTCAGTGTGGAGTAGTGGTCTAGAGGTTAGCACTCTGGACTGTAATATGAAACATGTACCAATACTGGCTGGCAAAGACCTGCTAAAGGTTTTTTCTTACACCGCCACTGATTCATCTGCTTTAGATAGGTTTTGTTTTTGTTTTTTTTACTTGAAACATTGGAGATATTTGTACAGATGAACATCAGCCCCTCCCTTCCTTAATGACCATAAAAGGAGATAAATGTGTCCAAACCATGTGTGTGAAGTAGCAAAGTAATAAAAAGAGTGAGTGACATTTATACAGCACCTTTCATCCAAAGAGCTCTATAAATTATCCACGGGGATCCTTTCCTCTGCTGCTGAAACGCAGCCATCTCTGAGATGGAAAGCAGCAGCCATGTAATGGTACAAAACAACACTACAGACAGTTTGAAAGAGAAAGTGAAGAATATGATATCCCACTGGAACAGCACAGGGGTATTTACTAGTGGGCCAACATTTTGAAAGAAAAATGTAGGATGCCCTCCTTATTTAGGCACTAAAGCAAATGGCCTGATTTTTAGAGGTACCGAACACCCACACCTCCCCCTGAAGTGTATTAATATAGCATCTTAGCTACAGGCCACTGAAATAAACAAATACACCTTTTAAATCACAACTCTGAAAAAATACACATTTTAAAAACAAATTAAAAACACAAGATTAACCCTTCCCTAAAATCAGATACACTTTTAAAAATCACCACACCTAAAATGGTATATGAACATATGATAAATATTAGTACATTGCTTCATCAGGGTTAAAGGTAGCCTCTCACAAACTCTCTTCTTATTTTTCGGGCCAACCAGGCAAACCAGCAAGAGTTTATATAACTGAAATATTATCACTGCACAATGTGTCCTACTTATTGTATCTGGGCCAGGAATGGAGATAATCGTTTCTTGGATGGCAGGACATGTAACAAGACAATAAATAGAGTGGTAAATCTTTAACCTGGCCAAACCTGTATGGACAAAGACGATTATGTCTCACAGTACTGCATTCCCTCCTTCCAACAGGCCAGCTGCATCATTTGGAAACTGAGACTTGTACAGATTCTCCTTAACATACTGTTGTTCAAAATAGCCAAGTAGTTCTCATAACTGTGAATATTCTTTAAGTAAGAAAGCCAAGGAGACATATTTATTGTATTAATATCTGCCATGTCTTGTTATTTGTAGTTATCATTTGCTTGGAGCTTAATTAAGGTTTTCACACTTTTACTTATATTTCTAATTATATCAAGTTCTGAAAAGCCCAAAGAATGGCGAGACAGAGGTGAACCTGAAAAACCCAGGGAGAATTTAGAGCGTGTCACTTATTAAGCTGTTCCTCCAGATATAACTTTGGAAGGTGATGTCAATTCATATGCTGAATACAGAGCCAAAAGCTAATAAAAAGTAATTGGCTTTGGATGAAATAGCACATTTCCCTAGCTCTGCATGCCCCCAGGAATCATGGGGAGGTTAGAAGACCTAAGAAAATTAAGTGACTCATTCACACACATTTGTATTTATATGCCTAACTTTGGGCAGCCAAATTTGAAAATGATGGCTTTAGATAACCGAAAACATTCAGTACTTCAGTTTTCCATCTTAATTTAAATACAGCACTTCCAGCAGCACAGCATTCCCAACCACTATATGGGTAGCTGAGACCATGGCTTACTAAGCAAAATGTGCTCAATTTGCTGTTATCTTCCCACTCCTATCTTCCCATTTGTCTGCTTTATTCAGCTGTGTTTTGTCAAGAGTCTAAAGTGTGAGCTTTTTGAGGCAGAGACTCGCTTCCTGTTAAATATTTGTACAGTGCCTAGCACAGTAGGTCTTGATCTTTGATTAGGATCCTTAGGCACTACTTCAATACAAATACATTTTTAAAAAGCAACACTACTGAGAATGAGTGTAAATTATGTCACTTACTAATTCTATTGTATTCAGTTCAGGATTTTTCACTCTGTCTGTCACCATAAGTTCCAAAGGAGTAGTTGTGTCAGTCTAGTTCAGCAACACAAACAAGGAGTCCAGTGACACTTTTAAAGACTAACAAATTTATTTATCACATGAGCTTTTGTGGGAGAAACACCCACTTCGTCAGATGCTTGAAGGTGGAGTTCTTCATCTGTAGTTCTCCACCTTCAAGCATCTGACGAAGTGGGATTTTCTCCCACGAAAGTTCATGAGATAAATTTGTCACCAACAAGTCTATAAGTGCTTCTAGACTCCTTTGTTTTCCTGTCACCATAGTAACTGAACGCCTATTAATTCACATCTCCTGCAGCACCTTGGTTATCCTTAGCATGATTCCAGGAAATGCCGTTGGTGCACTGTGGCTAAGTCTTATAAAGCCCAATATATCTTATAATGACAATTTATACAGTACACAATCACATCCAGTGATTAAAAATGTTTGACTGTAAAAATATGCAATTCTCCTATATGTAGAAACTTTTGGAAGTTATTTTCTGCAAACAGGACAAGAGGGTATTTTCATGTTCTATAAGCACAAAACCCATATAGCACCTGTAAGTCTGATGTCAGCAGCTGACAAGGTCATCTCAGACTTTCTCTTTTGTGTATATCTTCTGCCCATCAGTCACCTCAGCACATAGCACACCCAGAACTTATGAGACAACTAGAAATGATGAAACCTGTCAGAATCAGAAAGAGATAAGGACCTGTGGTTGAATGTTTGAATTCTGAATAATTTGACATTTTTATTGAATTCTTTGTAGTTCAGCTTCATTTTAAAAGAGCATCCATTACCAAAACACTCAGTGCAATTATTTAAAATATGCCTTCGTACATATTTTAAGGGCCTGAATGTGTGGCTCTTCTGTCAAGAATATCTAATACCTGATATCCTATAATCCTATAATATAATTTTAATAGCTATACGGCTACTGAAAAACTATAGCAAAACACAATCATCGGAGTTTTCTGAATGTGTTACATGAGAAAGACTATTCTAAACCTAGTATCAAAATTTTCTTCCCTAAGGAGGGGGATTTTTCTAAAGGGTAATTTCATTAAGAAGTAGCTTTCTTGAATTTTCCAGCATTACAAGTTGCAATGATTATAACAGGGATTCAAATTTCCCCATTCTAAAGAATGGACTTTCAATGTAAAAAATGCTACCCAAGTCCAAAATTATCATCTCTGCAATTCTACTGCATTAAAAAATTTCAAAGCTAAAACTTCAGATTGTGTTGTGATATTCACAGGACTCTCAAAATTGTATTACACAGCTATATCCCATGACTTTGGAAAGTTACTTCTAAGGATCTAGGCTCAGAGCCTCATAGGCACCTTGCATTAATGGATATAAATAGTGTATAGGGTCCCATAAAAGTGGGCAGGCCTGGATCCCTCTCCACATCCCCCAGGCTGCCAGTGGGCGGAGACAGGACTAGGGGCAGCCACCCATTCTAAGTGAGCCGGCTGTGAAAAGACCCTACCCCAGAAGGGGGGAACTGAGACAGGACTCAGCCAGAGAGCTGAGGTCCAGCAACAAAGATGAAGAGCAGGTCACCGAATGGAGCACAGCTTGAGCTATTCCTCAATAACACCACCAGGAGGCTCCCGTCCAGCGGGTCACATGCTGCCAACCGTCTACAGATACCCATACTAGAATACCACATAGTCCAGTATGAGCATGACACTCATCTGGGAGGTGGGAGATCTGGCTCTCAAATCACTGCTTTGCATCAGGTGGAAGAGTGATTTAAACTCAAGTCTCCTAAGCCTGGGAGAATGAACTAGCCACTGGGCTAAAGCTTATAAAGGGGTGCCCACAACCACCTTCAGCAGTGTTTTTTGCAGGGTCCAATACTGTGTGTGTACTTTAAGGCCCTGAGTACCTCCACTAGATTGGGCCCCATACATGAGGGAATACCACTGAGGCTTATCCATGAGTTGGGTGTCGAGCTCCTCACTGGCATCACAACTAAATCAACCTTGTGCACAGTGGCAGAAATTTAGGGGACTTTACCAGTGGAAATGTAGGCACCTATAGGGTTAGGTGGTGACTGAAGGTGGGCTTTGAGAATCTAAATTTTGGACTTCGGTGCCCAAAGTGACAGTTAGGTACCCAAGTCCCCCTAATATCCCTTTAATAAAAAAGAATAAAATTAAAATTATAAATATTTACTTATTAAAATAATGGCTAAACTCAGGAATTCAATCTGAATAACTAGAACGCAGACTAGCACTCTCAAAGGTCTCAGTGTGACTAGCTAAGTTCTGTGGCTGCTGAAAACTGGCTTGCATCCCATCCTTACACCGAAAACAGAAGGTCAGCTGTTACTGTTTGTTAGGACCAATAAACACAGCTAACTCTTCCATAGAAACCACTGTTAAAATGTTAGACCAAAACCACAAGGTGAAAGAAAAACTACTGCCATTTATTCATTGAAGATGAAATGACAATTGCAAGTTTCAAAATTCCTTTCGGGGGGGGGGGGGAAAAAAAACTCTTGCATTGCTGTCAGCAAATGAAAACAATCATACAAAGTATCACGACATTTGTTTGTGTATATAATTTGGTTCCATGGTAGACTACAAAATATATATAAAAATATGAATCCAGGAGTTTGTTGTATGTTGTGGAGAAAGTCCCGGGTTTCACTGCACATTAAAAAAAATTGTTACAGTCCTCCAGTAAAAGATAACTGAAGGATTTTCTTAGAAAGAAAATGAAGATTGCCAATTACAGCTTATCAGCTACTGTCAGTATAAATTTCCTATGACAACAATCTGAGAAAGGAGGCGTGATGAAGATCTCCATATCAAATAAAACAGAGACATATTATTTTATTGGCAGATGTGGTCATGACTTTTAATTAATGTTACATTGCAGAGACACCATGACCAAATTATCTTGTTTACAGTGAAGAGCTGTTCTTCTCACCTTGCAAGAAAAGAATACTGAAAACTATCAAGAAAACCCCATGTCAATTTAGAGAAAGTTACATTTAAATATTTTAAATATTTATAAAATAATTCCACTCATTTATAGAACTGGAATTAGTCAGTGCTGGCAGCATAAGACGGTCAGCTTGGCAAGCTTGATTATTGTCCTGGTAACTTCAGTAAACAGAACTCGTTTTGCAGGACTCCATTTGAATAAAACAGGCTGAGACAGACTGAACAGTTTAATTAGTACTTCCAACTTTTCAGTAGCTAGTTCAAAGTATGAATATTTCTACTACAGTACTGTTAAGATTAGGAGGTTAAGGAATAAGATTTTAAGTAGCTTTTATGCAGTAAATATGTAAGTGTTGCAGCTTTTCCTTTTTCCACAATAAACCTATTGGAATCGTCATAGCATCTGTAATCGTATATGACGGGGGCGGTAACCTTTGCCAACCCTGTGCTGGCTCCTCCTCCCCATCTCTCAGCCCATGCTGATGGCCCCCTCTGCCAAAAAAAAGCAGTTTCCACCTGAAAATTCAGTGACAGCCATGGCTAGAGTGCCCCCTACCACCAAAAGCCATGCTGGGTGACTTCTTTTGGTGGTGGCTGGGGGAGGGGGGAGGGTTGTTCCGAGGTATGCCCCAGCCATGCCCCATGCTACAAAAGGATTTCCAGGCCCCAGGGTGAAATAGTCCTGCCTACCCAAGGTCAAGCCCAGAATGGCTCCTTTTGGCGGCAGCTGAGGCAGGAGTCCCTACACACACCACAGAAAGGAGCCACTACTGGCTCCTTCTTTCTTCAGTGTTCCTGGGGACCCCCTCCTCAGCCTTCTTCACTAAAAAGGTTAATTGTGACCAGATGGTTAATACATTTAATATTAACAATAAGAGGGAAGAAACCTAAACCAGAATAGAGAAAGAACAAGTTAAAAATATTTAAATAAGTTAGTTGTTTTCAAGTCAGTAAGGGCTGATGAAATTCATCCTAGGGTACCTTAAGGAGCAGCTGAAGAAATCTCAGAACCATTAGCCATTATCTTTAACAACTCATGGAAGACAGGTGAGGTCCTACAGGACTGGGCAAGGGCAAACATAATACCTATCTTTAAAAGGGGGAACAAAGAGGATCCAGGGAATTATAGATCAGTTAGTCTAGCTCCACACCCAACAGAAAGATACTGAAATGAATTACTGAATAATAAATTGATAAGCATCTAGAGGATAATAGAGTGATAAATAATAGCCAACATGTATTTGTCAAAAACAATCGTGCCAAACCAATTTAATTTCCTTCTAGTTTAGGGGATAGTAAAGAAGCAGTAGACATGATATATTTTAATTTTAGTAAGGCTTTTGACACATTCTGGCATTACAAACTATGGAAATATGGTTTAGGAGAAATTACCATTAAGTGGGTGCACAAGTGATTGAAAAACTGCACTCAAAGGCTACGTCTACACTTGTTAATTTAAATCTACTTAGCTAAGTCAACTTTATTAAGTCGACTTAGCATGTTTACACTCAAAAATTAAGTTGACTTAAAGGGGACCTTGCCAAATCGACTTAGAACATCCACACTGGATGCCTAAGTCGACTTGTAGGGGCTAGATGGACCTGGGACTGGTCCACAGTGGCAGGGGGGCACCCCTTGCCAACTGCCAGGGGGCTCAGCATTTGCCCCGTTGTACATGGGTACAATGGGGGCTGAGCAGGACAGGGACGCCGGCAGGGCATAGGAGCGGGTGGGCAGGGCTCTGTCCTGCTCTGTGGGGGGGCACACCAGGCTCTACCTGTGCCAGCCACCCTGGCAGGGAGGGCAGTGGGGGAGCCCTGGAGCCCTTTAAGTCAATTTAGGGCTAATCCACGTCTACACTGGCTAAGTCGACTTGATAAAATCGACTTAGCCAGTAAAGTTGACTTTAAAGTAGGTTTTATAAAGTTGACTTTAATTTTCCTTAAATCCTTAAGCAGCAGCTTAAGTCGACTTAAGGAAAATGTAGTGTAGACGCAGATTAAATTAAGTCGACTTAAGCAAGTTTAAGTCGACTTAATTTGTAAGTGTAGACGCACCCAAAGAGAAATTATCAAAAGTTCACTGTCAATCAGAGAGGACATATCTAGCAGAATCCTATAGCAGATCACAAATTCAATGTGAGCCAACCAAGTGACACAGTAGCAAAAAAACCCCAAAATATAATTCTGGGATGCTGTAACAAGGTATATAAATCCTACACCAGTGAGGAAAAAGTTAACCAGCTGGTCTGCACTCAGGCAGCAAACTCCACCACATCTACAAAGCATGCAAGGTTGGAGAAGGAGATCAAAAGGAGAACAGCCCAGCTTAGGGGGATAACAAATAGTGGAGGTGAACTGGCCTACATTCTGAGTTACTGGGAAGGAGCACTACAAGAGCTCCTATGGCCTAAGTCCTGGCTGTAGTGTTGTTGCCAAACCCAAAAGTAAGAGATTTGTGATTCTCAGGAGATCCAAAACTTTATTTTTTATTCCAAATTTAAAGTTTTTACTTTATCTGTCAGAAAAGAGAGGACTAGCAGGAAATGATCCAGGGAGGCAGCAATATTGCACTTCTGTGATACAAAACTTCCCTGCTTATACTGGGTCCTCGATCAGTGAAGACAGTGGACCCAGGTTCCCCTATTATCTCCAAGAAAGTGCTGAATGCAAAAATCTACCTCTGGTACGAAAAGTCCCTGAGGACAGAAGGGTCAAGATTCTAGGACATCAGCCCACGGGGAGACCTAGGCTCCCCTCTCCTAACCCAGAGAGCAGACATAAACAGGGCTGAGTCACAGAAGGCTGAATCACAGAAGAAATTGACTACCACAGGATCAGCATGGCTGTGAACAGAGGGTGTCAGGAAAGAAGAAAACCAGCCACACCCTGCCCAACCACTGGGTGGCACTACGGAGATCGACTTCCTTTACAAATATATTAACAGGGATATCATATATAGGCATGGGTGGTAATTGTCCTGCTCTGCTCTGCACTGATGAGGTCTCAGCTGGAGTTTGTTAAAGAAAAACGCAAATCTCTTAAGTGTGATTAGCAAGCCTTTACTGAAATCAGAATACGGGAGCACTCACAGGGAAAGAACAAAGGAAATCTCCAACCAGTGACGTAGCAACAGCTTCTCTTATAGACTTTAGTTCGTTCTGCAGGAAACAAGTACAGTTTCTGATTGGTTGAAATGCACTCCACTCCAGATGCACTCTACCCCGCCCCGGTTACACATACCGAGGTCAGAGAAACCTTCCCAGCACAGACATGAGAAAAACAATACAAATCCAGAAACAATACAAATCCAGAAACAGCCAGAACTCAAGGCTGAGAGAAAGACAGAGACAGCTAGATTCTTTATCAGTACCCCCCTTCCCCCCACCCCCACTGCAGATTTTTACATACTGTATCCAGTTTGGGGCACCACTCTTCAAGAAAGTTGTGGACAAACTGACAAGAGCCCAGAGCAGAGCAATACAAATGATAAAAGGTTTAGAAAACCTGACCCATGAGGAAAGACTAAAAAACTTCTTGATAAAAAGACTGGGGGAGGGGGATAGACGTAATAATCTTCAGGTATGTTAATAACTATTATAAAAAGGACACTGAGCAGTTATAACAAGGGCAGTGATCCACAACCACTGAAGCAGGACATGAAGTAATTAGCTTAAACTGCAGCCAGGGAGATTTAGATTAGATATCAGGAAAAACTTTGTAACTATGATAATTAAGGGAGGTTGCAGAATTGTTGTCACAGAGGCTTTTAAGAACAGGTTAGCCTAATGTATCTCAACCTTTAGTGGACCAGGGAACACCTAAAGGTATTAATTACTTTACATGGAACACTTGATGAAAACATCTCAAAAAAGCCCTAACAGAGGCAGGAGATTTAAAATGCCTCAGTCTCAGCAAAGCTTCCAGGAGCGTGTCAACATGCTCCGCCACATGCCTGGAAGCTTTGCTGCATCTGGGGCATTAAATTGCTCCGTCCCACTCTCAACTCAGTCCCTCCAATGGGGAGGGGTCAGGGTGGTCACGGAACACCTGCGCTATGTCTGAG
The DNA here is from genome assembly GCA_007922175.1 of Pelusios castaneus. Lineage (NCBI taxonomy): Eukaryota > Metazoa > Chordata > Testudines > Pelomedusidae > Pelusios > Pelusios castaneus. The sequence continues at coordinate 13,255,210 of ML685769.1, read as the reverse complement.
GAGCACCAGTATTCTACGGAACACCAGTTGAGAAACACTGGGTTAGACAATCAGTGTCGAACCTGCTCTTCATTCACAAGGAAGAAAAGCATGTATACTGACAGTAAATTCCCAATGCTGCCTCACCAATTTTACTCAACTCTCACCTGAAGTGACCATTCTCCTGGACATGGAACAGCTCGGGCTATGTCTACACTACAGTTTATGTTGTCATAACTTACATCGCTCAGGGGTATGAATAAATGATCCTCAAGTGACATAAATTACAGCAATGTAAGCATCAGTGTATTCTCCCACAACTTTGATCACTCGCAGAGGCTGAAGTAGTTACACCGACCAGGGTTGTCCCTCCTGTTGATTTAAAGTGGCTGCATTAGAGAGCTTAAAGAGGTGAAGCTGCACAGGTGCATTTGCATCATTGTGAACTCTCTAGTATAGACGTGCCCTCAGTCTCTACACTTGGCCAACCCTTTGCTGAGCAAGATTACCAGTTAATCCCAAGGGTGATCATGATTTTGTGATATAGACACTAGTCTAGTGGGATCTGCATTTAAACTACTGATTTGTTTCAAACAGGCCAAAATACAGTTCTCAGATGGTCACTACTGTCAGTCAACTGACCTTATTTCACATGTTTGGCACACATTATAAACGTCTTGGGGAAGAGTCTAAGATCCTGATCCTTCACTCTCTTATGCATGGAAATAGTCCCATTGGCTGTGTCTACACTTGTAAATATAGGTCGACTTTAGCTAAGTCGACTTATTAAAGTCGACTTAGCATGTCTACACCTAAATTTAAAGTCGACTTAGGGGGGAACTTACAAAGTCGACCTAGAGCGTCCACACTGGACACCTAGGTCGACTTCTAGGGACTAGGGAGACCTAAGACAGGTCCACGGTGGCAGGGGGGGCACCCCTTGCCCAATGCCGGGGGGCTCAGCCTTTGTCCCATTATACATGGGTACAAAGGGGCAAAGGGGGACAGGGACCCTGGCAGGGCATAGGGGCAGGGTGGGCAGGGCATGCCAGGCTCCCCCTCTACCCCCCCCCGGCAAGTCGATTTAGGGCTACTCCAGATCTACACTGACTTAAGTCAACTTGAAAAAGTCGACTTAAGCCTAAAGTCGAATTAAAATGAGGTTTAATAAAATCGACTTAATTTTCATTAAGTCAACTTTATTTTCCTTAAGTCAACTTAAGCAGCTTGCTGAAGTCGACTTAAGGAAACTGTAGTGTAGACGCAGGGTAAATTAAGTCGACTTAAGCTTGCTTAAGCAAGCTTAAGTCGACTTAATTTACAAGTGTAGACGCACCCATTGATGTCATTGGGACTGCCCATACACATCAAGTTATCTAAGTGTATTTATAGGCGCTATGTCAGACATAGAGATACTTGGGGCCACAAATGCCAGCATTCAGAACATTTTTAATTTATTTATTAATCTATTTACATTTCATATAATAAAGATGCCTATTCCTAAGTGCCCTAATCTAATTAATCATGCAACACAGACAATTAAAAATTAAACCTCCGTAGCACTGAAATCAATCCAGCCACCTGTCTAATTCTAGGAAGCATATGATCAGCCTGCTCCAGACACTCTACCAATCAAATGTCTTTTGCAGTGTGCCTGAAAAGTCACCAAATTTGGGTTATTTTAAAACAAGTGAGGGAGCAAATTCGAGAGACCTGGAGCACCCATAGCGAATGCCCTACCAGCCTCCCATTCTCTTTTACTATGAGAAAGACCAGCTTGAACAGACCTGCTAGCCACAGCTATAGCAGCATGGCAAAGGTAGAGGGGATCCTTCAGTTTAGACCATATAGGGCAGGGGTTCTCAACCCCTGGCCCACGGGGCTTTTTAAAATGGCCTGCACTGCCTGGCCACTGGCTGGGAGCCAGTCCCAACTCCTGGTGTGCAACTGGGAGCCCTGTTGCGGCCATCCGCCTCCTCTCCGGTCCTGGCCAGGGCTCCAGGGGCTGCAGGCTGGGCCATGGGCTGGCACGGCTGGGGGGCATGCAGGGGTGAGGAGGTGGAGGGGAGGGCACGGGCCAGTACAGCATGGCATGGTTGGAGAGGGTGGGGCAGGCCGGTGTGGCTGTGGGTTGTGCTGGCTGATGGAGGCGGCTGCAGGCAACGCGACTTGACGGGAGCCGTGGGCTGGCACAGCCGTGGCGGGGGAGCGGGAGTGTGGGCCATGCTATTCCTAGGACCCACACCTGCCCACAAACTGGCCCTGTTCATGGGCATCCCCTGCACCCCCATCCCCTTTACAAAAAAAACTTTGTTTCTTTCAAAAAAAAATTAAAATCTTTTTGGATCAAGAGCCACAAATATAATTTTTACAATCTTGAATGGCCACTAGTCTGTTTAATTAAAATTGTATTTAAATTTAATTAATTGATTTTTACAAATTTTAATTAAAAATAATTTAAATGTAATTAATTTTATTTTAATGTAAATTTAATGAAATAGATTGGTGGCTCCTCAGAGTTCTAAAGATTATGTTTGTGGCCCTTGAACCTAAAAGGTTGGGAACCACTGATATAGGGCTTTATAGGTCATGACCAACACCTTAAACTCCACTTGGAGACTAATGAGCACCCAGTGCAGGTCCAATAGCAAGTAGGTCATGTGCTCCCAGTTAGATGCCCCCTTCAATAAGAGAGTATATATACATTCTGCATAAGCTTCAGTCTCTGAGTCATTTTAAGTGTGTTCCCGTACAGAGCACACTGCAATAGTTTAACCTGGAGGTGACAAACACATGGATACCAGTGGCAAGGTACGATATGGAAAGAAAGGACACAATCTTCTAGTCAGAAGCAAACGGTAAGGAGCTGACTGGGTCACTGCTGTGATATGATTATCAAACACCATCTGCAGATCTAAAATCGTCCCTGAACTGTGAACACTATTAACTAATGGTAGAAGTACTCTCTCAACAAAGCGGCTGATGTTACCTCTGCCAACTTCTCCAGCTACTTCTGTCAATCTACCATCATCAGCTCAGCCCTAGGTGGGTTGAGTATCAGTCAACTTGCTCTCCTCTGCTCACACACTGAAAATCCCACACCCCATCCCCACTTACTAGCCTTCTTACACACTGAAAACTACACACTGAAATCTCTCTGAGAGAAAAGAACCACCATAGAGCAACCCTCTTCACAACTCATGATCAATGGTATCAAAGGCAACTGAGACAGTAACAATGCCACCTGGGACTAGATTTTTAAAGGTAATTAGGCACCTAACTCTCATTGAAATCAATGGGAATTAAATAGCTAAATATCTTAAAAAATCTGGCTCCTGGTCTTCATCTATCACCAGGAAGAGCTCGAACAAACAATAGCAACCACAATAATACTCATCAACACACAACCAGAAAATAGTAACTTTCACGCCTCGCCCATTGGGCTGGATTTGAACAGGTGACCTAAAAGTGTAAGGTTATTAGCCATCAATCCCCCAAGCCTACTAGACTCCCTTAGCATCTCTTTTGTAAACATCTCTACCCTTCAAAATCCAGCTAGGACAATGATTAATTTATGTTTATTTATTGTATTATTATATGCAAATATTAAATAATCATATAGAGTAAATAATTGCTCCCATTACTTGGCTTAAATTTAAATTTTGTACAAAAAACTGCAACTTTACCAAAAATATTGAGCTGTTTATAAATGTTATGTTTGTTGAAAACAACCAGCAACATGTGAGGAGTCTAGTGAATTATTTGTAAATGCCTTTCAATAGTATTTTTACCTACCTCTGTAGTAAATTATGTAAAAGATTAACCTCACATAACTAAAAGAAAAACATACAGAAATTAACAGCCTAATTCTTGTAGTTCCATTTTATTAGAGAATTATTTAATAGCTTCTTTACATAATTTTTAAAACTGTGCATGTGAGAGAGAGTTAATTCTCTGAGCACACAAAGTACTAACACATTATTCTGATCTGCTGCCCCGGCACAAACCCTTGCTAGTTTTATTCCAAATTAACTCCTCTGGAATGAGCCTGCTCAGTCTCCTGTGCCAGAATGGGCTTTAACTTTAAACCAAATAAGGCAGCAGCTTGCCAAACTTGGAGGTGACGTTTGATTCTAGCTATTAAACTGGAGCTGAGCCACTGATGAGCGTATGACTGAACGGCCAGATGAGTCCTTACTTCCAGCAAGTGTTACAGTCTTAATCTCTGCAATTTCCATCAAATTTGCTATTGCCTGTCATAACATAAAAACAAAATCTCTGGTATATCTCCATACACTAACTGGATAAAGAATGTAAAATCCATTCAGAAAAAAAACGTACACTTTGTAAAAATACATCTCTCTTTTAAACTGAGAGGTAGAAATGCTTTGTGACTTAATGTGTAAATGCTTTGTGACTTAGTGTCTAAATAAAAAAAAACCCCACATTTAAATGGTGTCAGTTTTGAAACACAAACTAACAACAAGAAGGAAATTCCCATAACTAATTTTAGTTAGTTCGAATTAACTTAATTCGAACTAGAAAAATTTAGTTCGAACTAAGCAAGTGCCATGAATGGCACTTGCTTAGTTCAAATTAGCAAACTGCATTGAGTTCAATAGGCTGGTTAGTTGTAACTAAGCAATTAGTTTGAACTAACATGGCTACATTGGTTAACCCTTAGTTCGAATAGCATATTCAAATTTATTATTTCGAATTAAGGAAGCCCTTAATTCAAACTAATTAAAGCCTAGTGTGGCCAAGGCTTTAGTTAGTTCAAATTAAGCGTCCTTAATTCGAACTAACTTGCCAGTGTAGACATAGCCAATGTTAGTAGCCTCAACATTTCAGGCAGCCAGTACTAGGATGGGTGGATGGATAGATATTTAATGTTTTTGACATCTGTTTGCAAACACAAGATAGGTTTGAGTTTTCAAAGGAGTATAAGAATATTAGATGATTAAATCCCAATGAACTTCAATGTAAGTGAGTCATCTAATTCCCTTAGAGATCTTTTAAAATCGCAGCCATGCTTTATATGTGCCTCTTTCCCTTCGTTCACCACACACTTTCCTTTCCAAAGTTAATTAGACAGCATGGTATAAAATGTGAAGGCTGTAGCACTTGCTGTACGTGTGCATCCTACGGATGTTGCTATGGGGAAACTCTGAAAATTGTGTGAAATCAAGAAAACTGGATTTTGCCAGCTCAGAATGAGAAATATGGTCTGCATCACACCTTCAAATTTGCATTGAGCCAACACCTTGCATTGCAACACATTGCAATGCCAACACCTGGCACACATCCAGGGAATGGAGTCTCCTATCCTCAACAGGATTAGAAGGGTATCTCCCATGGAGTCCTGACTTTGTGCCCCTTTGGAACACATCTTGCATACTATGACATACTATTTCTGTCTTCTTGTGATGCAAACAGTTCTCAAAAGGGAAATCCCCATTGTCTGAATATGTTCTTCACCATGGAATCATGTACCTCATATTCAGGGTTGAGAAGTGTCTGCTAAGACTGGCCGCTGATGTATTGCATATTTCTAGACGGGGTACTCCTGTGATCTGGTGGCAAATACACTAATGCCACAGGTTGGAAACCTCTATGTAATGGGAGTTAGATCTCACTTCCCCTTGCTTTTTGAAGTAGAACAGGGATGTCATGTTGGCTGACCTCACCTGAATATGATGTGATTGCATGACTAGTAAGAATTGTTTGCAAGCCTCTTATGCAGCTCTGAGTTCCAGGATGTTTAGGTGCATCTGGGACTCAAGTGGAATTCATATTCCTAGTGCTGTGAGTTTGTGCAAATGGGCATCCCTTCCTAAAAGAAAAACATCAATGGTCAATATCTCCTGGAGTGGAGACATAGTGAAGGGAATTACCACACAAAAATGATCACTGCTTGCCCACCAAGCTAGAGAGTCCCATCCTCTTGGTGGACAGGGTGGGAAGCATGACTAACTTGTCCATGTTGCTTTTATGTAGCACATATACCACCCAAAACCAGTGAAGCTGAAGACTCAGAAAAAGATGTCACATAGATAAAGAACACCATGTGACCCAGAAGGATAAGGCATGAACAAACCAATGTCTGTAGGCTCTGTCTGAGCTGATGGATTAAATTGTTCATCAGTTGGAATCTGTCCAGAGAGAGATAAGTGCTGCCTCAGACAGAGTGCAGAATTGCTCTGACAAATTCTATGGCCTGGATTGGAACTAAAGTGGAGTTTTCTGCATTCACACAGATTTCCACTGATGCTAGAAGGCTGGGCAGAGGTGAAATTGACGTCAGTTCCTCCTGATGAGCTATCCCTGTCAACAGCCAATCATCAGGTAAGGAAAGACTGTTGAGCCCTGGCATCGGAAATATACTCCCACTACTGAATGCACTTTTGTAAACACTCTTGGCACTGCTGCTAATCCAAAGGGGGAACCCTGTATTGATAATGGTTTGGACCTACAGTGACCCTCAAGAATTTCCTGTGAGTGAGGTGGATGTCGATATGAAAACAGGCATCTCTCATGTCAAGAGCTGGGAACTAGTCATCTCTGCTTAAGGGCAGAAATATCAGTGCCAGGATGGCCAGACTGAATCTCAAACTGCAGATAAAGATACTGAGGTGTTGATGGTCTACAATGGATCTCCATCATCCCTTTTTCTTGGGGATTAGAAAATATTGGGAATAAAATCCCTTTCCTCAATTCTGAGGTGATACCTGCATTGTGGCTTTCCACTCAAGTAGAAAGACTACCTCGTGAGTGATAGACTTCTGAGAGTGGTCCTTAAAAGAAATGAGAGGGAGAGAGGAACTCTATGGTGTAAGAGAAATTGATAATGTTGAGGAAAAAAAATGTCTGTTTATATCATCCCCCAGGTATGAGAAAATTGGACTAGGCGGCCACCAAATTGGATGTCAGAGGTAGAAGGAAATGGTATCAGAGCAGCTCAGCAGCTCTGAGGTCCCATCAAAAGTACAGAAGACCCCTTGCTATAACACCCTTTCCAATAAGCGAATCTTGGTACAGTGAATAGAGTCTCTGGATTCCACCTACAATTCTGTCCGCTCTGGTGGGGAGCTGAGAGATTCTCTGACCCAGAGTCTTAGCTGAGACACAGTGCTCCTCTGGGCCAAGGCCTTGGCAGGAGCTGAGAGCACTTCTCTGGCCCCAGGGCTGCAGTGGGGACCAGAAGCTCCTCCAGCCCTTTGGCCACGGCGAGGAGGCACAGTGCTTCTCTATCCCTCGGGCCGGGAGAAGGGGGCACAGTAATTTATTTATTTTTATTCTCTGACCCCTGGGCTGTTATGAGGGGCACAGTGCTCCTCTGGCTCCAGAGTCATGGTGGGAAGACAGGGCTCCTCTGGCCCGTGGGCTGAGGCAAGGAGACAAAGCTCTTCCAGCACTGAGGCCACGGTGAGGGTGCAGAATGGGCTCTTCTAGCCCTGGGACTGCAGCAGGAAGAGAGAGAGCTGTCTGTCCCCTGGCATAGCCTTAGTATCAGAGGAGCTCTCTGCTGCCTGAGAAGGGATGGCCCTGGGGCCAGAAGAGCGCTGTCTCCTTGCCATGGCACTGGGGCCAATGGAGCTTTCTGTCCTGGCCATGGCACTGTGACTGGAGAAGCAGTGTTAACAACCACTATTGCCCCAGGGACAGAGGCTGTCCCTCCACTCTCGCTCTAAGGAACCCCTGGCTGTATTGAATAAATGGCTTGGATCCCCTGGGGGTCATTATAGCAAGGGTGTACTGTACTTCTTGTGGTTGTGGTTGGAAGGAGGGGGAAGGAGGTTAGTTCTCTGCATCTTCTGCTGCTTCTGTGGCAGTTCACATTCCCCCTTTGCAGGTAGAAAGGCTGTGGTACTGGTCTAAGTCTGTAGCACCGCTAACGATATTTCCTCTTTGGTGTAGCTATAATCAGGGAGTGGAGGGTTGCTCTTGAATCGTTCTGTGTATGTAGCGACTCATCAGTCTTTTTTGCTAAATAAGTTATTGCTGTCAAAGGTCAAATCCTTCACAGTGGATTAAACCTCCCTGGGAAATCTTGAGTGATCCCAGGATCATAATGTTAGCAGTCACTATTAACCGTAAGGCTGTGCCACCTGCATCAACTGTCACCTGTAGGAATGTTCTAGCCACCAAACACAGCTCCTCATTAGGAGCTTGAAACTGCATTATTCTCCTCAGGGAGCCTCTCTCAATTCCAAACATTTAGAATGTTTGACAAAATCATATTCGGATAGTAGGGCCTGGTAATTGGCTCTATGGAATTGCAAAAAGATGAACATATCTTCCTTCCAAAGAGGTCTAAATGTTTGGACTCTTTACCTGAAGGAGTGGACCAATGGTGGTGTTGTTCACCCCTTTCAGTGGCAGCTTGAATGACAGAAAAGAAAGAGTGTGATACAGGATGAGTGAATGAAAACTTTGCTTCTTTGGCTGGGACAAAGTATTTCTTTCTCTGCCCTCTTAGGAGTAAGTGCACATGTTGCTGGAGTATGCCACACAACTTTAGAAGGCTTTTTTAATGGGGTGCGCCACTGGGACAACTGCTTCATCAGCAAATGATGATGATGCTTCTGTTGGGATTCGTGATACTGTTGAATCTAGTTCTTCCTTCTTCTCCTCCCTGTGCTCCTGGAAGAGCTCTGGATGATCTCTTGGGGGTGGGGGGTAAGAATGAAACTCCTAATGAGTCCCAAGGAAGGTATCCCGTCCTGTGGGTTTGTGATGGGGCCCAGGAGATTCTGGCTCCTCTATCTGGACTCACATCTCCTGGAGAACAGGATTTCAGTCCTTCCCCAAAATCATATTCTCCAGAAGAGGAAAATGCAGGCTCTAGTTCTAATGGTGGTGCCATCAGTACTATTCATTCAGAAATCCCTTGACTGGTAGGATGAATTGAGTGTTGACTTCTTTTGTAGTGTTTGTGGGCTGATAGCATCAGAATCTCTATTCTAAGGACTGGATCCATAAAGAGGGGAAACTCTAGATCCAGAAAGATGATTATATCCTCTGAAGTAGTATGTCTATCCCCAGTCATCACAAGGCAAAGACTCTGCCTCTTTGGAGCCAGTGTATTTGAAGCTGATGTGTCCTTATGAGAGCACAATGGTTCTGATGGTTCTCAGTGCTTCCCCTTTGCTGATACCAGTGTTGTCCCGGTATTGGCTCATGTCTCTCCTTGTTTGGTACTGTAGGTCCCACGCTTATCAACAGTGCTGATATTGAGGTACCCTTATTCTTCAGAGCTTGCAGATCAGGACCTTGACATTACTGGGTTCCTGGGTCACACAGAACCAGGCACAAACAGTCACCCAACTTGGAAGGTGTCAGGGAAGAAGTCCTCCTCTCAGAAATGGATCTGGAGAGGGATTTCTCTCTAGCCTATTATGAAGCTTCCTACTCTCGTGGTGAGCATGAATAGAGTAGTCTTTGGTTCTGCCTTTGCTTGCCCCTGAATCAGAAGTAGTAATGCTAGGCAGTGTGCTTCTTGGCACGTCTACCTGATGTACATGAGGGGGTCTGCCCAGCCCAGATCAGATGGGGGGACCCTTGCTACACACTCCATGAGATGTTTCCTAAGTCTGAATTCTTTGCTTGCCATATTCAGCTGGAAAAGCAGCAGCAGATACTGTAAGCACTTCTTTGAGGAAGTACAGGCACCTCTGGTGGTTAACACTGTCTGGATAGGACCGGGGGTAGAAGATACAGGTTTTGAAGTTCAGAATACCCGGGTATGGGGTGTGAGGGAGCTTTTACTAACACATTCGGAAAAAGCAATTCAAAATAGCCCTATTACTACAGAAGGATAGAGATGGACTCAGTTACAGTTGTAACGTGCTTATCTTTAACAAGTAAAATATAGAGAATAATTTTGGACAATTAGGAAGAAATGAAAACTTATACAAAGAGCTATAGAAGTATTTGAAAAAATTAAAACACAGAAATCAGTGATTCAGAATGACTATTCGCATCATGAAGCATTACTCAAATTAATTAATAAGCTAACCAAATCATTCATCAAAGAGCTGGCTGCTGAGCGGATTCTTTAGCAAGCCATGGAGATTTAGAGTTACAAGAAGCATGGAAAAATATGTAAAAGAAGTAAAGAAGACTGATACTGATAATGACTAAAGCCTTCAGTGCCTAGCATACTAACATAACAAATAATAAAAGAAAAATGTGTAAACATCAAAAGTATAATGGAATCATGGGCAAAAAGCAGATGTAAATAATGTATCTTGTAAGACAAACAGAATTTTATTTTAATGAAATACAAAATTAGGACAACAAGGATATGCAATAGATGTGAAATATTTGCATTTTAGTAATACATCTCATACATAATATTCACAAAAAAATCTTATGAAATGGATTAGAATTGGTTTGGATATGAGCAATGTCCTGGTTTGGACATGAGCAACTGAAAACTTTTGATGGACTATAAACAGAGTAAACAAATATGGTACAACACATATTCATGCTAAATGGAAAATTTAAGAGAGGGGATTCAGACTCAATTCAGGTTCCACATCCATCATCCTGGTATCTGAGCATCTTGTGGAATCATCCCTCTACATTTACACTTGGCATCCTATGAAGAGAGGCTGTGATATGCTCCCTTGTGGAAAAGGCTGCGGGGCCATCTGGAAAGTTGATAGATCCCGAGACAGCTGGCATCATCTCCCCTTTTTCCCCTCAGGCTCTCTGGGGAGAAAAGATAAAGAAATCCAAGGAAAATTTCCACAAAACCAGAGGGATAACAATGCACACTGCTGCTCCATCCTCTACTCCAACTCACCTTACAGCTTCTCCAGGTCCACCTGGTTTTAAGTTCCTTCCCATGAGCAGACCACAGAAAATTTGGGGGAGGGGAGCATAGTGCAGTGTCAAAAGAGAAGACCTCTGCCATGGGGAATGGGATATCTTTGCACTGAGCTACGGAACATAATCTTGGCCGTTATCATCATTAGGTCAAGTCCTTAAATCTTTACCCAGGTTTCACTCAGTTTTCACTCTACCAATGCTCCCACTGACTTTAGCTGGTGTTTTGATTCATTAAATACAATGGAAAAGTGAAAATTCTATCTCAGTACAAGGACTAACCCAACGCAGCAATAACAGAAAAGTGATGTGGAGTCAAGTGATCAGTGGAGACCTGGAATAATAGGAACGCTTGCATACTTTGTTAATATAAGGTACACATGGAAACTTTACGAGCACAACAGAAAGGAAACATCTAAGTACAGCACCACTGGAAAACCCTGTCTCCCTTTTACAGTCAGATACAAAGAAATGCGAGTTAGGATAGAGCAGAAAGATGGAAAGAAAACATCAGCTGATGCAACAAACCCACTTCTGGAGTCAGAGTGAGCAGCAGAGACTGAACGTACATGCATAGGAACTACAGAGTCCAAAAACAGAGCAGAGGCTGTCTATTACACTACTTGTATTTTTGTGTCCAAGTCTCTTTATAAGAAATATCTATGGCACTAGTGAAATTTTTCAAGCAGGCAGAAACATTTTATATGTGAACACTATACAAAACAGATAGCTGAAAACTTCAAATGAAGGGCTTTGTGGCCAAGTAAATGACTATCACAAGCTGTCTGAAATGCAAAATGACCATTCATGAGGGAGAAATCTCAATGTTAATTGTTCTCGTTAAGTCAAAAGTTGATGACATATGCACACTGTGGTAGGGCGAGGTGCACTATATGGTTAAAGCAAAGCCAGTGCCGTGATACAATCACAGCATCAAAAGTGAGAGCCGGTTGCTTTGAGAAAGAAATAGGAAGTTGTAACAAAGTTTACTGAATGCAGGGCTGGTAGATACACTGGGAAGCAGCAAATAAAGAAGATCTATTTGCTGTAAACTCCACAGAGCCTCCAGATTTTATTTTACCAAAGTTGGTACTCCCCCTGTGGGTGGAGGAGACAAGAGATGGGTGACGTCATGCAGGAGCAAGGATATAGTGCAGTTTCTGTAGCTGTGGGATGAGAAAAAACTTCTTAGGCGTGCAAAGGGTCTGCTGCCCTGTCCAGCAAAACATTGCTGACAGGATCTTTATTCTGTCAGCTCAGCCTTCAGCTCCCGTTACTGAGCTAAAGGAGAAAGAAAAAAGTGAATAATAGTAGCTGTCAAGAAAACTGCTGCACCATGCCACAAAATGTCGTTCTCCCAGGACCTGCTCCTTGGGGATTCAGGCTGACAGGAGGGATAGATTTTGACCAGCCTTTAATCATAACCAGGGTATGTATCATTTTCCATTCTCTTTTTTTTATTGATTGATTGATTTATTTGTTTATTTTTAGTTTTTGCTCTTTGGCTTTTCTTGGATAAAGCAATGAATGAATGAACAAGCTGCAGGTTACAAGTATTAGCTGGTTCAAATTTAGAAAGCTGACTGAAAGTTGAAAATTTTGAAATGTTGTGTGCTTATGAACTTTAAAAAAGATTGCTTTATCAGGCAAAGTAGGGCTTCATTCAACTCCTGCTACCTCTACAGAATGAAATTCCAGGGTCAGGGGGACAGTGGCAAGGTAAGATTTCCCAATCCACTCAGATCTTCATTCTGCAGTTTGGGACCCACAGAGAAGCCTAGGTTACTAACCATAATGCAGCTCTCATCAGTTCCAGTAACTGGCCCATGTGATCTTTGGGAGAGAGGGGGACTTGGCAGCTGTTCCTTCTTGCTGGATGTTTATACACTAATCTTCATGTCAGTTTGAGTTAAGAGGAGTTTGTCATACAAATCTTTAACTAATTCAGGACCTGTGTGCTGTCGACAAAGGCAGTAAAGTCATGTTCATACAAATGTGCAATTCTGCATTTTCATTTATTTTACAATCAGTGACTTATTACAAAGCTATTCTAACACAAACAAGGGGTGGTGGAAATTCCTATGCCTTAACTAGTGACTTTTAGCGTCAGTCAAGTGACTCTTGCAGTACTTCACATTTAAAGAGGATTAAGAACACAAACCCTCCTCTTTCTATGAATTCTAAGATATTATTCTGACAACTGGCATTGATTTCAGAGGCTGTCACTTAATATCTGCAACACACTAAATTCTGTTTTTCAGTCTTAAAGCAACAGCAACACATATTTCCTCTCCATTAGGTAAACTTAGTTTAAGTATATACTACTGAACAGGGCTTAATGTGACATGCATCAACCACCAGAATCAGCATTCTTTATTTTTCGCTCGGTTATGGAACTTACATGTAAAAAAAGTATGTTTTATTTCTCTCTTCCACCTCACTAACATATTTTTGCAAGTACTGCACCGAGACTCAGAATATAGTTGATATCTTAGGGCAGTATTACGTAAGTGTCAGAGACCTGAAGAATAAATAGCTCCAATGATGTCATGCAGTACTTCAAACAGGAGTTTACGGAAAGGTTAAGCACCAAAATTCTATGCTAAATTACCCTAGTGTAAATCTAAGGTAGCTCTGTGTAAATCAATATGTTTATTCCCCATTTATACCAGCATAACTGAAATCCCATTTTGCCCTTAAAATGTAATTAATTTGCTTGATTTTATATAAACTTATATGGTAAGTGTTTGTGGTATGTGACATGAAAACTTTGGAGACAAAGGAAAAAAAAACATGTTGAGAAGAGAGAAAAAAATGTCTAAATGGTTTAGGACTTCCATTGCCTTTTATGGACTTACAAGGGGAAAATAGTTTCCATTATCTCTAATGACAAATATTTTAGAAGAGTCTGGTTTATATTTTCCATTTGTTTAGATTAAGTGCAATGAGGTTTAAAATTATACTAACAAAAGATATATTTATTGTAACTTTCTATGGAATAAATAATTTTGTCACTGACTCATCATCATACCTAGAGAGTGGGCTGCAATATGGAAATGCTGGTTTGTAGCAAGGTGTCAATGCTCATTAATCATGTGTTTCAAGTAGACGAACTGTTGATATTGTAAAATATTAACGTTACCTGGCTGGAGTTCAGCAATTTTAATGGTAGATTTGTTTTATATTAATGACCCTTCCCTGCTAATCCAGTTAGATATTTTTTCATATATTTGTTATAGAGTCAAACACTGCAAGGAGCTGAGAGTTTCCAGCAAATTAGTGAGCTCTCAGAAGCTTCTCAGCTTCTTGCAGGACTAGGTTGAAAAGTATAGGACAGTCATTTAATTTACATAATTTATTCACATTCCAATTAGCATAATGACATGAGAAAATTATTCCTCAGAAATACTTTTAACCATTAAAATAGCAGTAGAAATTGATATTTATTATATTTTTCCAATGATCCTTTTGAGTAAAATCCTTAGGCAGTTATAACTGCAGCTGGCTATAATTTTTATTCAGTCAGAGAAAACCTTTAGTGGTGGTGTAACAGAGTGATGTGTAAGGCTCTCGGGGATCATCACACACCTGTCTAGAGAACAGATGTCATCTGAAAAACCCAGCTGTGGTTTTCCTAACCAAACACAGCAAGATGATCCCCTGCAGGGTTTCAAGCAAATGTAAAACCACAGAGTATGTATGTTATATAGGAAAGACTAAGCACAGAAGTTAAATTAATGTGTTTAAAAGCAGGACACAAAGACATAAAAAGCAAGAAGCAAAAAGTTAATATAAAAAAATGAAAACAACTTCTGAAATTCTTGGGGTTTAACTTACCTATGTTTATGTTATGTCCATGGAACCTATCCAAAGCCCACTGACTGAAGTCAATGACATTATTTCAGTTTGCTTTGCAATAGGCCCCGCGTGTGCTAGAGAGAAGGGGAGAATATCACTGTGTATATGTTGAGGGAACAGTTGAGGTTAAAAGAATAATACATTCTAAGAATTTAAATCATGCTAAACAAAAACATTACGGATAAGTATATAAATGTTTGAAGGAGCAGGGGAAACCACCATCAACTTGAGAGTTTCATAATTCTAATGTTCTGGTACAGAGCTGTATGGCTTCACATTATGTATAACATTAGTTCTGCTTCACCTGTACACATTTTCTTATAATATATTATATATTTGTTCTCTTCAAAAGATCTGGATTCTGAAGTATTCATTATTCAGTGTTCCAAAGCAATTTGCAAATCAACACACAGAATAAATGGACTGCAGAAAGAAAAATATTTTTCCTCAGTCATATAACTGGAGAAAATTACTCCACATGAGTCATATTGTTACCTAATCCCAAAAATGTTTGCATATCTTATATATGTCCTTATTTTCCTCCTTTTTAAAAAAAATCTGATAGATTTAGATTAACATAATACAACAGAAGAAAACATACAGTACTGTCCTGTACTGTGGACCAAGAGGACTAAGAGTGCTAGACACCCAATTCCAATTGAAATTCAGTGGTAGTTGAATGACTATCTACTTTGAGCTCCTTTGAAAATTCCGGCCAAGATGTTTAAAATTGGATGCACAAATTATGCCTTACAAATCCTCTATTTACACATGCAAAATGGGGATTTGTAACCTAAATGTCCTTTTGCATGCTCAGACATTGGTTAAATATATCATTCAGATGGCTTCTTTTGAAAAATTTGGTACACTGCCTTATTTGATCTCACTAAACAAAAACATGAAGAGTAACATACATTGGGTTTTAGGTTTCTATTACTACAGATCTAGTCTATTGATCTACCCAAGATATTGTGCTAGTCATCTATGTAGGCTAAGGTATTTAGGCACTTAACTCCTACTGATTTCAATCCATTTCTAAAACCTGGCCTTTTTAGGCTTTGCAGTACTGACTGGAACAATGCCTATATATCTTTCAAAATCTTCTGAGCCCTAGATACTTTGGTAATAGGGACATTGGAAAGAGTAACTCTGCATATATTAGTACATATTAATTCTGTGATGGTTTCTTTTCAAGTTTTTTGGTTTGTTGCTTGTACATATGCTCCACAGGAAAACCCTTACATTACACTAATTTAGTGGTGTTTTCTGCCATTGATATCACCAGAATTTCTGCTCTAGGAAATTTTTATTTTACTATCATCATATCTTTTTTACATTTAAAATTTCAACCAAAGACTTCCTGTGTTTATATTTTAATACAAAATAATTTCTCCCCTTTGTTAGTAGTTTCACTCTGCTCCTTTTCCTGCTTTTGAGGGAGAGAGGTTTATGTTGAAGAAGACAATAGGGCATTTGACTATAAAATACAATTTTTTTCTAATCCAGAGGATCACACCTAAGATACCCTTATTTATGGATTTAAAGTTGGTCCAGACACTTAAAAACCCCATGTTTCCTTTCCTTTTCCTTCCCCAGTCCTCATGCATTCTTCAAATGACTGAGCAGAAAAATGCCACTGTGAAGAACTGCAGTGGTGCTGCTATGTACATTAATTCCTCATGCTCTATACTTCACAGTTACCTCTGACATGGACTATTATGTGATAGAGAATAGAGTTAATGCCTTGGATTTGTTATGCCAGAATGGAGAAATGGTCCATTTGATCTGATATCCTTTACCTGACACTTTAAAGGAAGATAAAAATTTGCCAAATGCACTAGCTGTTTGTTATGATAATGTGACGGGAGGGGATTCTTTCTTGTTCACAACTGGAAATTAGCTTTTTTGCTTAGATTCTGAAGCATGATAATAATCGTTAAATTTTTATCCTAATTAGTTTGACTGCAAATTTTATCTTTATGAACCTAATCAGTTTGAATCTTATTTACCTATTGATCTTAATAATATCCTGGGCTATGTCTACACTTGTTCAAGTAAGTCAACTTTGCTAAGTTGACTTAACAAAGTCGACTTTAAGTCGACCTTGTTAAGTCGACTTAGCATGTCTACACTGTAAATTTAGGTCGACTTAAAGTCGACCTTGACAAATCAACTTAGAGTGTCCACACTGGACGCCTAAGTGGACTTGTAGGGGCTAGGTGAACCTGGGAGTGGTGCATAGTGGGAAGGAGGGCAGCTCTCGGGTGCCCCCCTTCCCCAAGCACCCCTTCAAAAGTGCCAGGGAGCTCAGCATCTTCCCCATTGTACCAGGGTACATCGGGGCTGAGCAGGACAGGGACAGGGGCAGAGTATAGGAGCGGGGTGGACAGGGCTGTGTCCTGGCTTGTGGGTGGGCAGGCCAGGCTCTGGCTGTGCGAGGCACCCTGGCAGGGAGGTCAGTGGGGGAGCCCTGGGAGCCCTTTAAGTTGACTTAGGGCTACTCTGCATCTACATTGGCTTAAGTCGACTTAATAAAGTTGACTTAACCAGTAAGATGACTTAAAACTAGGTTTTATTAAGTCAACTTAAAATTTCCTTAAGTCGACTTAAGCAGCAGCTTAAGTCGACTTAAGGAAACTGTAGTGTAGATGCAGAGTAAATTAAGTCGACTTAAGCCTGCTTAAGTTGACTTAATTTACTAGTGTAGACGCACACCTGAAGTTTTGAGTTCCATAGCTTAATTATAAAGTATGTATAAAATTCTCTTGCCATGCATGGAAAAAGAGCAGTCTAATATCCATAGAGACAATATAACAGACAGTTTCATTAGCACTGACACAGTGGTGATGGTATATTCTATGTTTTCAACTGCCACTGAACAGCTGAGTGATCTCAGCAGCTCTGGCTTCCCTAGCCCAGATGGAATAAAAATTGTTGAGATCAGAGGCAGGGGAGGCTCTGAACTGCATGGAGCTACCAGCAACTCTCTCTTCCTGCCTCCCCATCCCCCCAGCTTCAGCTCAGCAAAGCTGTGGAAGCCCCTCAACCTCAGCTCAGCAAAGCCGTGGAAGCCAAACAGAGACTCTCCTCCTATAGTCAGAGCAGGAGCTGCTGCGAGGTTGGGTGGTGCAGATGCACATAAAACCTGGCATGTGGATCCAGGATTGGATATAGGCTGATACTGAGTGGATGCAGATCGGATATGGATCCACATTTTATATCCATGCAGGACTCGTTAAGTCTCTTCCCTTAATCTAAAACAAATAGCCTCAAAGTCCAGACATCAAGCAATAACCTCACATTTGATAGCAAAAAAGTCAAGAAAGTAGAACAGTTCATCTACCTGGACAGCACCATATTAGCCAATGGAGACCTCAAGAAGGAAGTGACATCAAAAATAGAAAAGCCATACACAGCATTCACTAACTCAACAAAATATGGAAAGCAAAGATATACAGCATCAGAACAAAACTGAAAATTGTCAACTCAAATAATAGTGTTAATGTTTAGCTGCAAAAGCTGGAGGTCTACCAAAAAACAGACAGAAAACAAGACGATATCAAAAATAAGTCTCTATGAAATATTCTGAACATTGAATGGAAAGACTTCACCATGACCAAAGAGATCTGAGAAATTACCAACCAGCAGCTCCACTCTACCAGAATCAGAAGAAAGCTCTCGACATATCTGGGCAATGTACTCCACATGCCAACATATAGACTCCTACATAAAGTTGTCAACTAGAAACCAACTAGTGTGAGATAACAAGGGTGCCCAGGAGAAATCTTAAGAAGAGCCCTTCAAATGCTGGGCAGAAAGGTTGTTCTCAACACCATATAAAAGCAGTAGCAAATGACCAGAAAAGATGGAGTAAACTAGCATCTGCCTTGCATTCCAATGCTACCATGGGAAGGATGTAATGTAATGTAAAAACAAGTGTCCTAAAGAGGCAGAGGGAAGACCATTAAAGATGCCTGGGAATATTACTGAACAAAATTGCGAAACATTCTCAGAACCCCAAAACCATTCAAAAGGGACACATACTGACATAGAAAGCAAGGCTGAAGGGCTTTAAATTCATCATTGATTGGAGGAGGGATTTTCCTTTCCCAATACTCTTACAGACTAGGGAATTAAAAACCTGTAGCAAGGGAAATAATTTTTTTTTTAATGTATGTATTTGCTTAATACTTATATTCCCTTACTGGCAACTCCAATACTTCATCTCAGGATCTCCTCTGTCCCTTGGCCTTTACATCCCAACCATTCCATCAATTTAGGACATGTCTGAATCTTGCTGCATCTTCTTGCGTAACATCGCCAAGATCTGACCACAGCTAAAACTTTCATCTAGACCTTCATCTTCTCACATCTCAACTACTGCAACATCCTCCTCCCTGGCCTCTTGACAAAGGCAGTCTTGCCCCCCTTACATCTATTCAAAATGCTGCCGCAAGATCAAGTTGGACCCTTTGTTCTAGGTGCTGTATAAACACATAACAAATGAATATTCTAAATGAGGGCAAGTTTTAATGCCATCTCAAATTTAAATATGTCTCTCAGAAACCTATGAAAAGGTAGGGCTGAAGACTCCCAATCATCAACTTCAATGACACCTGCCCTATGACCACACAGATGGAGCTGCATCAGCAGCTACTTCTGAGCTTCAGGAAAAGAAGAAGAATCTGAAGCTGCTCTTTTCCCCAAGACCTCCAGAAGATGAGCTAATGACCTGATCTGCTGAGAGCAAGAAGTCCTGCAGAGCATTTACTGGTTCAGCCAGGTAGGTATCTCCCATATCAAAGGGAGAGAAAACATTGCAATCTCCTGAGTGTGCTATTGTGCACTAAATGCAAAACCCTGGGTTAGTAAGAGTACAGAGTTTGTTATGATGTTTAGTCAAATATTCTGCTCCTCTCATATTTGCAAGAACTTCAGCTCAGATTCTCCAAGGTATTTAGGTGCCTAACTCCTATTGATTTGAAAACATTTGACGATCCGGACCTTTGCTCTTCTTTCCTCAGATGTAAGAATCATCAGTGATCACCCTAACACAATCATGTCTCATCCCAAGACAAATATATTTGCAGCCTTTACAGACCAATCAATTTAACTCATTTTCAGTGCGGCTGTAAATAATGTCACACTTGAAAGCAGCTGATGGTACATTTTATAAGGAGACTTTTTCTAACATACAGAAGTTAAGAACACTTTCTTTCATATATTTAAAGCTCCTAGAGTGAGAAAGTAGAATCTGTTTGGAACTTCTTAATTAATTTATTAATTATTATTATTGTTATTTATGCTGTGGTAGCACCCAAGCATATGTGGTCCTGGAAAAAATAGAAAGAGAGCTTTTGGATTTGGTGTTGACTGAATAGTCTTGGGGGTGGTAAGGTAAGAAATTGCTCTTTTTGTTCTTGATTCCGTTTGTGACACAAGACTTCGTACAATCTTTGTAAATAATTAAAATGGCATGAGAAAAATACCCGACTATCAGCAATATCTACTCCCAGCTAGAATAACCTAATAAACTCTGATTTTTTAGCAAGTAGCTCAAGCCAAAAAGATGTAACACTGGAATTAGAGGTGGGATCCAGTTTCTAAGTAGAGATTGTGAGCTGGTATTCCTCTTGGACCAGGATGGAACAAATAATGGAGGTTCTTGCAGAAATGCAAAATGGCCCGCAGAATTTAAAACAAGACCTGAAACAGGAGATGGAGTCTTCACGACATGAATTAAGACAAGACCTAAAAGAAGAGCTGGAGGCTTCCCAGAAAGGGCTCAAAGAGGACTTGCAGGCTGAGATGAGACTCCTGTTGCAGAAGCAATTACATAGCTGCTAAACAGACTGGAAAACTCAGTTGCAACATAGCCAAGCTGAAATGGTATAACAGGCTGATGAGGTGAACAACAATCTGACTAAAGTTTTTTCCATGGTGCAGTGGAAACCAAACAGGCTTTGGCCACTTTGAAACTTGTTGAGATGACTTTCAGCATGGACTTAAGGAGTTGAAAATTCAGGCCCAGAAGGGAAATCAAAGGGTCATACATCACAGTGGAAGGTAACTGCCTGGATGAGGAATTGAGCTAGCCACAAGACTTGGAAAACACCAGACATTTACAACAGTTTTCTACCCCATCTGTAACACAGAGAAGTTCAGAGGGAGGAGGTTGCTTTGTCCTAGCTCAAATAATGAAAAATCTTCCTCAGAGGCTCATTTAGCTCAGTCCAATTTCCCAGCTCAAATGAATGAACAGGAGGGCCAGAAAGAATGGTTACTAGCAGCCAACTAGTGGCCCTGCTCTCATTGTGCTACAGAATCCCAGAAAAGAGCTTGAATTTTCCAAACCTAATACCAGACCTCAAAATGCAGTCTGGAGCTAGCCAACAATCTGAGCAGACCATGGTACAGCTAGGAGGCTAGAGCTAGAAGGCAAAGAAAAGAAGAAATCATATCTGAGCTGGCAGAGAACGTGTGAAGACTTATGTTCCTGGCATCAACAGGTACCAACAAGGCTCTCAGCGCCAAACTGGTGACAGACCTATTTATAAATGTTCAGTTGGACTCTGACTTGCAGATCAAGATCCGCAAAAGGAAGCCAAATATACATTGAGGGATTGTGGAATCTGCCACAGAACTTGAATCTTTTCTTGTAGCAGTTTACCAGAAGAAGATGTAGCGACTAGTGTGAAAGATGGAAGCTGATCACCGTGCGCCCTGTAAATACAGCTCTGTTCCCCATATGAATGTCAGAAGAGATTCTAATCTGGTTTGTGATCTTAATGAACAATCAGAAAAACTGATAAACTTGGTATGTAATGCAAGGTCAATTGGCAATAATGCAAGTATAAAGAAAACTGTTGTTACATTTTAGTACTATGACAAAACTGGTCACAGAAAGAATTGGGATGACCTGCAAAGCTGAGATGGGGAGTGTTATTACAGGTGAAACATTATGGGTTGAGTTATAAACTCATTCAAACAGATGTAGGAATGAATCTTCCATTTAAGATATTTTAAAAGACAATTAAGGCACCACAACTAAAATCAAAGCCTAAGAGAGTTGCCCCAGAAACTAGCACTATGTGGGCAAAGGGTTCAGCTGGTATTGTGACCAGGTATGTATGAGGATGTAAAAATGAGAATAGAAAAAAAGGGAGAGAGGGAGAGAGGAAAGGAAGCTGAGAAGAAATCTTTAAGCACAATAGTCACTTCTATAATGCACAAACACATAAATAAAAACACTGCAGTAGTGACTCTCAGAGCTTGGGTCAACTGACTTGGGCTCGCACTACAGAGCTAAGAATAGCAATTTAGACATTCCTGTTTGGCCTGGAGTTCGGGTTCTGAAAGCCGGTGAGGGAGGAGGGTCTCTGAGCCCAGATGCAAGTCTGAGCAGGAACATCTACACAGCCATTATTAGCCCCACAGCAGGCGTTTGAGGCAGCTGGCCTAGGCTCTGAGACTTACTGCCATGGTTTTGTTTGGTTTTGTTCAGGGTACATGCACCCAGTGTGATCCTGGAAAAAATTAGAGAAAGAACTTTTGGGTCTGTTTTTGGCTAAAAAGGCTTGGGAACTATATGCTAAGTATTGCTCCCTTTGTTCTTGGTTCCTTCTGCATTTAGAGACATGGGATTTTGTACATTCCTTGTAAATAAACAAGATTGCATGAAAGAAAATACTAGACTCCATCAATTTCTACTTCCAACTGGGGCATCCGGAGGGCCCCAAATTTTGACTAGCTGATCAAGTCAAAAAGGGGAAACAGGAGGAATAAACTGCTAAGTCTCTTCTTCCAAGAAAAGCTATTTTTTCTTTTACCCAGCAGCTAAGGATGACCTTTTGAGAAGGACAGAGTGGTGGCTTAGCTTCAACCACAATAGTAGTCCATGTCTAAAAGGTACAAAAGGAATGCACAGGGAAACAGATAAACCTGAAAGCGTTTCTACATACTGCTGGATTTATTCCCCTGGAGGGAAAAAGATGACAAATGATCTCTTAATTTTTATAATTAAAGAGTGGGTCAATTAATTAAGAATGAGATATATTTTAGGAATAAATATTGGGATAGTATTGTTCAATATGGGCCCCGTTCTAGAGTCTGTATTCAGGTAAAACTACCTATTGCCTGAATATGAACAAAGTAATCAAGGTTGTCCTCACTATGAATGGTACCTATCAGTCCTCATATTTATTAATGATTTAGATGAAGAAAAAGACAGCTAATTGACACAATATGCAGATGGCCAAGAACTGTTTAAGGATCTGATCCTGCAAAAAATACTCTCCATGGGTGGACGCCACTGTCCATGTGGGACTCTGGACAGCTATAAGGATCTGTCTCCATACAGCAGCTTGCAGGATCAGAGCCTATATTAGTGAAGGGAAAAAGAATTGAAAAACTCCAAGCAGATTTAAGATAATTCAAAGGCTGGGTTAAACCATGGAAAATTAATTTTAACTTAAATAAAAGATTTTAAAATGCCCTTTTGGAGTAGAGGAAACAGAAAAGCGCATGGGTGCCTTTCTAGATAGCTCAGTGAAGATGTCTGCCCAATGCACATCAGTGGTTAGAAAACCAGATTCCAGAATTATTATTATTATTTTACAGAACAATATTATTATGCTGTCACCTTAGATGATGATTTTATCTTATTCTGGATGTACAACATTTCAGTCTGATCACTTTACTTGAGAAAATGACAGGAGAGATTGTAAAGTTCGAAAGATGGATGGTAAAAATACTTCATTAAGTGTATACTGGGATTTAAACCTCATGATAAAATTACAAAGACTGAAATAATTTAGCCTGGAAAGTGGAAAAATAGGAAGAGATTTGTCTTGAGCATTTAAAATCATAAAACAGTTATCATTAAAAAAAAATCTTTTCCAAATCAAGAGGTAACAACTTAATTATAAAATTATAAATTATAGAATTAATTAGAAGTAAAACATTAGAGACAAAGTTACACTCTCAATGTTTTTTGCATGTTTCTGAGAAAGTGTAGCTATCCTACAGTAACTTTCTTATTTTAAAATTGGTATTAGCTTATATTTTAGCTTCAAAACCTGGTAAAATATTTGAAAAATACCCATAATATTCAAAAAGTGAAAGTACAATTGTTGTATTAATAGAGATTCACAGACATGCTTTAAATTAAGAAATTAGTAAAAATGATCTTTTTTCTTGTTTCTTTCAGATTACTCCAGGAAGCAAGGCTTCCGCAGCCAATCTGAGTCCTGGTGATGTCATTCTAGCAATTGATGGCTATGGTACAGCGAACATGACTCATAATGATGCACAGGAGAGAATTAAAGCAGCATCACATCAACTTTGTCTTAAAATTGAGAGGTATTTCATTATATATATGGCCTATAACATCATATATTTACTTCTAAAGGAGACATTAATAAACTGAGGTCTTTTTTCCTCTTATCTGATGCCTTGCAAATGGACATTAGGTATTCCATAGAACCTTTCATCAGAATAAGGAATAATCTGATTGATAATAGTCCATGTCTTAATTAAACGGATACCAGCTTCTAAGATTCTGTGTTTTGAATATACGAGCCACAAATGAAAATTTAACTCAGTCACTAAATTGCCACACAGATAACTTTTAAAATATGCTGACCATAATACGGCAGTTCTCCTTTTCATGTTAAGGAACATGTTTATTGGAGAAAGAATTGTCAAGTGGCTAGAGCGCAGGTCTGGGAATTAAGAGAATCTGATTTTATTCAAGGCTCTCTTACTGACTTGATGTATGTTAGTGTTAGGGCCCAACTTTCAGAGTAAGACGGGTGTAATTAAGCATATAAAAATCCTAAATTTGCACACAGAATCACTATTATGCATGCAAAATGGGATGTAAAGAATCATATGCACAGTTATCCAGGCTGCATACGCAACTGCAAGGTCAAATTATGCTTTTTACATACATCAATTGGACTTACCTAGTTTTGAAATACAGACCATAAGTGTCTGCATTTTTCCAAACTGAAAGACTGAAATAGTAATAACTTCACATGGTTGTTTTTCAGGCTTGCTTAATGTATCGTTTGCTTTGAGAATCTCAAGTGAAAGAAGCAAGGACCTGCTTCTGGTATCACTGTGGTCCAGAAGGGACTATTGCAGAACCAGCCATAATCTTTAGTATAGTTTATTTTCACATATAACTTAAAATGCAAGTTTTCTGACTAGCAAATACACAAAAACACAGAAAACTCTATCTGTGTCATTAAAAGAATTTTATAGGTTGAAACATTCAAAAAGATTTTTGAATAAATTTCATTATATATATATTTCATGTATATGTGCCATGTTTATGGGAAGGATTTTTTTCTCTTACTAACAGGGCAGAAACTAAATTATGGTCTCCACAAGTTTCAGAAGATGGCAAAGCACATCCCTTCAAAGTAAATTTGGAAGCTGAACCACAGGTATGATTTTTTTTTTTTAATAGATCACCAACACACTTCAACACACATGCTTTTCACATTCTAAATTGTCTCACTTGTTGTCATTGTAATTCTTTAGCACACTTCTCCACTAAGTGTCTATTTAACTTGATATAAATCATAAAACATATTCTACATAGGAACATCATTTTAAATGATTGACATTTTGCATTTACATTTAAATGAAAGTTAAAATTCTCTTGTGGAAAAACTACACAATGCCTTCAATTTTCTCTCAAAACTTTACATTTCATTGTAGTTTTATTATGGAAAGAAAATATCTCCTTTTATACTAATGTTGTTTAAATTGCTATATTTCTTTTTGATATTTTATCCATCATATTTTTAATTTCTTCAAATGGAAATCAATGTCAAATATCCAAATTGTACAGTTATAATACCAGAGCAATCCATGTGGGGTGGCAATCAGTTGAACAGGTGCTCCTGTAACATTGAGTCTCTTTATTTCAATAAACAATTGTGGCACCATGCAAAGCCACAGAGCTGCAGAAAACTGTAAATTCTGAATTTGTGAAGACTGACCTATTCAGACAACCAGTAGACAGATCAGTTGCGAATTGGAGCATTCTGTTTTAATTCCTGCACAGCAGCATGGGAAATGAAATCAGTTTGAATTCTTCCCTGCTTAGAACTTTTATATAGAGTCCTCATGCTGATCTGCATGTGAAAGAGGTGTGCAGGTCCACACTGATCAATCCACAACTAGCCATTTTAACTGAAGCTCTAGAGGCTGCAGGGGATAGATTTCATGATGTGGTTTCTAGTGCTTTGTTCCATTTGCCATATATTCTCTAATCTCAATACATACATATTATAAATTTAATCTTAGCTGAAAAAAGATTATAATTGTACTGGCAAGACAGCATCAAAACAAATATTTCAATATATTATTCCATGATGGATTATCATGATTTTCTATTCTACAATAAATTTAGGAACAGACTCCATCCCAACGAATTCTGTGAAATAAGTGATTCAGCCACTACTTATATTCACTGGTAAAATGTATTTCAGCAAAAACGGTATAGTCATTTCAGCAGGAATCAAGAAATGATGCAACTATTTTAAATGCCTAGTTTAGGACACATATTTTTGTAATGTCAGGACTTCCTCCCAATGGAAAAAGCTGTAGAAAAAAATTCTGAGTGACAATAAGCCTATCCGCTGTAATTCTATACCGAAAAGAGACATTTTTAAAAAAAAACATAATGTAGTTGCACATTTAAGTATTATATGGCAACAAACTGTTGAAAATCTATCTCCATTACTGTAAGCAGAAAAACAACTTCTGCTATACCAATGGTTTTCAACTCATAGTCCATAGACTGCTGGGGGGCGGCCTCAGACTACATCTAAGGGGTCCAAGAAATGTTTTCATTATTACAGAACAGTGGTTTTCAACTTAGGTACCACAGCCAACGTTTAAGATTTCCCAAAAGGTTTGTTTAAAAAAATGTAGGTGTCCACTAAACAATCATCATTAATTTGCATGTCTTCCTCTTCACTTAAAAGAGAAATAATAAAAGTTCATATATAGTCAACAACAGACAGGTCTTCAAAAAAGTAGCTGAGCTTGTAAGCAAATATGATGAACCATTTAAGGGAATATTTACATTTGAAATCAAGTACTATTATCCTAGAGTACCCAGCATACTGATCTACTCTGCATCAAAATAACCTTATTAAATTCTATTTCTAAAATAGCTGAAACTTTAAAGATTTATTTTATTGCATATTTAGACAACACCTGAAGCCCACCATATGTGTTCTGCTACTTAAAGCAATACGGTGGCAAAATTTCTTACTGTTCCTCTAGTTTGAGCTGGTGAATTAGAATGTATCTATAACAATTGCTCATTTAAGTCACTTAGAGACAGATAAAGACGTCTGAATTAAATAAAAGCCTTAAAGCCAAGATTAGTGGAAAAATCCCAAAGCACTGTATTTTCCTTTAAGCTCAGACTCCACTACATTAAAAGCTTGTCTATCTATTAGTTGGTCTGCAAAAACGGGAAATAATTAAGTTCTATTCAAAGCATTTCCTGTTCTTAAGTCTATTTGAACTTATTCCAAAGGTCATAGTTGAGGTAAACACAGGGCCTTTTTCAAAATCCAGCTACAGTTTTTGATTCTATGCCAGACAGAAAACTTTGTTAACTTAAAGTTAATGTTCACTACAATAAGTAAAGCATCATAAATGTCAGAAGAAATAAATATCAAGAAAATTGCTAGTTTAAAAATTGAACATTAACAGTTCATAAATACCAAAGGGGTAGCCGTGTTAGTCTATTGTAGAAAGACAACAGAGTCTTGTGGCACTTTTAAAGACTAACAGATTTATTAATCGCATGAGCTTTCATGGGAGAAAATCCCACTTCGTCA
>ML685769.1:13162311-13227268 GCA_007922175.1 Pelusios castaneus | reverse complement strand
AATGAAGATTCATTAATTCTCTAGTGAAAATCTCAGTCATTGACTCGAAGAAATGTACTATTTCTGTCTGAGAGTTATAAAATGACAATTTTTTACAAATAACAAAAGATATAAAATGCATTTTAAGTGATTCCCTGCACCACCATGCTAACAGAGAGTGCAATTTAATTTAAATTTCAGCAGGTGCACAGCCATTCTCCAGGGTCCAGAAGCTCACAGGAGACCATATGAAAATTACAAAATAAATCACCTAGTTCCACTCATGGAACCTGAACTGTGAACCTCTAGCATTTAGAAAGAAAGAAAGAAAGAAAGAAAGAAAGAAAGAAAGGCTAAGCATTCCCTCTGAGTTTGGAGGATTCATAGGCTCTGATATACTGAATATCTCTCACTCTCTCACACACATACACAACATACTCTCTCTCTCTGGTCCATCATGCCAGAAAGAAACAAAAAAAAAAGGCAACGGATGTGGTTTAATTAGGCAACAACATTATTCACCTAAAATATCTTGAAATCACTGGCAATATATTTGTACAGTATAGGTCACCATAGTTCCCTTAATAATTTTCACATCATTGCTAACCTGAACACCACAACTGTCCCCTCATAAGAGAGTTGAGGAGGTTACAAAAGGAGAAGAGTTTGGCTATCTGCTATATGACACCTAGGAGTCCTGACCCTCCCTCTCAGCTCCCTAAAAAATGTTTTCCTTTACAACCTATTCCAATCCATTTTATCTCATAACCAGATCCCTTCCATAATGAGTACCTGCACTGGACATCTGCCATGAGTTCTTCTTACTAAGTTATGACTTTATAACCTAGCCCCACTCTCTCAGACATCAAACTTGCTGGGCCAATCTGGCCATGAGGGAAAAATTCCTTTCCAGCCCCTAAGGAAAAAAGATGACTAGTGTGATGCCCACAGCCGACCATGAAGGAATCTGGTCCTTTTTCAGCTTCTGTGGGTGGGAGGGTAAGTGTAACCAGCCCAATCAAGGTGAAAGGATTTCATTGGGACTGCACAAGGTATAAACATCAACTCCCTTTTAGTCAGCTAGAAAAGCAATACATCATTCCAACATGCTCCAGCTGTTTCCTGCTTCTTCCCACTGTACAGATAGACATTCCCTCTTCTTCCACCTCTGCTATCAGTTGCAGAGGGAGCCCTTAAATGAGCAACAACCCTGGTTTTTTTAGCCATCTGGACAAGGACTTAGTGCATAAAGATGTGATTAACACACTCTCTTATCCCACCCTGGGAACAAATCAGCCATTCCTGATTGCCAACTTGGTTGAATCTGATAGAAAATAGCTAGTTTTTTTCATGTTTATTGAAGTATGACATAATATGATGGATAGATATTGTGAAATAAAAGACCACACATAGTATTAGTAACACAGCCAAACACAGTGTTATGTAATAAAGTAATATAGAACGTAAGGATCTCAACTAGTTTAAACAGTAAGAGAAAATAAGACTGCCTAAAATGACTAATGCACGTTGCTTTAATTATAAACATCTCTTTTGGGTTGTTGTTCTAGTAGCTGTGTGAAACAGTGCTGTGAATCATATATTTTTCCTTCTCCTTTTCCCTTTTTTAACCTCAGCTAAAATTACTGTATTTGTTTTGCCTCATCACAGCTTTTTTAAAACTATTCTGCCTTACCTTATGGATTTCCTGTCATTTTAAGTAAGCTGCTCAGTATGACTTCATTTTTGGACAGGAAAGATGTTATATTTTCCTTATAGTTAATTATATTATTATATAGTTAAGGTTAGAAATCTAAACAAAACCAGAAAAAGAAACCAATTACTGTAATATATATGATCAGAATATATTAGCAATTGCAATAAAATTTTAATGCATGATAATTATGTTACAACATGAATCTCACCCTTTCACTTAATACAAATTTACATCTCCCAGCATTATGTTATGCTTTAAACACAAGATATTTCAGTGTTAGGACACCTCCAAAACATAAATAATAATGTATTTTATTCAAGTGTACAACATAAATAATAATATATCATTATTAATTAATATATGGCCCTAGGCATGAACTCATTCTAAGAGCTCTGCAATACACAAACTGCTTGAGATGCCTTCCTGTTTCTGACATTAATATAGTCATGAAAATGACGTAGCCCTGTACTGATTAGAAAGTCATTTCTTAGCCATAAAGAATAGAATTAAATATTATAATTCCATCTTATTCCTGTTTTGAATTCCAATGGTCTTGGAGTCTTACTAAATTTCTGGCATAAAGAAGTAACTTTCTTAGTTTTGAGTATGATAAACACAAGAGCTGGACTGTTTTGACTGCTATATGTTTCGTCATTGACCTTTTGTGCACATCACGATTTTCCAAGAAAAGGGAATTTAAGTCTAAGTACTGCAACAATGCACACACATTTTTGACATTTTGACACTGTAAAGATGCTATTATGGTGCCACATGTTCTTCGTTGTTCTTCGTTGGGTTCATTTGGCAACTGGATGAAATGACAGTTTTTAGTTTGGGTTTTTTTTAATTATTTACTTTTACCTAAATTATATGATAGAATTGAATCAATTTCCAATATTCTAAATAAAATACATTACATAAATTAGCAATGACCTTCAATGACAGTAAAATATAATATCTAAGCACTAAATTTCTGTTACATTGCATCCCTTCACAATGCACTGCAACACGAAATCACAAGTGAATGTCTCTGTGTTGATTTACCTATGTACTTTCTCTTTTAATAAAACTTCTTTTCCCATTTGCATCTCCTGGTAGGCATCCTATGAATCTGTGATTTTTTCTTTTTTTAAAGGCTAATAGAAGCTCCAACACTGACCTCTTCCCTAGAAATTAAATCTAGTCTATTTCAGTTAAAAGTAATTTCAGGAGCTATGCCTTTTCCAGTGCTCCTTTGCCAAATTTTTTGGGTTTACAATCACATTTCTCTGTTTTTAAAATGTGTTTCTCTCCCCTATTACTGTGTGACAAACCCACACCAATAACAGAGAACAGAGGCTAGCTAACAATTAATATAAAAAATTAAGCTGCCTATAGAAAAAAATTCTTTCAAATGCATACAGTAAATGAAGTAAAAAAAGAGAGAAATAATTTTAAAGTTTATGTGATTATGTGTAGCCCTTATGCCACTTACTAAATTATTAAAGTTTTTACATATATTTCATACACTCACTCTATTTTTTTCATAAGGCAGACACATAACATTTGAATTTGCATGGCTTACACAGCACGTGAAGTTTTCATGGATAAAACACAGGACGTCTGTGTAACCTATGGATTTACTGAACCAAGCTTTTAAAATTCCAATGGAGAAAGATGAAATTAATAATAGGAGTGTTGTCAATTTTACTCGTTATTAGCTTCAGTGTGCACCGTAGCTTTGTGTATTTTGTCTGCCTATTATGTACAGGAATTCAAGCCTATTGGTACAGCTCATAACAGAAGGGCCCAGCCTTTTGTTGCAGCAGCAAATATTGATGACAAAAGACAGGTAGTGAGTTCCTCCTATAACTCTCCAATTGGGCTGTATTCATCTGGCAATATTCAAGACGCTCTTCAGGGACAACTACGGGGTCTAATTCCTAGTTCACCTCAAAAGTAAGTATTGGTGTTTACTTACATTACATGGTCTTTTGTGGCAATATCACTATATGCTTTGTTGTCCATTCAAAAGTCCAGCTCTTGCTGTTTTATTTTTCTTTCCTGAGATTTCAAAGTTCTATCATATTTTTCATAAATGGCGATAGATGAAGCAATTTCCTTTTAACATCCAGGAGTGAACATTCAGCTATGTGGTAGCAATAATGCAGATAGCTAAAAGTTCCCCTTCTCTGATCTGACTGCAATACTACACACCATCTTTCCTTCATACACTACCCTTTACTCTTCTGTGTTTATGACTGTAACAGCAAGTGTGTCTGCAACATAAAAATAGTTGATTTATAACAATTTGTAACCTTCATGTTCATTAATTTTATCCAATAATAAATATTCATCAACTGAAAGAAGTTATTTTAACCCTTTCTTTCCCCCAACAGGATACGAACTACTTTGAACACAAGCATAATATTCGTCCTAAACCTTTCATAGTCTCAGGCCGAAGCAGGTTATAAACTCTAACTGTATGATGTGTGGGATGCATGGGTTTTTTAATGGATACTCACTGTTCATATGAAAAAGTGATATTAATATTTTATGCAATCTAAGCTTATTTTAAAGCTTTTAAAAAATAAAATGCATGCTTTGCAGAGCTCAGGCTTCTGTTTCCAAAAGGTGATCTCAGTTACACTGGTGAGAGTTTGGAATAACTTCAGTGAAGGGATCTCAGCTCAATGGACCTAGTCCAGATCTACATCAGTACAACTGAGATCAGGATCTGACCTTGACCAACTTATGGAGCTGTGAAATTCTCAAGTCCCATTGTGTATACATATGACTTGTAAACTTGCTGATTAAAGATTTGATTCTATCAGTCTTATCAGTGATTCTCTGATCCACGTGGGTTGCAAAGGCCACACAATCACTCAACAGCAGGCAAACCTATTCACAATACAATCTGCTGCATGCCCATGCCGCGTACATCTACACTAGCAAGTTAGGTCAACTTAAGGAGGCTTAAGTTATCCTAAACAAAGCCGCATCCACACTAGGCTTTTCTTAAGTCAATTTAAGCATTTCCTAAAGTCGACTTAAGGAAAGCTTAAGTCAACTTAATGACACCTCCTTTTAGGTCCACGTAAGCCTTAAGTCAACTCCTTAAGTCGACTTAAGGCCTGAGTAGGCGGGGATTAACGCTAAGTCGACTTTATTAAGTCAATTTAAAGTCAATATAATGGCTATATCTGCTGTTAAATCGTCTTAAAGTCAACTTAAAGTGTACTCAATTTGTTAAGTCAACTTAACAAGGTCGAATTTAAGTCGACTTAAAGTCGACTTAACTTTGTAAGTGTAGACATAGCCCCTCTGTCTCTCTCTCTCTCTCTCTCTCTCACACACACACACACACACACACACACAACTGTGTGTTACTATGCCTGAACCAATATTATATGATCACAACAGAAGAAAAACAAACAGAGTCCTGTGGCACTTTTAAAGACTAACAGATTTATTTATCGCATGATCTTTCAGCCTCTGTGTTTACATAGCTAGAGGCCTCACAGGTTTGAAAGGGCCAATTTCTATGGATACTGCCTTCTGACACAGGGGCCTTGTGTAACCTGGGCTTCCTGGGATAACCACCTGAATATGCAAAGATCAGGGCAAGCTGCAAAAAGGAGAGCAAATTCTCCCAACACTGGGGGATTACCTGAAGCTCAACTCCCCCACCAGTCACAAACAATGCTTCTGATCCCTCACACTGGATAGCAAGAAGCCACCATAAAATATACTCAGCCCCCTTTACTGCATTTCAGCCACTGGTCCCCAATACAGCCACTGGGTCTGGTAAAGAGAGAAATTGCTTAAAACTGCAAGCTCTTTACCCCAAAAAAGTTTCTCCTGACCCCAAAGAGTCAGCCACATTACACAGAACAGTATAGGTTTGGATCTTACCCAAAATACCACGCTGCCAGCCAATCCTTTAGTAACTAAAACTAAAGGTTTATTGTACAAGGAATGAAACAAACTATGGGTGTGTCTACACTTACAAATTAAGTCGACTTAAGCTTGCTTAATTTACTCTACGTCTACACTACACTTTCCTTAAGTCGACTTAAGCAGCTGCTTAAGTCGACTTAAGGAAAAATTAAGTTGACTTTATAAAACCTCATTTTAAGTCGACTTAGGGGGCTCCAGGGCTTCCCCACTGCCCTCCCTGGCAGGGTGACTGGCCCTGCCAGGGTCCCTGTCCCCCTTTGCCCCATTGTACCAAGGTACAATGGGGCAAAGGCTGAGCCCCCTGGCACTTGGCAAGGGGTGCCCCCCCACCACTATGGACCTGTCCCAGGTCCACCTAGCCCTACAAGTAGACCTAGGCATCCAGTGTGAACGCCCTAGGTCGATTTGGCAAGGTCCCCTTTAAATTGACTTAAAATTTGAGTGTGGACACGCTAAGTCGACTTAAATTAGCAAGTGTAGACATAGCCTATGAGAGTACTGTTAAAGGGTTAAAGTAATCACATACATACAATGACTGAAAATCCAATATATCAGGTTTCCAGTAGAATTTGATGTTTGCAGATTTTAGGCTCACATCCAATACCTGGATGGGTTTAAGTCCTTGGTTCAGAGCTTCAGTTGTTAGGAATCCAGTTCAAAGGAATATAAACCAAATAGTCCAAGTGTAGCGCTCGCTCTAATTTTCCCAATGAGAATTAGCAGGGTGATTCCAAGCCGTTGCTGACTGGGATCTCAATCCTGCAGCCCAAACTTTCCCTGAGAAGCTTGGACAGATGTGAGACAAAGGGATTATGTTCCCAACTTCCTTTTATAGATGTAGCAAAGTGGGCATTTGCAGATCATTTCTTCATGTGGGCTTTCATGACAGTTCACAGAGACTTTCTTAAGTGGAGAATAGCAATGTATATTGTCCTTTGAAGTAAAACCTTCACCTCTTGGGCACCACAGGTAATTAGCCGCATTAGCACCATTAATAGACAGTTTACGTTGGTACATCAAAGCTCCATCTAGATGTTGATGGTCCCTTTCCTCTTCTAATAGAACAATAGTAACAGATAGGGAAGCAGTTCATTTACCTTGCTAACCTTTAACAATATAGATGTAAACATCATCACATAACTTCTAAAACGCACATGCATATCAAGGCCCTAGCCTACCTGTAACACTACAATATACTTTTGAAGGTTAGATTTGGGTCATGTATTTTACAAGCTGGCTTGGCCTTTTTAGGCCTAGCATGACACCTTGTTACTACCAGTGTCTTCAGTGTCTATATCTTATCTGCAAACTAAAAAATATTTGTGTCATATTTCCAGCACTCTGAGAATCTGAGCAGTTAGCATGAACCTCATTAACACCCTATTTCTGATGGGCAGACACATACACATACCAAACTTTGTGAACTGGCCAGTTAGTGAACCAGTACAATAAAAAAAGATTAACAGCGTTGTTCATTTCCTTTGACAAGGAAATTATGTATTTAAATTTAATTACGTATATTCTTAGTTTATTATTATTTCTACATCAGTGACGCATCTCGCAGACACATGCAAATGGCAATATCCAGACCCTGAAAAGTTTAAAATCTTAGGGATAGGTCATCTGACTACGATGCATAGTAAGAAGTAGCACATTGCTGCACTGTTCCTGGAGTGCTCTAGGAGTGTGATTTTGACACAGAGGGTCAGTCTGGCTCCCTGTGTCTCCCCACAGCTGTGGAAAATTAGTAAAGCATACTAGCTCTAGGTCTGCTATAGTGTATACTTCGCAATGTGTTAGCATAACTTAAGTCCCCAGACCATGTACACCTGGGCCTGACCACTCCACCCTTTCCCACTCATGTGCAGGAGGTGGCGATGCAGCTGTTCTACTCTATGGAGCCTGCTCATCCCATGCATGAGAAGTACAAGTACACAGCACTATTACAGAGGAGTCAGAGTGTACCTTATGCCCTTACACTCTTATGTTCGGACATAGGATGAGTCACAACTTAGCCCCTAGTAAATATACAAGTGACAGCGCTATAGCACTCTTTTATTAAATTTTTTCAGAGCAGTGGGGTGAAAATGGTTTTTATGACAATGTTTGGGTTTGTAGAGCATCACAATGAGAATTTACATTGTTCAACTATATTAATATCACCATTTTCTCATTTAGATGAATGTTGCGAGTATATTTTTGTAGAGAAACCAACAGAGTCCTGTGGCACTTTTAAAGACTAACAGATTTATTTATCACATGAGCTTTTGTGGGAGAAAATCCCACTTCATCAGACACTTTAAAGATGGGAAACTTACACACTGGGAGGAAATTAAATGCAGGAAAGTGTATGACATAGGATCAGGTCAGGCTGTAACAGGAAATCAAAAATAAATGTTAGAATTCAAACAGTGGGGAATATAGAGGAAGGTGAGGTCAAATCTTACAGTAAGCACTCTTGAAACTTTAGGATTATTTCATAATGTATGTTTTGATCATTCATTTTTTTAAATCAAGCAATGCTTTGTAAATGACACTTGCCATTTTCAGTGAACATGTTTAAACAGCTGATCATTTTCCTGGATCGCAGATGGGAAAATAGCTGCAAAATTTATTCTAATAAGAAAGATGATCAAGCTTGGTGGGCTTAATTGTAAAGTGCTTTGATAATGGAAAGTTCTTTATGCTTCCAATGCAAGAATTATTTATAGCCTCAGATGAGTGGTGCTATGCAATTGAAAAGTAGCAGCCATAGTACTGTCTGCCAGTTAGTTTTTTATTCTCTGGACTCAACATGTATGCTAAACCAATTCTGCTTATTTTGTACTTAAAGTCATGTATGCCAAAAGAGAAAAATGAATTTATCACATTGGGAATTCTAAAAGCAACTGCTGGATCTTGCAGCACAAAACAGGTTAGATTCCTATTATCCATTGTTAAACACAGTAAAAACATCATCTCAGTTGCCGATCTCTCTTTAGGATATAAGGCAATTCCTGCAGTCCTCTCTCAGTAAGAGTGCTGCCAAAATAAGGGCCAAGTATGGACTGTAGGATCTGACCAAAACATTCAACTTTAGGCATAATTATAAACTCCATGCTGACAAAACTAATTGGCAGATGTATGAAATCTTTACACTAACTTACCATTGCCCCTCTTTGTTGCTGGTAGCAATAGCTGTGCTTCTTTTGAGCTCTCTCAATGCATTCCATTTTTTGGAACTCATCATTAATAAGTTTTGCTCTGCCACAGAGTCCAAATCCTTAAAGTGTAGCCCTGATTTTTCTGAGCACTGGCATGCATACTTGTGACTGGTCCCTTCTGTCGGTTTTTGGCTGGGGCATGCTGTGACTGCACACTTACTTGGGAACTTGCATGTCTTTTTTTTTAATTAGTTTTCCTTTGACCTGCCTTCAATACTAAGGAATGTTTCTCTCTTTAACTTTTTCAGAATGTGGTCCTTCACAAATTCCACCTGAAAACTAGGGGGAGAATAATTTTGGACTGTCCATGGCAGAATTCTGAAATGTACCTGTCAGGCAGGCTCTGTACTGTATCTCTAAACTGAGGACAATAGAGAATTGTCCCTGATTTATTCAGGAGAGAGCCAGGAAAGAACCTACCAGGGCACAAGCTTGTGGGCTGACAGAAGCAAATTGAGTCACAACCCTTCTCTAAAGTTTGGGGTGGGTGTCTCTCTCTCTCTCACCCTGAGAAGGAAGTGGTCTCAGGTGACTGTGGAAGGCCTAGATTGTGCATTGTTCCTGGAAAAATTGCCCCCTTGAAAAAGAAACAAAGGGACAAATTAGAACTGAACAGATGGCTTACGTGCTATAGGAAGAGTGATAAAACTAGTGACACGAAAAAGAAACATTTGATACAATACTCACTGTGTTATTCTGCTAATTAATTTCCAGGGGTTTTGTCCATATTAATGCCCAGCAGCTTTATAGATTCTCTAAAATTGGAGTTGTAGCTAACATCCTATTTTCATTCTAATTTTTTTTTTTTTAAAAAAAAAAGGTCATATTCAAGAGTAACAGTGACCAAGATTCATTTCATATTCTTTGACAATTTACTATGTTTTTGTGAAGGACCATTTTACATTCTGTTTGGAATTGTTATAATTTAGAATGGCAAAAGTATGTATAAATTTACTGTTGAAATAACTTTAAAGGTGTAATAAATATTTTAGTGTAATAGTAAAGACAATCTAAAAAGATCCCAGACATTATTTTAAGTTTACTTTATAAAAAAATCCTTTCAAGTGAGGAAATGTAATGTAGTGTTTAGGGCACAGATTGGAATGAAGAGTTTGGGTTTTAATTCCGAACTCTGTAACTGTTGATCTTGGGCATGTCACTTAACTTCTCAGTGCCTGCTCTTCCCAGTTGTAAAACTGGGGCAATGCTTACCTAGTTCAGAGGGGTATAATGAGGCTTCATTAATCCTCTAAAAAAGGAACAATACTAAAAATTCAAAATAATAGTACTTCCCAAGTTCTTTGAACTTTCACAAGATTATAGTTACAGTCAGTGACTGGGAAAAATATATTTATCCACTCGGCTTCCACAGATTCAGATTTTTTAGTTGATTGTTCTTGGGTTTTGTTCTTAGGTGTCTGGGGAGGGGGGATTTAGGAAGTAAATTTGACTAGATTAAGTATACTTTTGCTTTTCTATATTTGATATATTTCATTTCTATCTTTATAGTTATGTTAACATCTCTACACTCGTTTATTTTGTCTTTATTTTGGATATGTGTTGCACACCTTTCTGTAAACTGGCTATTAATACAGTGGAGGCAGTACTCCTTCCGGCATTGA
Organism: Pelusios castaneus; assembly: GCA_007922175.1. NCBI lineage: Eukaryota > Metazoa > Chordata > Testudines > Pelomedusidae > Pelusios > Pelusios castaneus. The sequence continues at coordinate 13,216,811 of ML685769.1, read as the reverse complement.
TGGTGGCAGTGGACGTAGTACACCCTCTTCTGTTAGTACTCTTAGTACTATTTGCCCTACTGAATTGAAAGCTGCATCTAAGATGGCCCCTAACATTCCCTTGGAAATGGAACTTCCTGGTGTCAAGATTGTACATGCCCAGTTTAACACACCTCTGCAGATGTACTCAGATGACAATATAATGGAAACACTGCAGGGCCAAGTTTCTACAGCTCTGGGGGAAAATCCCTCAATGAGGTAATCAGAGCCAGCATGTGCACTGAATATATCTGCTAAAGCATTATCAATGTCCATAATATTTCTACATTAAATTTTAAAAGATATCTAAAGAGCTACTAAAGATTTTGAAGCTTATATTAAAATACTATTAATGTATTAAAATCTTTTTCTAACCCAGATCGTCAACGGTTTCTTTCATAACTTACAAAAGACAAGGGTTACAGGTCAGACTCACTGAAAAAGAATCTTTCTCTATTTGTATCTAATAAATACAAACTGGTAACTTTACCTACTCTTTAAAATGGACTCTTGGTCCACTCCAGGTCAGGGGCCCAATCCTGAAAAGACTTACACAAGCAGCTAACTTTATGCACAAATGTAGTCACACTGAATACAGCTGGACTATTCAAGTGCTCTAAGTTAAGAACTTCCATAATTCCTTACAGGGCTGGGTTTTATGACACCTATCACTATCATCTGAACAAAGAAAAATTAAGGGAATCAGTATAAGGCATTTTACACTATGTTGAAATCCTTCATGCCCAGAAAGTTTTGCAGATATTCATCAATTTTTTTCCACTTTTAACCCCAACACAAGAAGACTCATTCCAAACCACTAACCTCTAACCAGGAAGGACCAGACTACACGCCTTCCTAGACTCATTAACAAATCTTTGTAATGGCCATAAGTATTCCTCCTATCTGAGGTTGAGTGCGCCACTTCTGCAGTGTTCTTTCATATCTGGGGAACACTTAAGTAGTAAAAACCCATACAAACTGCCTTGGATAACCAGGAAATGATGACTCCAGAGTGGTAAAAAACAGACCTAACTAACAAACTAAAAAACAGACAAAACTAACCTCCTACCAATATGTAATATTTCATATAGAAAACAATTAATTGTGTCTTTTTTTCCAAGGTGCAGCAGCTTTATCATTAATAATCTGTTATTAACATTGCTTTATCCTTCATTTTGCACTCTAACACCTTAATCTCTTTCTATTGTGTTTACTAACAGTATTTTAAGTTAAACCATTTACAATATGTTGTGTAAACATTTAAACTATTACAGTATTTTCATTCAAGAGGCTCAATCACAGACTTGAATGGTCATTCAGCACATTGCAGTATTGGGCCTTTACTACAAAAATCATACATATTCAAAACTATATTGGCCAAGTTCATGATGATCTGATGGAACAAAATTCCACTCTCTAAGAGCATTGTAGAGTGACAGTGTAGCCTGACTTCCTGCCTCAGTAACTTTTTTTTTTTTTAAAGCAAACTTGTTTCCCCCCACTGTGGAACCATGGATTAAGTCAAAGGTTCAGATTTCACAGTTGGCTAAGGCATCCTCAGTTTGGGAACTGACTCTACATACAGCACAGAAATAGCTCAATTGTTGGTTTCTTTTCCCTATGCATGAACTTGGAAAAGTTATCTTAAAGTCTTGTGTGTGACAAGTAATTTTTGTATGTGGCAAGTATTTCTACAGCCTTTACTTATGATTTTCCTGGGAACATGTGAAAAATTAGTAAATCTGGGTGAGGAGATACAAATTAGCCCTTTGTAGGAATAAAAAAGAGTATATGGATTTTCTTAAACTTAAATTAAAAGTTTTTCCTGTTATTTGCTGCAGTCTTTGTTCTCTGAAGAAATTTAAAAACAATGCATATATCTTACCTACAGTACTTTCACAAAGAGTAAAAAGTAGTATGCTGAGGAAGATTCAGTTCACTATTCTCAGAATAGCTCAGAGAAATCTGCTTGGAGAATCTCAGAAATATAGAGCTTGAAGGGACCTCAAAAGGGCATTTGGTCCAGCCTCTTATCCTGAGGAAGACCAAGTATACCAACCCATCCCTGACAAGTGTTTGTGTAACCTGCTCTTCAAAACTACCAATGACAGGGATTCTACATCTCTATTGGTAACCAATTCCAGAATTTAATAATCCTTATAGCCAAAGTTTTTCCTAATATCTAACCTAAATCTTCCTTGCTGCAGATTAAGCCCATCAGTGGAAATGGAGATCAATTTATCACAGTCTTCCTTATAAAAGGCCTTAACATATTAGAAGACTGCTATCAGGTTCCCCTCAGTTTTCTTTTTTCAAGACTAAACATGCCCATTTCAAGACTAAAGCTTTTTCCTCAGGTCAGGTTTTCTAAAGTCGTTTTAATTTGTGCTGCTCTCCTTTGAACTCTATCCAAATTGTCCACATCCTTCTTAAAATCTGACACCCACAACTAGACACAGTGCACCAGCTGAGGCCTCCACAGCACCAAGCAGAGTGGAATAATTACCTCCTGTGTCTTACATGACACTTATAGTGATACATTTGAATGATGCTTGACTTTTTTGCAACTGCATCTCATTGTAGATTCATATTCAATTCAGGACCCACTATAGCCCTCAAATCCTTTTCTGCAGTACTACTGCCTAGCTAGTTATTCCCCATTTTGTATCTGTGCGTGTGATTTTGCCATTATCATTAATGAATTTCATCTTGTTGAATTCAGACAAACCCTCCAACTTGTCAAGGTCATTTTGAATCTAATCTAATAACTTTGAATCTAATCGTTTGTGTCATCCGCAAATTTTATAAGCATACTTTCTACTGCATTATCCAATATTGACTAGTACCAGACCTGGGACAGACTTCTCCAGGACCCCACTATATATTGCTTCCCAGTTTGACCACTAATTAGGATTACAGACATTCGGGGCTTCCAATATACAAACATAGGACAAAGGATTTTTGACCAGTCACTAAGTCTATTTTTGTTCTATTTCATATCCTAAATCTTACTCTCAAAAAACCCCAAATAGATGGGAACACACAAAGCCCAATAGCCCCCTTGCAATCAGTGGGAGTTTTGCCATAATCTTGAATGGGAGGAGAAGCAAGCCTATCATGAGAGACTTAAAATTAATGTTTATCTGTAAAAATGCAATAATATGCTTCACTAAAGTATATGATAGCCCTTCTACTTAGATCCCCTAACACTCTGAAAGTTGTAAATCCTTTTTCTTCAGCCTAATTCTTCATAATGCATCCAGGGTATCTGTTCTTCACCATACCTGGATATCTTGTTAGTAATAATGTTTAGTTTAAGATAGCTAATATGAAATATTAGGGAAAAAATCCTGACCCCAGTAAAGTCAATGGGAATTTTGCCATTGATTTTAATGAGGCCTGATTATCTCCCTTTGTGTTTATCATGTTACGGCAACCTCTTGAAAAGTGAGCCACCAGCCAATTTTATTTAAATTTTTTAAAAATCAGATCTTCAATTCAATACAGGTTAGCTTTTAAACACTTGCCACTGTGCAACATTTGTTTCATTGTCCTTTCCTATGAATGTAAGTATGGTAAATCATAATGATTATTCATATTCTTATCGTATTCATGTTCTTATCATAACAATTAATATATTAACTAGTAATTGGTTGATGATGTCCTGCAGAAAGACTGGGTTGTTCAGACTTCTGCTAACTTTTCTTAATAGTGTGAATGAAACCATGTTTTAATGCTATCCTTGAAGCTATTAGATCTGAAAATAGTATTCTGAAAATTAGGTTAAAGAGCAGCTGGTGACTTGCTGCAGCTGTTTTGAGGATAAAGTCAAGTAATGACCTGTATCCAATGGAGCAATAGCCAGAAAAGTAACTAACAATATCATCCCAGAGTGCCATATTTATTCTCTAGCTAGATTTCTACATCTACTTTTTTCAATTTATAAATCAGATGATGGCTTTTCTAACTGCCAAACCCATAATCTCAACCTACGATCTGAAAATCAAGCTAGGTTCTGTCTTTTCAGCATCAGCAGTAATAAAGATTTTGTATTCTAACTGTAGCTGATACATGTAGCAGAAGAGAATAGTGAATAATAAATATTATGAATAACAATCATACTAAGTACTTATATGAAATACAGTTTACTCTTCCCTGATTGTATTTGCTCTGCTGGACTAATAGTATAAAAACTGGATTTATTGATAAAGTGATTCTTAGACACAGTCTGGATATGTTGATTCATCAGGTGCCATTTTAACAGTCCCTTTTCTGAACTTAAATAAACATCAGTATTTATTTGTAAAATAAGAACTTTTCTTATGCAAATACTGTGCAGCAATAACAGGAACATTTCTTTAAATTAAGAAAGATATATCAGAACTTCATCACTGCATAAAGCATACCAGTCTGGGGAGGAAGGGGAAGGTCTATTCAATGGATTCTGTAAACTGATATTTATCACAACTCTTTGTTTACTGAACCATACTCATACGTTTGATATGCTCTACTACTTTAAAGTTATATTGGTTAACTCTCTTTACCTGTTCATCTCTTGTTCAGTTGCAGTGAGCCAGTACCAACTTCAGTACCTCAATCTGATGTGTACAAGATGCTGCATGACAATCAGGAAGGCCCCAGTCAACCACGTCAATCTGGCTCATTTAAGGTGCTCCAGGATTTAGTCTCCGAGGATTCTGGTTAGCAGCAATTTACTACACATACATCTGTTCACAGCATTTCATATTTTTTGCATGCGTGTAAAGGGGAAACCTGAAAAAAGATGTACAGGGATTGGAGCTATAAAATCCAACTCCACATTTTGCTGCTTTTCCCCCTTTGACTAAATATTTAGCATGTGTTCTGACAACAAAGACTTCCATTTGCCCATCACATTTTTCAGAATCTCTTGACATGTTTTTAGACTGTTAATGTACAAAAATGTTTTGAATGAATAACAAAATACTTTACATGAGAAAAGATTTGGGGTGGGATAAAAATACCACTGAAACAGGAAAATTGGCCATCTCTTTCCAAATCAGGAAAAAAACATGGGGAAGAATTTTAAACTGTTTCCTCAATTAAGTTTCTTCTCATACACACTTCTAAATACAAAAAAACAACCCAAAATGATGCTAGTTGGTTGAAAAGGACAATACAGTTTGTACTTGCATTTTCCCATAATTATATTCTAACAAAATACTATAATTGATGAGTTTTAACAATAAAGCAGATGGGAAAGGAGCATTATGAAATTCTGCCAGTTTTATTATACCTATAGTAAATAAATTGCCTAGGGAGATTGTAGAATTTCTGTCACTAGAGATTTTTAAGAGTGGACTGGACAGACACCTGTCAAGGATGGTCTAATGATAATGCTTGGTCCTGCCTTGAAGGCGTGAAACTGGGCTAGAAGACATCTCAAGATCCCTTCCAGTCCTACAATTCTATAAAGAACAGACTTTAAGGAAAATTATTAAAATGCTAAAATTAACAGTTACAAGAAAAGGGATGTATACTGTCATAATAGACTTTTGCTTATATTCTGATATGACTTTTTATTCATACTCTAGATGAGAAATAATCTTTTCATTAGCTGACCTTAAAAACGAACACCACTCAGGGGCCAATCCTACTCACACTGAAGTTAATGGCAATATTCCCACTAACTTCAATGATACAGGATTTGGCCCCTCAAAATTTAAAAAAGGTTATCGCAAAGAAAATTTAAGTTCCTTTATAGAGAAATTTTACATTACTTAATGAAAGCAAAGGTTTATAAGTAAGGCCCTACTTAACTTATGATACTGCAGAAATTGCATATTCTGCAATATTTGCCTTCCACTACAGTTCTAACAAATGGGGGGGGGGGGGGAATCTCAGCCCTGGGCAGAGGGCAGCTGAGAGGAGAAAACTGCAAAAAAAAAATAATGTACTTTATTACCGCAAATAAAGTCAATACCCTGAAGCAAAGCATTTAGGCTATCGCCAGATGCTTCTGTATTATACTGTAAATTAATGGGAATATTCTGTTTCCCAGATGGACGTCCTATTGGTACGAGGAGTGTGAGAGCACCAGTAACAAAGACTCCTTCGGGTGCAGGAAGTGTACAAAAAGTGCCATTGTGTGACAAATGTGGGAATGGCATTATGTAAGTTGTTTCTTTTTTGTTTTAATAAAGTTATAGCTATAGCATGAACCTTAACATCAGAGGATTTTCTAAGGAATTTTCTGTTTCCACTTTTAGAAACTTCCAAAAAATATTACAAGAGAATTGAAATGCTTAAAAAAAAACTATCCAAAATCCCAAATCATGACTTAATGTCTTATATATATTTTCTATACATTCGGCTCACTTTTCAAATGCAACTTATTTTTCAATTGCAGAGGCATAAATTCAAACTTCTTAGTACCTCTTGCCACACTCAATCATTAACATGAATAAACTGAAAAGAGCAGCTGCAGGGTCTGTATTGTTTCAGGCTGGGATTTCAAAGCTGTCTAATGGACTAAGGTATCCAACACCCAATTCAATGGGATTCCTGACTCCTTAGAAATTCCTAGACATAAATCTCAATGGCGTCAGTAATTCCAGACAGTAATACAGAGAATCCAGAACTCTGGTCTTGGAGGTTGAATCAGAGAAATTATTTTCTAAACTCTTTTCAGTTAATTGCTACAGGCTTACATTATATCCTTTATGTGATAGTTGAAATAGGCATTGTTCTTTGAAACGCTGATTTTCCAATGGAGAACTGAGACTTCCATATACCATTTTATATAAACTCAGGAAAAGATCTGTTTAGAATCAACTTCCAATTTCAAAATGTTTTCCCAGCACTTGGCAGAACATGCTCACAACTTCACAGTTAAAAAAACCCTAAGAGACGGAAACAGTATTTATTTTGTGTGTCATGTTGCAATGTATTTCTGTTCTACTTTAAATTCATTCTCTTTTATTAATCTATTTTTCTCTTCTTTATTTTCATAAACAGTGGTGCAGTGGTGAAGGCACGAGATAAGTACCGGCACCCAGAATGCTTTGTATGTTCTGACTGTAATACCAACCTAAAACAAAAGGGGTACTTCTTTGTGGAGGGACAATTATACTGTGAAACTCACGCACGCGCCCGCATGAGGCCACCAGAGGGATATGAAGCAGTTACTGTTTATCCAAAGTGCTAGTCCATTGCTAACAGACACACATCCATGCATGCACACAAATGACATTAACAGTTTAGAGCAGCAATACAATTGACTGAATGTACCGCCTTAATCCAAAGTAGCAACTTTTAAGTATTTTCTTTTGTGGGTGGGAGTGATGCAGAAATCTCATTAGCCAGCAATAGCATATATATCAGTAACATTTTGCAAAGTAATTATCTTTGAAGCTGCCAATGTAATTTAATGGCGTATAAGGCAATTAAGATTTGTATGACATACTGTACTGGATAAAAATAACTTTGAAACAGCTTAAGTGCTTGTGTAGTAAATACACTACATGAAATTGTGAAATCAAATATTTTTGTTGAGAATTTGTTTCAGCATACATTAATTTTTTTTCACAAATATTATAGTAACTATCAGTCTGTTTCTGAGATGGCCTGAACACCAGCAATTCCCATCACTCAATCCCTCCAAAGGTCAATCTGATAAAAAAACAGGAATTTTACACCTATACTTCCAAACTGCTGTTATTCATGTCTGTTTCAGCCAAACAATCATTCAACTATCATTAGCATATACCACAAAAACAGGTCTTGCTTTCTTCACTTTGATATTTGAGAGTTTCTTTATTTACACCTCCTAGTTCAACAAATGTAATAAAAACACTGATATTAATTGTATAGAATAAAACAACAAAAACGGGCATGCTTGCTTATAGTGGAATAGAATGGAAGTTCCATATTCTTTCAGTGAATTCCAGAGTGCAAACTACAAGAGTGACACTTGATTTGCTTTCCATGAAATTCTGGTGGAGACATGAAAACACACACAATTAACAAAAATGGGCAGGTGTGATCATAATTAAATTATCTTTGGTCAATTTAAAGTTTGTCAGCCATTATAATTATTAGTGAGAATTAAAACATAACAAGGAAAAATCTTCCACAAAGCACCTGATGAATGCAAAGTATGTGCTCACAGCTCAGCATTTTCTGAAATCCATTAAGGACCAAATTTTCAAATACATGCATGTCTAAGTATGTATGTCCTTTTGCTCATTCCAGACTTAGTCACACCTGTCTTCCAGTGTGCATGGCAAGTCTGGATCTTGCATTCATAGGTATGTGTAGATACACAACTCTGCACACATGCATCTGAAGAACTATGTACCTCCAATAGCTATGTGTACAAGTCCATGCTCATTTAGATGTTTACCTATATGAAAAATTGAGCGTTAGTGTTTACAGTATCAAAACCATTGTAAATTGCTTATGGCTGTATTTAAATACAACTTACACTATAAAAATTAAATTTTCATATCAATCTTACAAACCTAGCAGACATGAAAAATTGAATATGAAAAGCCCCTAAATATTTTTCCTATTTTATCATAAAAGCTTAAAACATGCATAACATAGAAGCAAAATAAAACAGTGCATGTTTTAAACACATATTAAAAACCCCATTAAAGTTGAATCTTGAAGTCTGAAACATAATACCTTTGTATTTCAACAATTTCCAAGATGTTTTCATGTACTATTTCAAAATTTAAATACATTTGTAAAATTTGTGGTCACCACATATTCAATACAGCAAAAGGCTCTCTATATACATCAACAATATGTCATTTTAAATAAATATGGCTCTTAATTAATTTTCAGACACCAAATATAACAGTTCCAGAGGGGTGGCCATGTTACTCACTCTCGATCAACAAAACTAAAAGTGTCATGGCACTCCTTGTTTGTTTTGCTCAAATATAACAGTGCTTCCCAAACACCAGAAAGACTATATATATTATTACTTACTATTAGATGAAATTCTGAGAAACTCTAAATGTTATCTTGTGTAATGTAAATCTTTGTAATGTTCATTTCTTTCTTTAATAAAAATTGGAAGGTAGAACAAATATCTATAGTGTGTGTATGTATGTGTGTGTGTATATATATATATATTTATATATCAAAATTTTGTATTTTGCTTTTCTAGTATGAATGAGAGAAAGAATGCAATTTTAGTAACTGAAAACATCAGAAGCATGGCATTTGCAGTAGCACAGCAGGGTATACGTCTAATTTGTTGAGAGACTGGTGGAGATTAAACATCTTTAGAATTTTATTTGGGGCACCTGAATATTAGGGAAATCTTTTCAATGATAAGGACAGGTCCTGGTTCTCATAAGGGACTTTAATTACCCTGACATCTGCTGGGAGGGCAATACAGCAGTGCACAGGCAATTCAGGAAGTTTTCATAGAGCCTTGAGGACAACTTCCTGACACAAATGCTGGAGGAACCAACTAGGTGCCTTGCACCTCTCGACCTGCTGCTCACAAACAGAGAAGAATTGATCAGGGAGGTAGAAGTGAATGGAAACCTGGGAGGCAATGACCATGAGATGGCAGAGTTCAGGATCCTGATCAAAGGAAGAAAGGAAAGAAGCAGAACACACACTCTGGACTTCAGAAAAGCAGATTTTGGCTCCCTTAGGGAACTGATGGGCAGGATCCATTGGGAGGCTACTCTGAAAGGGAAAGGCTTCCAAGAGAGCTGGCTGTTTTTTAAAGAAACCCTGCTAAGGGCACAGGAAGATACCATTCCGATGTGCAGAAAGAACAGCAAATACGGAAGGCGCCCAGTGTGGCTTAGCAGAGTACTCTGCAGTGAGCTGAAACATAAAAGGGAAGCTTACAAGAAGTAGAAGCTTGGACAAATGACTAGCGAGATGTATAAAGATATTGCTTGGTCCTACAGGGATAAAATCAGAAAGGCCAAAGGGCAATTGGAGTTGCAGCTAGTAAGGGATGTGAAGGATAACGGGAAGGGGTTCTACAAGTATGTCAGTAACAAGAAGAGGATCAGGGATGGTGTAAATCCTTTAGTGAATGGGGCAGGTATCCTCATGGCAGATGATGCGGAAAAGGCTGAAGTACTTGATGCTTTTTTTACCTCAGTCTTCACAGGCAGGGTCAGCTCCCAGGCTACTACACCGGGTAACACAGAATGGAGAGAACGAGAGAAGCCCTCGGTGATGGAAGGTCAGGTAAGGGACTAATTAGAGAAGTTGAATGTGCACAAGTCTATGGGGCCGGATGAACTGCATCTGAAGGTGCTGAGGAAGTTGGATGATGCGATTGCAGAGCCGCTGGCCGTTACCTTTGAAAACTCATGGCGAACGGGGGAGGTCCCGGAGGATTGGAAAAAGGCAAATATAGTACCTATGTTCAAGAAAGGGAAAAAGGAGGATCCGGGGAACTACAGACCAATCAGCCTCACCTCAATCCCTGGAAAAATCATGGAGCAGGTCCTCAAAGAATCCATCCTGAAACACTTGGAAGAAAATAGAGTGATCAGGAACACTCAGCATGAATTCACCAAGGGCAAATCATGCCTGACCAACCTGACTGCCTTCTATGATGAGTTGACGGGATTAGTGGATGTGGGAATTGCCATTGAAGCGATATACCTCACCTTTAGCAAAGCTTTTAATACGGTTTCCCACAGCATTCTTGTCAGCAAGTTAAGGAAGTATGGGTTCGATTAATGGACCATAAGGTGGATAGAAAACTGGCTAGATCATCGGGCTCAGCAGGTAGGAATCAATGGTTCAATGTTCAGTTGGCAACCACTAACGAGTGGCGTGCCCTAGGGGTCAGTCCTGGGGCTGGTTCTGTTCAACATCTTCATTAATGATCTCGATGATGGGATAGATTGCACACTCAGTAAGTTCATGGATGACACCAAGCCGGGGGAATGGTAGACATTCTGGAGGGCAGAGAAAGGATTCAGGGAGACCTAGACAAATTGGAGCATTGGGCCAAAAGAAATCTCATGAGGTTCAACAAGGACCGGTGCAAAGTCCTGCACTTAGGATGGAAAAATCCTATGCACTGCTACAGGCTGGGGACTGATCGGCTAAGTAGCAGCACTGCAGAAAAGGACCTGAGGGTTATTGTGAACGGGAAGCTGGATATGAGTCAAAAGTGCACTCTTGTTGCCAAAAAGGCCAATGGCATATTGGGCTGCATCAGTAGGAGTATTGCCAGCAGATCAAGGGATGTGATTATTCCCCTCTATTCGGCACTGGTAAGGCCGCATCTGGAATACTGTGTCCAGTTTTGGGCTCCCCACTACAGAAAGGATGTTGACAAATTAGAAAGAGTCCAGCAGAGGGCAATGAAAATGATTTAGGGGCTGGGGCACATGACTTACGAGGAGAGAATAAAGGAACTAGGCTTATTTAGTCTGCAGAAGAGAAGACTGAGGGGGGATTTGATAGCAACCTTCAACTACTTGAAGGGGTACTCCAAAGAGGAGGGAGCTAGGCTGTTCTCAGTAGTAACAGAGGACAGAACAAGGACCAATGGTTTCCAGTTGCAGCTGGGGAGGTCAAGGTTGGATATTAGGAAAAACTTTCTCACTAGGAGGGTGGTGAAGCATTGGAATGGGTTACCTAAGGAGGTGGTGGAATCTCCATCTTTGGAAACATTTAAGGCCCCGTTAGACAAAACCCTGGCTGGGATGATTTAGTGGGAGTGTTCCTGCTTTTAGCAGGGGGTTGGACTAGATGATCTCATGAGTTCCTTCCAACCCTAAGATTCTATGACAGTAACTTGGAAAAGGTTACTTAATGAAGCTGTGGAAACGATCATTGGAAGTTTCTATGCATGTGTAAGACAAACCTGTCAACTGGTCTAGGTATACTAAATTCTGACTTGGTATCATAGCATGGACTAGATGACCTTCTGAAGTCCCCTGCTGCCTGACATTTAGAAAATAGATTTTACTCATCTATGTAATCTGGGGCAAAACTAACTTGCTAAATCTGTGGGTTTGTCCTCTGAGAAAAGAAAACAAAAATTAAACTTTCTATTACAGCCAAAAGCCTCCACCTTTTCAAGGAGAGAGAGGAGAGTGGAAATATAGGTGCAAAGCAGGGGGCCAGCAAATCCCTTCTTAACTGTCCAGACATATCAGAGTCTAAAACTGGAAAAGTCAACAGGTAAGTACACGTGAAGGCTCTCAAGTTGAAAGGAAGCTGAAGCACATGACCTCACACCAAAACATTTTGTGGAACTTCAGTGGCATTGCATCAAGAGAAGTTCTGAGTCTGCGAATGACTTTAACGAATCTGGCAGCCCTCAAAGTCAAAGACTTAACAACAACATAAACTAAATAGAACTGGCATAGGAAAGAAAGTTTTCTACTCCAGACTGAATTTAAGATCCTAGATTAGAACATGGCCAGAATGGGGAAAGAATGGAGTTCTCTCCTGCAGTCTCTGCAGAACTCCAATCTGACAGATGGACGGACACACACAAAATACTTCTCTATGGTATCAATGGTTCCTGCAACATTTCCCTTACATAATAACTAACACAAAGAGAAGACTTTTATCCACTAACTTAGGAAAGGCGTAATCAGCCATAATGATCGCATAATACTGCCATGTCAATGGTGTCAACCATACACAAATACCTTTTTATAAAGCTTAGAGCTCTGCAGAGCCATAAGCATTTATTTTTGGATGGAGAGTAAGATACTAAGTATAAATTTCACATGTTTGTTATTTGGACCCTTCTAATGTCAATCAACAGGTGTAAAAGTAAACAGCAAAGTTATTTTGAGGCACATGAAACACTTAAAATATAGCTGCACCTCTCACAATATACAAACTGCAAATAGTATCTGAAATAAAAGCTATAACATGGCTTTGACACTGATTGTCCAAAGACATGTCCCAGTCAGATGTTCAGGTCTCTTTCACAATATATTAAAGAGACAACAATGATTTGAAATCTAAAATATTTCAAAATACTCTGTTAAAATATGCTACACCTTCATTCCAGCTTCCTGTTGAGCATCTAGCTTTACATTCAGATTTTTTTTCCTTTAAAAAAAGTTTTCTTTCTCTTATTAACCTGTGAAAAACACACGAATGGTTCCAGTGATGCGAAAAGTTAAAATGATTATTCACAAAGTACTGTCATATCCATTCCCCTATCCTGTGTTAATCTTGCCTACACTGACTGTAAATTTTATAGGGGCAGAGACTATCTACTGCTCTGTACTTGCACAGAGTACAATGTTCTGTACAATGCTCAGTATAATGGAGCCCCATTCTTGGTTGACATTTTAGGCACTACTGTAATACACATAGCTGTTCATAATAAATACCATCAAATGTACAAATTAAAGAAGCTAGTTTTTTCTGAATTACAGTAATATTAAATATTAGGTAAAATACCTGCAGGCAGAAGTGTGTCTATTAATTGATGGTATTTGTTTCACATTTGCAGCAGGCTCAAACTAGAAGCATCATTTCAAAAAATTCTGGGAAAGGGAGCAGAGCTATATCAGTACATAGAACATTGTATGTGATTATATTACATCCTGCAAAATAGCTGAGTTACAGGACAAAAAGTGTAATATATAATGAAGCATATAGACTTATGAAAAGTCATGAAGGAACAAACCAAGGTCAGGGGAGGAGCAACTACCCCTCTTGCCCCAAAGCAAATGATACCCCTAGTTAAAACCGCAACATTTGGACCCATTTCAGATATTCCAAAGCTCAGAGCATATCAGATGTTTGGATCACAGGGCTTTGGTTCAGCCTCTTATATAAAAGATGATATAACTTTAAAATTTGTATCTAGACCTGAATTCAGATTTCAACCTCTTCTTCCCCCTGGAAGTTCTGAGGTGTTTAATCCAGGATTTTGATCTGAACTCATCTCTATTTAACACCCATCTTCAATTTTTTCATGTGATCAAGATTCCGATCACCCAATTGTCAGTATCTTAGCAACGTATTGCAAGCTTTACCTGAAAATGTAGCCAAATATTGTAGATTTCCCCCTCAGGATTTCCACTTTTTCTTCTTCGTGTCTCAAACAGGTTTTCCAGATGAACTGTGCATCTTTAACTGATAGTTTCTATTTGAAAAACTTTAATTAGGAGCTTTGAAGCTGGTTTATCTATATAATGAGATTTCAAGACAGTTGCTCTCTTGGTATGTCATGTTGAAGGCTAGAATGTCTGTTGAGTCAGTGTGAAGTGATGGAAATGGCTACATGCATGGCTGAGAACTCTTTTTGTTTAGATTAGAATATCACCAGATATAATCATCAATGGGCCCTGTGAGAACCAAATGGAATGTTGGAATGTGGGAGTAATAGCTCTCTGGGTAATAAAGAGGTGGTGGTGCCTCTGGTCAGAGGGCAGATCTGTGTACAAACATTGGGAACATGTGCAAACAACAATGTAGCTCTTTACAACAAAATACATGGAAACAAGACACCATTTCTGATATTTTTTCCCCACACAACTGTACAAATGACTTCCAACACCACAGGCTTGCAGCGAATAGTAATCAGTTAACAACTGGTGAATCTTACCCACATAATGTCCCTGCTAACAGCCTGATGAGGCACATGATTTGTTTCTTGTAGGTGGGAGGTGTGACAGTGGGAAAATTGGATGCCAGCTCAAGCCAAGATCTGCAGGCCTCACTGAACATTGATAAATGCATAGCTCGAAACCAATTTGTCTCACCTGTGTTAGCATTGTTAAAATAGGTACTGGACTTATATCAATGGGTAAAAGTTTAGACTTTATGAAATGCTTGTAAACTGCATACATTAATCTCTCTTATAACCTCTATCTCCTCTGCTACAAGGTAATACTTAAGGGTGTGTCCTATAATTGTAAAGTATTTGTTCTGAAAATCTGTAACTCAGCAAACAGAAAAATAACTTCACCTAATGCAAAACACTGGATTCCTACAGCAGGTGTTTCCTCCTTCCAGTCAGGAAGAACTACTGAATCCAAATGAGCCACTGTAAAAGACTTTATTGATTGCTTCCCCCATAGCCCTGAAGATGGTACCTGCCCAATCCCTCATTCCATCACAGCTTGAATGCAGGGAGAAGGGAATAAAAATACCTGGTAATGAGAATGTATTATCCCTGCATTGGTGGACTCTGAAGGGCAAGGATATCAAAGCATAAGCAAGGAGTCTCCCAATGTTTAGCTTGAGATAGCCCTAAAAGGCATATAAAGTTGTGTATTATAGAAGTTTCTATCATAATTTGGAATGTAAGACTATAATAACTTATTTGTGTATGTTACCTGATTTAACCTTGTAAACAATTCTCGTTTCTTTTTCCTAGTTAATAAATATTTAGTTAGTTTTTTACAGCATTAGCTCCAAGCACTGTCTTTGGTGTGAGGTCTAAGGTGCAGATTGACTTGGGGTAAGAAACTGGTTCTTTGGGACTGGGAGTAACCTGAATATTTTGTGATCTTTGACGTTAAATGACCATCTATCACAGAGTCAAGCTTGCAAGGTGATAAGATAGATCGAAGCACCCAAATGAGTCTGTGTTCGTGACTGTAAAGTATCTGAGGAGTTTACTTTTGTTACTTGGTTGGCGAAATCTAAATATAGAACTCATACACAGTTTGGGTTTCATGCCCTGCTTCTTGACACTCTGCCCTGAGCTTGGTATTCGCACTCATGAGCCACTCCAAACAGCATGCCAGTAGTGTGCACGGTTATTTTACTCTACTGAATGGGCACCTCTGTCTCTGCCACTTTAACCAGTAAATCTAGTTCTCTCTCTTCCCAGAACGGGGCTTTTAGGACTGATTCAAAGTAAACAGAAGTCAGTTCCTTGGCACAGGGAGAGATACCTGCCCTGAATGTCCCAGATGACACCTGTAAAAAAAAAAAGTTAGGTAGAATGCTAAACGTGGACACAAAAACACAGTTGTTATGAGAGAAAATGCGGCTGCAGACACAAGCAGAACCATATAAATTGTAACCAGTTAAGCAGATTATTTATGCCTCTATACAATTATAAAATCATGGCTGTAGGCTTTCGACGGGTCCTTACCAGGTTTCCCGCTGTCAAATGAACTTTAAAAGGCAAAACTGCCACCTGCTCCCTCACAGCATCACAGCCAACGGATGCTGCCAACAGCAGGAACTGGACAATTCTCTTTGAGACAATTGAGACAGTTGACAATTCTCTTTGAGAAGTTAAAGGGAAAAACATTTACAATGGGAGGCAAGGACTTGCTAACTGGGAGATAAACTGCTTTCAAACTGCTCTCCTACAGTCTTGGCTCTTCCCTCCTACAGCAATTTTCGGCCTTTTTTATAGGTGTGTGGTTTTTTTGTTTGTTTGTTTTAAAACACAGGTCTGGTCTGCTTTCAGAATTCTTTTTCTGTTAAAAATGTTTCATTCGGGAGCCAGAATTAACCTTTCTTGAGAATCTTGTAAGCAACCCAACTGCCTACAAAAAGCAAATATTAAATAAATCAGAGTAGGCTACGAAGAAGTGAGCTGAGACAACAGATTCAAAGGTAAAATATAATGAAAAAATGTATAATTTAATTGTCAACTTTTGAGTGCCAATAGAGTCAAGATTAAAAAATAAATCTATATTATGACAGAGGGTCAAATCATGGCCTAGTATGCATGGCCACGCAACAGAATAATGAAACATAAACCAACCCCTTACACACCTGCATGGTATGCCCACACTGTGGGTAGCAGCCATGGGGAAGAGTCATTATTCCTTCAACTGTGCATGAGGGAAGAAATCAGGGGAGCTTTGGCTTTATCGCATCAACATGCTAGCTAGTGTAGTTGTAAAAACACCCCAGGACATGTATGACAAATGACACGCAACAAAAATCAAAATTTTCTGTGGATGTGGGTTCCCCAAAGGATACATAAATGAAACATTGGAGACCAGACATGCAAAGATGGGGTAGCAACAGAGAATATTTGAGTTTCCATAAAGAATTGTCTGTGCAGGCAAAAATGTGTGGTAAGGGGAGAGGAGGATTTAGTTAGTCTATATATCCTTGAAATCTTTGTAATGCAGAATCATACAGGAGACTACTAAAGAATGTATATTCTGCTGTTGTAGGCTTTGTCTCCTTTATTTTTCTCTTAACTAATAATATTACAGACAGAGTCCAAGAGCACCTAGACCAGTGGTTCTTAACCACTGTGTTGGGACAGATCACTGAGTCACCACACAATGGGAAGTAAGTGTGTCACAGAGAGCCAGGGAGATGGCTGGATTAAGCCTGGGGTGGGGTGTCCTGTAGGATTGCAATATGTTGCCAAATGTGTCACAACCTGTAAAAGGTTGAGAAGCACTGACCTAGATCATATCTTAGGACAGATACCCATGAAGATAACTTCTACACAGGGTAGAAGCTACTTACTACATGCACCTCTTTTCAGGGTAAGAAAGCAGTTCTTGAAAGGGAGGTCATAAGAGTCAAACTACATCTTTCTTTCTCCAAAGATGTACAGGGTCAGAGAAGGACATGTGAAATATGTCTGTGTGTGCCAGAAGTTTGTACTAGTACTTGATACTTGTGGGGTCAGGACTTATTAGTTGAAAGCTGAATAAAGAGACTGAACTTAGCTTAAGCTATTTGACATCTCAACAATCTCATTCATGCATTATATCCTAAGGAAACAGCCTAAGGATAAGAAGAGCCCCAGAGACGTACTAACTCACACTGATTTACAGCCATTCAAACCTGTTCAAGTAATACTCTCACCATAAAAGCTTCCAATGCACATGGAAATCCTTGACAGCAGAGAAACTTAATTATAGTCATTCATTTGGGTGCCTCGTCATAAACAAACACCATGAATTTTAAAATGAAAAAATAACATTAGCAGTTGAAAAATTTGTACCTGCTATTGTAACAAAATAATGCCAACAATTATTATACTTCAAAAGGACTGGAGGTAAGAAATCTCTGTTTCCAGTTTCTGCATTTAGCAATACTTTGTGACAGTTGTTTGTATACCCAGCAACAGGGGAGAGAAAACAAATCACTTTAAAACTAGGAAAATGAAAGCAAAAAAGAGTCCCCCCCAAACAATCGGCAAAAGGAACCATGATTAATTATAGTAGTTGAAATCTAATCAGTGTAAAAAATATAAATTAACAGTAGCAACAAGTTGATGGTGTTCCTTTAATGTCTCTTAGCCATTTCCTAGTTCACTACACAGATCACTTTTGTAATAACATACAGCCATTCATTTTTGCCCATGTAATAAGTAGCACTGACTGAGATCTTTTAATTCTGACCCAGACTCTTTCCAAGGATTACCTACCATCCTGGCACCTCTTATTTACTAATTCTCTCTATCACAAATTTTCATTGTGTCATCAATGGCTGGCTTGCAGAGGTGCTAAACACCTGTAGCTCTGATATTATAATTCATTTTACTGAATAGTATTTCTGTTCATGTTTAATCACTTCATATTAAAATTTAAGTTTGTGATTATTTTAAATGGCTAATCACTAGGCCAAATTTTGCTGTTATACCAGTGTAAATCCAGAGTAACTCCATTATAATTTAAAAGAGCACAATGAAGCAAAATGTGGCTTATTTTAATTTCTCTTCTTCTGTACGTAGAAATATGGAATTTCACATGTTATGTGTTCTTCCTTCTCCTTTACAGCAAATTGTAGTCAAGAAATGTGAAAATTCTAGTTGGCTTCCACTCTTGTAAGTGCCTTTTGACTAGTCTCTTATAAATTTCATGAATCCAAGCCATTTCTTGCTGGAAGTGAGCAGAAAGCTTTGAGTATAATAGATTTAAGAATGTTTTGTTTGTAAGGAAAGTATTGTCATTTTCAAATAGTCATGACAGTTACATTCATTACTCTGAATCTATGCACTTCTCTCAGCATTCAAATTCAAAACCATCTCATTAGACATAAATGTGGCCATATATATTGTGTCCTAACAGGAGCTAGTGCCAGATGCTTCAGAGGGAATGAAAAGAACAGGGTAATTATTAAGTGATCCATCCCACTGTCCAGTCCCAACTTCTGGGAGTCAGAGATTTGGGGAAACTGAAGAGCCTAGGGTTGCATCCCTGACCATCCTAGCTAATAGCCTTCATGAACCTATTCTCCACAAATTTATCTTATTATTTTTTGAGGCTAGTTATACTTCTGGCCTTCACAACATCCCATGGCAATGACTACACAGGCTGAGGATGAGATGCATGAAGAAATGCTTCCTTGTTATTGTTTTAAACCTGCTGCCTATTAATTTCATCAGGGGACCCCTAGTTATGTGTGAAGAGAGAAACAACATTTCCTATTCACTTTCTACATATCATTCATGATTTTATAGACCTCTCTTACATACCCCCAGTCATCTCTTTTCTCAGTTGATCAGTCCCAGTCTTTTTAATCTCTCTTTATATGGAAACTGTTCCATACCCCTGATCATTTCTGTTATCCTCTGTACTTTTTTCCAATTTTAATATACCTTTGTTGAGCTAGCATGACCAGAACTGCGTGCAGTATTCAAGGAGCAGGTGTGCCATGAATTTATATAGGGGCATTATGATATTTTTGATCTTATTACCTACCCCTTTCCTAATGGCTCCTAACATTGTGTTAGCTTTTTTGACTGCTGCTGCACATTGAGCAGAGGTTTTCAGAGAACTACCCAAAATGACTCCAAGATTTCTTTCTTACATGGTAATAGCTATATTTAGACCATATCATTTTGTATGTGTAGTTGGGATAACGTTTTCCAATGTGCATTAACTTGCACTTAACTATGAACTGCGTCTACTGTTTTGTCACCTGGTCACACAGTTTTGTGAGAGCCCTTCCTATCTCTCCACACTCAGGTTTGGACTTAATCGTCTTCAGTAATCTTTGTATTGTCTACAAATTTAGCCACCCCTCTTTTTAGCCCCTTTCCCAAAATATTTATTAGTAAGTTGAACACCACTAATCCCAGTAAAGATCTTTCAGAGACTCCACTTTTTAAGTCTCTCCACTCTGAAAACTGACCATTCATTCCTACCCTTTGTTTTCTATCTTTCAACACTGATCCAGGAGAGCACCTTCTTATCCTCATGACTACTTTCTTTGCTTAAGCATCTTTGTGTGGGATCTTGTCACGGGTTTTCTGACAGTCCAAGTATGCTATATGAATCATGCTATCTGAATCACCCTTGTTTACATGTCTCCTCAAATAATTTGATTATATTGGTGAGACATTTCCCTTTTAAAAAGCCATGCTGACTCTTTCCCAACATATCATGTTCATCTATGTGTCTTATAATTCTGTTCTTTACTACAGTTTCAACCAATTTGCTTGGTACTGAAGTTAGGCTTATCAGCCTGCAATTGCCCAGGATGCCTCTGGAGACATTCTTTTAAAATTGTGGTTACATTAGCTACCCACCAGCCATCTGGTACAGAGGCTGATTTAAACAATAGATTATATACCACAGAGATTCTTCAGAACGCTTGGGTGTGTATCATCTGATCCTAGTGACATGTTACTGTTGAATTTATCACTTTGTTCCAAAACATTTTCTATTGACAACTCAATCTATGAAGTGTATAGCCTTTCCCATACTCACCATGATTTGCTGTGAGATTTTTCCCATGCATACAAGCTTGATGTGGATTTGTGAATCACTGTTTCTGTATACCTGCCATCCACAATAGAACACTCTCCAGAGATACTGCACAAAAGGCACTGAGACTCATTGCTGTTCATTCCTATGCCCCATAACAGAAGCTAATGAAGTGGCAAAACCAAGCCATTAAGCATGTAAATTTTAGTATGTACATGGTACTAAGGCCCTAAGGTGCTGAGATTCTAGAACCAGTAACATGCAAGTTGTTCATTGGCAGGACAGCAATTCAGTTATGGAAAACCCACACCAGTGTTC
The DNA here is from genome assembly GCA_007922175.1 of Pelusios castaneus. NCBI lineage: Eukaryota > Metazoa > Chordata > Testudines > Pelomedusidae > Pelusios > Pelusios castaneus. The sequence continues at coordinate 13,195,866 of ML685769.1, read as the reverse complement.
TGGTGTCACATCTCACACAGATTCTGTCTTTTGGTATAATGTAATATTGGCCATTGTATTACTGTTAACAAAAACAAGGACTGAGCTAGAATCCTCATCAAGATGACGACAACAGCACTAACATGCTTTCGTAACAGTCTACCATCATCATTCCACCATGAAAACAACAGAAAACACAAGAAGCAGGCCTCTCATGCAGCTAGTTTCAGGCCCATGCTTTGGTGTTGGCTGGGCCTCCTCTACAATCTAAGAGAAAGTCTTTCCATACATTGGAGTTTCCCAGGAAAAGCCGTTCTTAGCCTAGATGCTGAAAGGGCTCATAGGGTGCTTAAATCATGCCATCCCTTCTGGTTACCACTCTTTAGATATGGATACAAATACAAACCACAGTGTTCAGCGTGTCTTAGGAAGAGATTGCCTTTCCTGGAATTTGAGACAAGAACAGGCAAATTTGTTCATCTGACCCCAGCCAGATAAGATTTATGATTGTTAGAGATCTGCCGCCTGATAGGGAGGATACTGAGCACAAAAACAACAAAAGTCATTCTCTCCTTATTTTATCCACCAAATTACTCTGACCTCGATACCTCTGGCCTATTTAAAGCACTTCTACTTAAGTAAGCTGAGATTGGCCCTTGTCTGTTATCTTTTCAGGTGTTTATTCATAGAAACTTGATTTATTTAGCCATTAATTTGCCAAGCAAGTCAGAGTATCAAACTGACATTTCTAAACCTCTTACATACTCTAGCTCTAGGGCTACTCGTGGGTCCCCAATGCCTGACATATTTATATCCTTACTGTTTTGATGTTTTAATAAATCTGTCTAGGTTGCACCTGTTCAAAGGCTCAAGAACATTTATACTCATCTTCTTACAATAATCAAGATGTGACAGCTGTTCATATAGTTGATTCTAATATGATGTCTGTGGTATTAAAGGACACAGGCATATTTAATGAGCTGCTTGTGCTTACTCCAGCTTCCCCCTTGAAGTTCACAGGGTTATACACATAAAAAGTCTCAAGACAATTTGATAGAGCAGATGAGAGAGGTTATGTCTTTTACTGTTGGTGAGAGAGTAAGCTTTCAATCTTACATAGAGATCTTCTTCAGAGCTGGTCACAGCTAAACTTCAGAGTGTCATAGCTAAATACAAGGTGGAACAGATTGTTTAAAGTAAGCAGATAACATATATTTCAAGGAATCATTCAAGAACCATTAACCCCTCTCCAGTCATAGGGAGGAAATGGGAGGAACAGGAGAGAAGCATCTTAGAACTGTTAACAGACACTTCATCTTGAATGATCCTTTCAAATATATGTTATCAACTTGTGCTAAACAATCTGTTTCACCTTGAATTTAGCTGTGACACTCTTAGGCTCCTCCATACTTCAGTTAACCTAATATAGATCAATTTATAGTCACCGCTGTAATTCTAGCGGTGGCTGATGTCTGTACTGGCATCCTTGGGTCACTGGAGTGTGTCCTCACCAACCTAAGGGACAATATGGGGAGCTGAGAGCCCCATCTCTTAGCTCCCTGCTTGGGAGCTCACAGACTCCCAGGCTCCCTATGGGCTATTTCCTCATCCCCATACCCACTCCCATCCAAGAGCCTGTGGAAGCCACCCAGGAATCCCCTCTTTTCCCTGTCATGATTCAGGGAAAGCCACAGGTGACTTCTCCTCTCCCCTTTCCCTGCTAGGTGCTGGACGTAGCCCCATGTGGCTTCTCTATTTCTCAGCAATGGGCAGCAATGTCAATGTCATGGCTCAGTCATGTAATTGACAAGGCTGCCTGGCAGGAAGCAGGTGGAGAAGCATCTGGATTTCTGGTCCTGGCTCCCAGTGGAGCATAGAGACCAGCAGCCCCGGCTTCTCTCCCCCCTCCCAGCTGCAGCAACCTTGTCAATTACACGGCCCAGTCACAAAATTGACACGGTTGCCCATTCTGGAAACAAAGAAGTCTCCTGTGACTTCCCTCAGTTCCTGGAAGTTGGGAGCAGAGGGAGAAGCCCAGGCCCCTGCTCTCCACTATTGGCTGAGAGATGGGGTGAGAAGTCCAGGTGCTTCTTTACCTGCTCCCCTCAGGGGGCAGCCTTCTCAATTATACCATGAAACTGACATGGCTGCCAGCTCCATCTGCGAGTGGGAACCAGCCAGCCTGGCTTGCAGGAGCCTGGGCTTGGGCTTCCATCAACCCCAGCGCAGTGAAATTGACACCAATGACAGCCCCCCAGCTGACGGAAGGGGACACAGTATCTACACTGACACTGTGTCATCCTAACTATGCCAACCAAAGCCCTGCCCTCACTCATCAAGATGGTTTTATTTTGTCAAAAACAGGCAAGTTAAGTCCGCAGGGGTTGATTGCAGTGTGTACACCACCTCTATTTTGTTAACAAAAGCTGACTTTGATCAGCAAAACTCTAGCATAGACCAGGCCTTAGCATGTTTCCCAGATCTGAAGAAGAGCTCCGTGTAAGATTGAAAGTTTCCTCTCTCACCAACAGGAGCTGATCCAGTAAGATATTACCTCACCTGCCTTGTCCCGCTAATATTCTGGGACCGACATGGCAACAATAAAACTGCATATGCCAAGTAGGAAAATTAGTAGCTAAACATTTAAAACAGTAAAGCAGCGGTGTTACCGTTTAGTAATTTGTTTAAACATTGCCCTCAGGGGAGCCTCCACACCAAGCAAGAGCTGCCCACCTGTGGCTCTGCAACCCCGTGCCCAGGCCCTCTTGGACAGGCCACCTCCGCCTCCTCCCCACTCCAGCAGCCTCAGGCAGAGCTAGACTGCAGACACCACCAGCACCCAGCTGGCTGAGCGAGTAACTCCAGTTCAGCTTAACCCCTTAGACAAAACCCTGGCTGGGGTGATTTAGGGGGAGAGGTCCTGCTTTTTAGCAGGGGGTTGGACTGGATGACCTCGTGAGGTCCCTTCCATCCCTATTCTTCTATGATTCTATGATTCTAACCAAGCCAGCTGTAGGAGAAGCTTGTTACCGCCTGATAGCCCCCACCTACTTCTGCAACTACAGGGCAGTTAATGTTTGACCATTTACATGTTCTGGTTTTAGAAGTTTAAACGGATAGTTAATTAAACAAACGTTTACATCCTTAATGTCAAGACAGTTTGATATTGCAAGCTTTAAGAATCATGCTATTTGTTATCCTTTGTCTTGTAAAAAATTAAGAGGTTAGTGAACTCTGGGGCTGACTGACTCTGTACATCCCAGCTTTTTATAAGATCAATTACTGCCAAACATATTTGGAAAATATCTAATATAGTTCTTTTAAATATGCTGTGTGCTCTTTAGTTATATATAGAATTTATTTCTCTCAGCTGCCAAGCTGCAAGTTTTACCATGAGCTAAACTTTTAGGGATGACCTCAATGAGTTTACCTTGCAGTAAAACTGAAGTCCCACTCTTTCCTTTATTTTTAACTAGAGGTAAAAAAATACAGCTTCTTCAGCAAAGATGACAAGCCTTAAATTTTTGCCAGACACTGAAAGTTGAATGTTTGCCTTGACCCATCTATTGTGATCATGTTGTGACTTAGACAAATGAAGATGTTCACAAATGATAACATTTTCAGACCCTTTCAGAACTCTCAAGACAGATTTAAGAATAAATAAGACAAGAGCATGCAGTATGCTCATGCTCAGTCATATAAGAGGCCATATTTCTAATTTCCTAATCCTGTCACTCAATCTTGACAATCTTTTTAGAGGAACAATCAAATGGAGGAGCTGGGGGCTAACAGGGTATCTCTTATAGGTCTTCCAGTACAAAACCTTTAACCCACATTTTCAGATAATATCTCTGATTATTCTGTAAAACAAAGACTGATTTCTGCTTGAAATATGATCAAATATTATATTAATGTTAGCAACCATTTCCAAAGGTATTTTAGTTACTTTTTTCCAGGTTGCCAAGCCATCTCAAATAGTTTATTCATCCATAGAAAAAGTAGGCTCCAATAGGGACTGTTGAATGACTTCTTTGAAACCAAAGCTTAATTCAAAATACTCTTCCATCCCATACAGATAGATATTTTATGAAGTATCAACGGATTCTACAGGCTCACTGCTTAACAGCTTTTGCAGCTGGTGGAGGCCAAGAAGTTGGTTGGCATTTTAGATCTAAAACATGTTTATTTTCCTTTTGAGAAGGGTGCTCATAGGGATCACATACTCACCGCCAGTTTCTATGACGAGGCAATAGTCAAGCACAAACTACTCCTTTCTCAGTTGAAAAGTTCACCTAGTATATTTACAAAACATTTAGGAATGCTGGCAAAATGACTAAGAAGTCTGAAAATAACAATTATTATTATTGCTGCTGGAGAAGTACCCTGGAAATTTTTAGCATCAGCCAGAATCTGTAACTGCACATGCTATGTGTTGTTCTCATAAAACAAACTATAGTAGAACCCCATTTATATGCCCCAATTACAACCCAGAGCTGAAGCATGTAACTTAGCTTCACAGGACCCGCTGTGGTGTGAGGCCCTAGAAAACTGCAACAAAAAGGTTGTGAAACACAGTTGTAGACAGTCCCTATAAAATTCAGGGTTATATTCACGGCTAGATTGGGAGCCTCATAAGATACAGAACATTCTAGGCCAGATCATCTGCTGTTGTAACAGTCAATGGAACTACATCAATTTATATCCGCTAAGGATCTAGCCCTCTATTCCCTTCTCAGATCATTCTACCAGAAACATTAACACTCATTGGATGAACTAGATTGGGCAGGAAGACAACAGAGTCCTGTGGCACTTTTAAAGACTAACAGATTTATTTATCGCATGAGCTTCCATGGGAGAAAATCCCACTTCGTCAGACGCTTTGAAGATGGGAAATTTACAGAATGGGAGGAAATTAAATGCAGGGGAGTGTATGACCTAAGAGCAGGTCAGGCTGTAATAGCAAATCAAAATAGATGTTAGGATTCAAACACTGGGGAACAGCACCTAGAGGAAGGTGAGGTCAAATCACCTGTTGTAATGAGAGAAAAATCCATAGTCCCTGTTTAACCCCAAGACAACTGAGTCAAATTTGCATATAAGTTCGAGTTCTGCAGTTTCTCTTTGAAGCTGTGATTTGTTATTCATCTGTTTCAACACAGCTATTAACAAGTCGTCAAGGGAGTGAGCAGGGAGATTGAAGTGTTCCCCTATTGATTTTGTAGTGGTGCAATTTCTGCTGTCAGATTTGTGTCCATTTATTCTTTGGCGCAGAGACTGTCCTGTTTGTCCAATATATAAGGCAGAGGGGCATTTCCGGCACATGATGGCATAAATCACATTGGTGGATGAGCAGGTGAATGAGCCCTTGATGGAGTAGGTGGCTTGATTTGGTCCTGTGATGGTGTCTTCAGTGTAAATATGAGGGCAAAGTTAGCAGCGTGGTCTGTTGCAGGGATATGTTCCTGCTTTAGTGTTTCTGTTGTCTGATCTGTAGTTGCTGGTAAGTATCCTTTTAAGGTTGGGGGGCTGTCTGAAAGCAAGGAGAGGTCTGTCTCCCAAAGCTTGAGAGAGTGAGGGATCATCTTGTAAAATAGGCTGTAGATCTTTGATGATGTGTTGAAGAGGTCTGGCTTGGGGGTTGTAGGTGGTGACCAGTGGCGTTCTGTTGTTGTTTTTCATGGGCTTCTCCTGTAGTAGTTGACTTCTGGGTACCCATCTGGCTCTGTCAATTTGTTTCTTCACTTCTGCGGCTGGGTACTGTAGTTTTAAGAATGCTTGGTAGAGATCCTGAAGGTGTCTGTCAAGGGATCGTTCACCTGCTCATCCACCAATGTGATTTATGCCATCATGTGCCAGAAATGCCCCTCTGCCTTATATATTGGACAAACAGGACAGTCTCGATGCAAAAGAATAAATGGACACAAATCTGACATCAGAAATTGCAACACTACAAAACCAATACGGGAACACTTCAATCTCCCTCCTCACTCCCTTAACGACTTGTTAATAGCTGTGTTGAAACAGATGAATAACAAATCAGAGCTTCAAAGAGAAACTGCAGAACTCGAATTTATATGCAAATTTGACTCAGTTGTCTTGGGGTTAAACAGGGACTATGGATTTTTCTCTCACTACAACAGGTGATTTGACCTCACCTTCCTCTAGGTGCTGTTCCCCAGTGTTTGAATCCGAACATCTATTTTGATTTGCTGTTACAGCCTGACCTGCTCCTATGTCATACACTCCCCTGCATTTAATTTCCTCCCATTCTGTAAGTTTCCCATCTTCAAAGTATCTGACGAAATGGGATTTTCTCCCACGAAAGCTCATGCGATAAATAAATCTGTTAGTCTTTAAAAGTGTCACAGGACTCTGTTGTCTTTCTACAATAGACTAACACGGCTACCCCTTTGGAATTTGACTAGATTGGGCAGGTGTTTCTTAGATTTATGAAGAGGTTTCTTCCAGGTTCTGTTCCACAATTAGTCTTCAATATTTTTATTTGTGACATCTGTCCTGGATGATCTAAAACTGGTTGTATACCAAGGGATTTATTCTCCTATCGACTGATACAGCTGGGTTTTACATGCAGACTTCCACTAACATTAAAAAGAGTTCCTAAGGAGTCAGTCTAGTTCAGCAAAACCAACAAGGAGTCTTTTGCCACAAGACTCCTTGTTTTTATTAAAAAGAATTGTATGTGTAAAACTCTATTTACATCAGTGGGAGAACTCACTGGTTTTTGCATCACCTTCTTCCTTTATAATAAAAATTACATGTTCTGGGGGCATGTCCATTATTCAGACACATCCACATAACAACCATGGAGCAACTAAACCTGCTAATTATTTCTTCCATTATTAAGATAGTGAATTGCACCATTGTCATCAGCCTAAGCAATTTGATTTTTTCCTATTATTTCCTGTTGTTCGACAGCATAGGCTCCCCACTCCGACCCCGCTATTTCATATTATAAAATGGTCTTTCTAAAAGGTTTGTAGTATCTCTCAACTGACACCAGGACTGGGTATTTTAATTATAATTTGCCCTTAAGGTCTATCATACAATTACTTTATTTGCTGCTGCCACTTAGGATGAACTGAAATGCCTTATTTTTAAAAATCTCTAAAATTACAGTAAAATGCAACTGAAACTTCTGAGAGAAATTCTTCCTTCAATTACACCAACATAACCTCTCTAAAGTACAAGGGCCTGATTTTGAGCTCCCTTATCCTGGTGTAAATCAGGAGTACCTCCACTGAAGACAATGGTTTTATTTGGGGTGAGATTCAAATAAGGCCCAAAGGGGAGAACATGACTCTAAATATAAAATAAATATATTCTGAAAAAATCAATTCTTTCTCTACTCAGCTGCCAAAGCCTGATTTAAGGATTCTGTTTCCTCTGCATTAATGTTAAAGACATCCTCAGCTGCTGAAGGGAAACAGTTGTTTTGCTGAAATCTGGTCTTGGTGGGTGAAATGCTTTTCTGTTTTCCTATAAAAATTATCAGATGCATCTGACAAAGTGGGTTACAGCCCACGAAAGCTTATGCCCGAAGAAATTTGTTAGTCTTAAGGTGCCAAAGGACTCTTGTTTTGGAATCTCTTTAAGCATCCAGGCCTTAGGTATTATATGCCGCAGGTCCCCATCTGTAAGTGGAGCCAATAACATTTTCCTACCTTATAAAGATGTTGTAAGGATAAATATATTAAAGATTGGGAGGCACTGTAGCTATTATTATAATGGAAGCCCAGAAGGACACAAGAGAGCTAAGGGAGTAACCTGGCACTGACATAACAGCTCTACTGCCTTGCAGGTGAATTTGGAAGAACATAACACTATGAGATTAAATTCAGACAGAAAATCCAGAGTGAAACCCCGAAGCCAGCCAGGTAGAATCATAGAACTGGAAGGGACCATAAGAAGTTATCAAGCCCAGTCCCCTGTACTCATGGCAGGACCAAGTACCATCTTAAACCATCCCTGATAGGTGCTTGTCTAACATGCTCTTAAAAATTTCCAGTGATGGTACTAACATTTTAGTATCTTTCCAGCAACTCCTGCAGCAGATCAGGTACCAGACGTATTGATTTACCAGTGATATTGAAAGAGGGACCCCAATACATGGGCAATTCAGGACCTCCATATTATCTGCCCAAGCTTATGCCCTGGAAAGGTACTTCAGCTTTGCTTTGAGCATCAACACTCAACAAATTTATTACCTCTCAGAGACACATACCCATGGTCTCTTGAGACTAAAGGATTGCTACTACTGGGAGCTATATAAGTACTTTAAATAGGCAGATACACAGGAAAGTGAATCAAACAGGAAAGTGAATCAAAGTTCACATTCATTTATTTCTTTGAACAAAAAATATGATTTTTTTTAAAAAACAACATGCATTACTAAAAATCAGTCTCAGTAGCTAGCTACAATTAAAGCAGGCTGGCCTGCCTATGGTAACAATCCAGCCAGGTAGGAGCAGTGATGATGAAGAAACTGACAAGGACTCATATCTGTTTTAAATTTCTCAGGGTTGTTTTATAAACAACATAATGCAGAAAATTATGTATGGAAAGTACATTAACCAGGTGCTTTCAGATGCCTGATCTGGTCTGGGCAAAGGAAGGGAAAAGACCATTACCCACCAGCAGCAATGGGGTGAAAAACAATCCCCATGTGTGTAGAGAGAGAAATTTCTTCACTTGCTCCATTTGTGTTGCAGTATTGCCAGCCCCAAACATTCAGTCTAATCCCAGGAAACCATGAGTGGTGACAAAAGTCATGAGATTTACAAAATTCTGGCTATTGGGTTCTTTTCCTTTTGCTCTCTGGGAGCCTACTGGATTCTCAATCAAGCTTTTCTCTGGCCCTCTTGGGCGCTGGCAGCTTACTGTTTTTTAAAGAAAGCAGTGACCGGATTGCAGCAGCTGGACTCTAATGAAAACATCCCGGGAGAAGAGAGGACAATGGGGGGGGGGGGGGCGGGGCCTGGGCTTATGCTTAGTGAATGAGGTTTGGATGCAGGAGCGGGGTTTGCAGGCCAGTGTGCTTTGCAGAAAGAGACTGGGTGCAATACAGAGGGATTAAACAGAGTCCTGTGGCACTTTTAAAGACTAATAAATGTATTTATTGCATGATCTTCCATGGGAGAAAATCCCACTTTGTCAGATACTTTGAAGAGGGATTGTTTTCTGTGCATTCCCAGACTGACCTACCCACAGCATAGCGCACACTCACTCACCCTGCTCCCCCTCCACTCCCTCATCCTCCTGCACCAGCCAGGCCCCCTGAGGGCGCAACACCTGCTTCGGCTCCACAATCGCCCGTTTACACTGACTGCTCAGAGACTCCGACTCCCCCGTTCCAGACGCTGCTGCCGCCCAGGCCAGCTCCCTCCCCCAGCCTGAGGCTGAGCGCCATCAGACTTCCCCCTCCCTTCCCCTGCCCCCGCCCGGCGACTTTGCGCCACCAACCGGAGCGAGGCTCTTAGCCGCCGGAGGGGCGCGTGGCGAGGGAACGTCGTGGCCTCCAGGGGGCGCGCGTGCCTCACAAGCAGGGAGCAGCGCCTGCCTGCCTTGCGCCGCCTCCGCTTCCAGTCCGGCGGAATCGTTACTTGGCAACGCCACCCAGCGGCGGGAGGCAGGAAGGCAGAACAAGCTGCTCAATGAAGGGAGGAGGCAAGGACTGGCGGGCGGGCGCGCGGCCGCAGCACGAGATGAGACAAGGCGGTGGATATAGTGGATCACACGCAGAGGCCGGGTCGGGGAACTACTCGGGCGGGCGCAGTTACAAAGAGTGATTGTTTGCGTTGCAGGGACGGGCTCGGAGTGCGGGGAGAGCAGCAGTGGGAGCCGCGGGGAGGACATGGAGTGCGGCCCGCTCTCCGTCTCCCGGGTGCAAGCCGGCTGCCAAGAGGCAGGCCCGGGTAAGATTCCCTCGTCACCCAAAAGGCAGGTTCACCTTGACAATTACCCTTGGAGGGCACATGATGTGCAGTGATGTCATCGCAGCCTGGCCATGATGTCACCGCAGCCTGGCTATGATGTCATCACCTCACCCTGCTCTAACACCACACATACATTCACACCCCCAGCCAGGTTGGGGCAAATGGGATCAACCCCTGAACCTGGGGGCATCTGGCAGCCTCACCCCAGTACTAAGACAGACACTCCTATGCAGTGAAACGTGGGTGCCAACAAAGCCAAGCTGGAGCGAGACCAGGAGTAGCTCCTGCAGCAGAGGAGTCATGTCAAGGGGTTGCAGCAATCATGGAGCTCTGGGCAAATTCCCATGGTGGTCACTGGGTGTTTTGGCCAAGATGGGCAGCAAAGAAACAGTTAACAGTGTTAATCTATAAATTGTCATCACTAGGCAGGGTTAACACACCACTCAGATGCATAGGAGCAGTTCACACCTCTCTCTGCTACTGTCCAAGCTCTTGGACACTCAGGAAGACATTGTGGTACATGGGGCGCAGTCAGAAAGTTTTCTTCACAGCCTAGAATTATTTTTTGTGATGAAAGCTTAAGCCCCTCACAGATTATACCTCCCAAAAACCAGAAGAACTTTCCCTGAATATTGGCTCTGTGTGATGGCACCTACATTGAACGACTGAGGAACTCAGGGTGTTTAGGTGCAAATGGAAAGTGATGGATAACTTGGCAGCCAAGTTCTGAGGAACATGTTTTAAAATGACATTCTCCATGGACTAGACATTAGAGTGAAACAAGCAAGAGAACTAAAGATACACTCCCACGTTATAAATATGGCTTTGGCCCCACATTCTCCTGCTGGTCAATGGTCGCACTTGGCCACATACAGTAGGATGAAGGGCCCCTCTAGAAGTAAGCTAATATATTTGTTAATTTTTCTAAGAAAGTTAGCCTGGTGTGGTCTGGAGATGGTGATCACTTTTGCCTGATTGGAAGGGAGAATCATCCTTTTCCCATCCAAAGGCTGTGAATCTTTTTCTCCTGGAAACAGCCAAACCAACATTAAATCATAGCTATGTGTTCCCTATCCAGAGGATTAAAATGGCCCTCAGCAAGCCATTCCCCCTCCTCCCCAGTTGAGAGATGACTTCTCTTTCTCATGCGCTAACTAGATATATATAAAGTTTCTGGCTGTGATTTATAGCTAACTGTAGGATTTGGTTGTTGTTTTTTTTCTTCAGATAATTATACATCAGGAACAGAAGGTCAAATCCAGCCACAGTCAGCACTAAAAGTATGCTAAATTTGATCAAAATTATTAGCACAAAACACCACAGGGTGTTGAAGCTTAATAACTGTGAACTGATTGTTTCAGTTGCATAACTGTGTATAGTGCTGAAGTTTCAAGAAAGAAGACCAATTTGCTGATGTAGTCTGAGGCCATGTAGTTTGCCACTAAATATCTTTTCAACTGCAGTTTTCCTTTAATGCTAAACAGGTTTTGTACCTTTTTTAATCTGTTATTTGATTATGTCCATACAGTGTCTCTTACCTCCTTTTTCCTCTTCTTCCACTAGATGAATGCACTCTACCTAAGCAAACTGTGCAAACTAGGGACATTTTGCCCAATATTGATACTTATTCTTGGAGCACATGCATTCCAGTGTATTTGTGAATGCTCCATGATCCACTCACCCAGGATTCAGATTCACTCACCCAGGAATTCTTTTTCCAAATTAATCTGAACAGGAAAGGTGTTGGAAACTCCCAAGTCATTTCAGATAAGCCACTAAGTAGCCAATGGCCAGGAGCAGATTACCACATGGGCCTATGGGGCCCTTGCCCAGGGGCCCCTGGAGTGCCATGGACCATGGCCTCTGGCCCACAGCCCCTCCGGAGCTGCCCCCTGTAGCAGGACCAGCCAGCAGCCCCCTTGTCAGCCCCTTGTAGCAGCGCCAGCCAGTAGGCCCCTCCAGTCTCCTGCAGCAGCGCTGGCCCACAGTGCCCCCTCCTCCCGCCAAGGCAACAATGTTGGCTGGGGCTCTGGAGCCCCTGACCCTGGCCCCCCCCCCCCCACTTCCCAGCACTAGCAGGGCCAGGCACCCCACCCCTCGAGCAGGGTGCCACCGCAGTGGGGGGGCCGCACAAAGGTGGGCAGCCCTAACCCGCCCCCCCAGCCCTTGATCCAGCCCTGCCAATAGACAGTAAAAACTCTTTCACTAGTATATGAGGCTGGGTCCAAACTGACAATCTAGAATTTAGAAGGAAAATACAAATAAAAAGAGAATTGTTTCAACTCATCTGGATCTGTACAGGCCCCCTCAGCTTTCTATTATTCATTTTTGAAATTTTAGATCCTACAGCAACAGCTGAAATCATTTCAGGCACTTCGGCAACAGACTCTGCTGAATGTTAACATGGTAAGTATTCCTGAAATAAAAGAAAAACCTTGATTAGGTTTAGAATCAATCTCCTACACCAACTTTTTAGGTACTGATCTGGGTATGTTAACTAAAGTTTAAAACCAAACAGCTTTATTTTGAACAAATTGATAAAACAAACCAATAGCTCTGTTAGTACTGAATACTGTGTTAAAAAAATAAAGGTTATACTGATTCTCTGAAAACAAATTTCCTAATTCTTATAAAATTAATAGGCATGACCATTTAAAAAGTTTGTATTGCCATTAGCCGAAACATATTTTATCCTAAAAAACAGGACCCTATTTTTATTTTAAAGAATTTAAAATAACATGTTACAGTTACCTAGCTTATTTTAACTATGTTTATCTTACTTATTCATGTTATATGCTATGCATCATTCATTAAAATAATTCATAAAATAGTTTATTCTATACATTCTATGTAAGTCCTTATATTACATCAATCACAAGGCCAAGGAGGACCTCAACACAGGCAGTATTGCAGGGAGCAAGGAGCTGAATTAGAAAGAGACGGGGCCAAATTCTTTTTTCAGAGCTCTGCTGACTCCAAAGGAGTTATTTCTGATCACTCTAAGAGAGCAGAATTTGACCCACAGTTTTAAAATATCTCTTCAAAAATGCTAAGCTTCCACTTCAGGAGCAGTTTTATGCCCTTTCAGTCATTTTTAATTTCCTTTCTAGTATAAAAAACTAAGGTTTGGATGCCGCAAGACCTGAGCATGTACTTAACTTTACACACTGTCCATTGACTTCAGTGCAACTACTAATCCCTACATCCATTTGCATATGCCAGGGGAAAAGATGAGTTTAGCCATCTAGTCGCTTTTTTTTCATGTGGAGAGACTAATCCATTATCAAAAATGTATCTTCCAGAAATGAACTATTTCTGCATATGCAGAAAGGTGATAAGTAGCGGTCAACATGGATTGTCAAGAACAAATCATTGTCAGACCAACAGGATAAGGCTTGTGGATGGGGGAAGCAATAGAGATAGATCTCGAGTTTAGTAAGGCTTTCAATAGCTAGATACTGTCTCACATGACCGTCTCATAAACAAACAAGAGAAAAATTACCTAAATGAATCTACTGTAAGGTGGGTGGCACAACTGGTTGGAAAAGTGTACTCAGTGGTTTGCAATCAAGCTGGAAGAGCATATTGAGTGGAATGCCACAGGGATCTGTTCTATGTCTGGTTCTGTTCAATACCTTCATAAACCATTTGGATAATGGTATAAAGAATACATTTATAAAGTTTGAGAACAATACGAAGATAGGAGGGATGGCAAGCACCTTGGAGGATGGGATTACAATTCAAAATGACCTTGATAGACTAGAGGAATGGTCTGAAATAAATGGGATGAAATTCAATGAAAACAAATGCAAAGTATTATACTTAGGAGGGACTAATCAGTTGCCCAAATACAAAATGACTGCCTAGGAAGGAGCAGTGCAGAAAAGTACGTGGGGGTTATGGTGAACCACAGAGTAAATATGAGTCAATAATATAAAACTTTGGTTCACTTTTTTTGCATCATTCTGGGATGTATTAGCAAGAATGTTACAAGACAGATAAAAGAAGTAATTCTTTCACTTGTCTTCACACTAAGACAGCCTTAGCTGGAGTACCAAGTCCAGTTCTGGGCACCACTCTTCAGGAAAGTTGTGTATGAATTGGATAAAGTTCAGAGGAGAGCAACAAAAAATGATGAAAGGTCTAGATTGGAAAACAAGGAAAGATTGAAAAAATTGGGTTAGTTTAGTCTGGAGAAGAGAAGACAAGGTGATGATGACAGTCATGATGACAGTCTTCAAGTTCATAAAAGGTTATAAAGAGGAGGAGGATAAGTTGTTCTCCTTAAGCGCTGAAGACAGGACAAAAAGTAATGGGCTTAAATCGCAACAAGGGATTTACATTAGATTTTAGGAAAAACTTCCTAGTTGTAAGGTAGCTAAGCACTGGAACAATTACCTAGGAAGGTTGTGGAATCACCATCATTTGAGGTTTTTAAGAACACATTAGACAATCACAGGTATGATCTAGACCTAGATAATTTTTAGTCCTGCGTCAGCACAGTGGACTGGACTAGATGACCTATCAGTGTTCTTTCCAGTCCTACATTTTTATTATTCTATGCCTTTTTCTGTAGATATCTTTGAAAGGTTAACAATATCCATATATCTTTGTCAGGTACAATCTGAAATCAGTGAGATACTAAATAAAAATATAATAGATATCAAAACTCCACAGTGTAGCCCAGACAAACTTCTGATGACCAGCATACCTCCTAATATGGCTATGGTACGTTACTTAATTTTATCTACAGATTAGTTGACTATTAAAATATTTTGTTGCATTGCTGTTCCTGAGAATTGTACGTTTTCTGTGAAACACTAATCAAAGAAAAGGGGAATTCTGGACACAGATGTAACCACAGTAATTTCCTAATAGTTTTATTTTTTATACAAATTCATCATAATTCTATCTTAACGAGAACATTAATTGAAGTCTACATCCATGTGGGAGGGCCTGATTACAAGGTTGTCCCCCAACATGATTAAAGCATGGTTCCTTTTTTACTTTAACCTGAACCTCCAAACTATGCTAAAGCTTTGGATTGCATTCAGGGGACAATTCCTATTGAATGAGATGTCAGTTGTATTTGTGTGTCTGAGGGCAGAGTTTGTCTCAGTCTTGCAAAGTGCTGAGGAAACAACATTTTACAAAGACTGAGCACCAAATCCTTCTTGCCCATTGAATTCAGTGAGACTATTTTCATAAGATTGGTCATTACCTTCTCTTTCCCCAGCTGCAAAGGACCCTCCTAGCCAGGGCCGTCATTTGGGGGGGGTGAACGGGGCGATTGCCCCGGGCCCTATGGTTACGTGGGCCCCGTGCTGTCCCGCTCCCAGCAGAGCAGTGCGGGGCCCACGCCATGCCCCCCCCCCACGGCCGTGCTTCCTGAAGGCAGCGGGGCAGGCCAGGAATGCTTCCCCTGGCCCCTGGGCCGGCCCTGTTCCCTGCCCCCAGGGCGGAGCAGGCAGGCCCAGGGCAGATGTGCGGTCCTGGCTGTGGCGGTGGCAGCTTCGCCTGGGTCTGCCTCCCCGCCGGCAGGCAGCCACGGCCTTGGCTCCCTGTTGCCCCCAGGGCTGTGGCCTCAGCTCCCTGCCGACCCCCAGGGCTGCGGTCTCAGCTCCCCGGGGCTGCAGCATCGGCTCCCCGCCATCGCCCGGGGCCGCAGCTCCCTGCCGCCTAGCGGGCAGCCTCGGTTTCCGGGGCTGGCTCTCCGGGGGGTGACCAGAGTCCGTAGGGGGCAGAGCAGGCTGGCCCGCTGTACTCCCCACCTGCATGGGGGGGCGGGGCCCCGCCTAGGGCTATTGGCCTGGGCCCTGCTTCCCCCAAGGAACGGCTCTGCTCGTAGCACAGTGGTTTTCAACCTATGGGTGGGGACCCAGTACTGGGTCACAGGCCCTCTGGTACGTGGTCATGATGCCCCCTGCTGCCATCACCAAAAGACTGGAATGCATCGCTTGAAGATGGAATTATTGGGTCATGGGCAAAAATGATTTTTTTCAACTGCGTCCCGAGAAAAAAAGTTTGAAAACCACTGGTCTAGCAGACTCAACAGGCTAAGTCAGTGCTTTGGGACTGATCCAGATCATTCCAAATTGGAAAGAATTATTGACACCAATGTGCTTTGGAACAGGCCTTTTCTAAAATACGGATTCCTCTCTATAGCCGATAGGATGCTTTGCTTTCTGAGGGAACGGATAAGCATTGTGGGCCTCAGGGGAAAACACTCTAATAAGTGAAATGAGGCCCACGATACAATTTCTTACATTTTTTGGAATATCCTGATCACCCCTTTTCAATTGTCTTGGAAAGATGAACAGTTTAAACACTTCTTTTCTTATGTTAAACAGATTGTGCTGGCAGATAAAATTTCTACCAGTTTTGCATGATATATAGACTTTACAATAAATTTGTTGTCTTGTGCCTCCAAGTATTGTGAAAAAGTATAGCCCTTATAGCATGATTGTTATTGGTTTTTATAGTCTACAGGGAGTCCAGGAACATCATTGTCTACGAAGAAACTTCATCTTGATGATAAACTCTGTACCACTCAGTCTGTGGAAGCAAATTCTAATGCTGTCTTTGGAAATGTGGTCAGTGATGTAAATATTTCACATCGGATTTCATTAAAAGCTGTCACACCTGGAAAGATTGAAAACTCAACTGGAAACAAAACTATGATTGCTCTAGAAAATGATTGTAAATTGAAGGATTATGCCAAATATGAATATTTTCTACCTGGTACTAATTTGGAGGCTGAAAGTATGGGGCCCTCTAATGAGAAAGTAATTTTGGATGACTCTAAAGCTTTCATGCCTTTTCTCAAAAATAGTGATGAATTTCATTTAATAGACAACTTTAGCTATTCTATCAAGCCATTGAAACAAGACCTTCAAAAGTCTAACGAACAGGAACTAGCACATGCATATGAACATCAAATTGTTTCCTGTAGCCAAAGTAATTTTTTTGATGCTATATCAGAACAAGATCCAGAAAAATCTGCTCTTTTTTTATCTAGAGAGAAATTAACTGCAGACTTAAAATCAAGCGAAATCTCAGAACCCAAGGAATCAGCAGACAGTTTGCATATTGCTCTGGTTTCCCTTAAAGGAAAAAATCTGAGTCTTGGTCAAGAATTTAATAAAGACTCTCAATGTGACAATTCACAGAATTCTGCTCATATAACTAGATGCAATACACAAATAGAAACTGAAATCAAGAACAAAAACAAAGAATTTTACAGCATTGACAGTGATGTTGACATGTTCCAGATAAACGGCTCTTCTAAAGTGGCAAAAGATAAATTACTTATGCTTGATCACATAGAGAAAGTACAGAAAGAAAAAGAACAGCAGCTCTACATCATAAACCAAAGTTTACTAAAGCTTGGAAATCAGAAGTTCTGTGAAATCAGAGCCGATGAGTACACTACAGAAAAGGAAGAGTTACAAAATTCCCTCAAAGATTCTGAACACTTGCAAAAGAAAGTGATGGAGCTTGAGAATGAAAATGTAACTCTCAAGTCAAAAATGAAACCTCTTACTATTATCATAAAGTCTCTGAGAGAGAGAAATTCACAATATGAAAAGCAAATTGAGGATTTAGTTGAAGAAAAGAAAAGAATGCAAGTCAGGTTAGTTCAATCAGAAGGTGACAGTAAAGAATGTATTAAAGAAGTGAAAAAGTTGTTAAAAAAATGCAAAGAACTTCAAGACCAAAGGAAAACTCTTGAGGGAGAGAGGAACCAACTATGTACTGAAAACCAATGTATGATGCAAACATTAGGTGACTTAAAAATGAATAACCAGAAAGCACAAGAAAATATGATTGCTGTTATCAGTGAAAAGGATAGGCTCATTGTGGAACTAGAATCTTTGCAAAAGGAATCTTCACTGTTGCAAGAAGCAAATCAGAAACTAGAGATAAAAACTTCCCATCTTGAAAAAGAAAAGAACTCACTTGAAAAACAACTTGAAAAAAATCAGATTGAAATACAGCAACGGAAAGAAAAAGAAAATGCAACAAAATATGAACAGGAGACTCTTCTTCACACAATGCAATCACTTAAAGACAAAAAGCTTGATCTTGAAATGACATTGCAAGAATGTGCTAATGTTAATCAAACAATGCAAAAGGAACTTGAGAAGGTCCAATCAGATAAAGTTTATACAGAGGAGAAGCTCTTGACTGAACTTCAAAATACAAAAGCAGAAAGGGATATTTTGAAGACTAACTTGTTGAATATGGACAGAGATTGGAAGAATTTATCAGCAGTGGTTGCCAATATAAAAGAGGACAATCAGGCTCTCAAAAAAGAACTGCAGGAATGTACACAAGACACTTCCAAATATGAAAATAACATCAGAAGATTAAATGAAGATCGCTTACTGATGGAAAACCATCTGCGGACTTTAGAAAATGAAAGAGATGTATTGCAGTTTGAACTTCGCCATCTCCGTAAGGATTATATTTATCTGCGGAACCAAATTACTATTCTGGTCAATGAGCAGCATAAACACAGTTACATTTCAGAGACCCAGAAGGGAAAATATCACTCGGTGTATTCCACTGAAATTTGTGAAGAAATTTCTGATTACAGGTTTACAGCTTTAGAATGCAGTCCACAAGGTATGTGCTGTATATTTTACCAATCAAGTGTTGTTTTAATTTTAATTTACCCAGTTTGAACACCAGCTAACTTTTTAGGTAAATTACTTACCAGAACCATTACCAGGCTGTACGTTGGTTTGAGCTGACTTCAAGACTGAGCTTGATAAGTTTATGGAGGAGATGGTATGATGAGACAGCCTAATCTGGCAGTTAACTCATCTTTGGCTACCAGTGGTAAATACATCCAATGGCCTGTGATGAGATATTAGATGAGACCATTCCGGGTATCTGGCTGATGAGTCTAGCCTACATGCTCAGGGTTTAGCTGTTTGCAGTTTTGGAGTCAGGAAGGAATTTGTCCCCCAGGGCAGATTGACAGAGGCTCTGGTGGTTTTTCACCTTCCTCTGAAGCACATCTCACTTGCTGGTGGATTCTCTGTACCTTGAAATATTTATACCATGATTTAAGGACTTCAGTAACTCAGTCATAGGTCCAGGGTCTGTTACAGGAATGAGTAAGATTCTGTGTCCTGTGTTGTGCAGGAGCTCAGACTAGATGATCATAATGTTCTTTTCTGACCTTAAAAGTTTGTGATTTTTTAAAATTTATTTTTTAAAGTCTGAGGCCAGTTTCAGTCTTGGTTGTTTAATTATTGATCTTTTTCTTTCTGAAAATCAGATTCTACATAGTGCAGACTCCATTTGTATTATAATAAAACACAGCCTCAAAGAGAACATGATCCAAAGCCTATTGAAGGCATCTGAGGTTTTCCATTTACGGTACTTTAATGAGCTCTGGATTGAACCCTGAAAGTGACTCATTGTGCTTGGGTTTTTGTTTTGTTTTAATTGTCCTGAAGTGTCTCTTAAAAGAAATTACTCCCACTATTTTTAAAAGAAAATTATCTTTTTTTTCCAGGCAACTCCAGTTAAATCGCAAAAGGTCTCTTGCTTCAGAGAAATTGTAAATAAACATTCTTTCTTTTAAACCAATTCAAACTCTGTTCGGTTATTCCAGTTTTTAAATTAAATCACCTCAACACTTTTGTTTTGTTTGTTTTGCTTGAAGTTCCACAGTATGAAATTTCTAATATGCTTTTTGGAACATTTGACCTTGACTGTATTTCATAGATTCATAAGAGCAGCTCCTCAGCAAGTACAAATTGTTACAGCATCATTGAAGTCAATGGAGCTATCAGAATTTACCCCAGTTGAGGATCTGCCCCCTCAATTTTAAGACAAAAAAGCTTTATAATCTTCCAGTCTGACAAATTGCCTAACACAGCCCAGAGCATTTCACCCAGTTCTTCCTGCATCAAGCCCAATGACTTGAATTCGAACTACATACATACCTGAATATGTTATTTAAAGATATCCAGTCTTGCTTTATGGTTAACTATGGCCAATTAACATTTTTTAACAACACTGAGTTCTTTACACCAGATTCTAAGTGATTTTTCTAATAATATTTTAGTTAAAACATGTTTTAACACAGTTGCTAATAAATTTCATTTTTCTACTGCAGACACATCCCGGGAGGGCTATAGTTATGTAGGGAGAAGGGTGGGGGCCCATGGGATTCTATTACCATATGGATATTGTTGCCCTAAGGAGGTGAGAGAAGGAGGAACATCACAGAAATACTACACATAGGCTATGTAACCTATGGGCTGAAGTAGTCTTTATGTAGCAGTAGTGGCTCTACAACCTCAGTGGGAGGACTGTGGTTTAAATTCTTAACCCACTACACCTTATTTTTTGAAGGATTATTTTTAGTCACAAATATATAGGGTTCTGTGTAATAAACCCACGAAAGAAAAATAAGTCAAGATAACTAGAAACGGAACTCCACTGAATCTCCTCTGGAGACTCATATTCACCATACTTTTTCATCATGTTGTGCAAATTACACTCATTTGTTTCCATCTACCACAGCAGAGAGAAATGAAAGAGAGGATGCCTAATATTCAGTAGATATATTAAGGCAGGTAGTTCCTCTTTTTTTTAGTGTGAGTAGATTTACTTCCCATAAAAATGTGAAGTGAAGAGATCTGTCCTGAGCTAGGTCCAGTGTAGGCACATGCTGTACAAACCTCATAATACAGCTCAAGTACCACAGCTTAATTTGGACCAGCAAAACACCCGATATTCTAGTCTGGGCTACTTGTGCAGAAATTGCTATTAATTTCAAATGATGTGATGGACAACTGAGGATTAAAGGAAGAATATCAGTCACTGAGGTTTGCAGAATAAGGAGGGACTATCTTTTTATTTGTTTGCACAGCACAATGAACTTGTCCTGATTGGCACAATTGTAATATATAAACTACTAATATAATCTAAATCTAAGACTCTGAACTTTGGCCACCAGAGGTGAAAGCTGGTACACTAACCCAGTGTGCCATTTACTCTTACTTTCCCCAGGATTCAAAAC
This sequence comes from Pelusios castaneus, assembly GCA_007922175.1. Taxonomy (NCBI): domain Eukaryota; kingdom Metazoa; phylum Chordata; order Testudines; family Pelomedusidae; genus Pelusios; species Pelusios castaneus. Next base: position 13,174,890 of record ML685769.1, on the reverse strand, counting down.
TTTAAATGTTGTGCAAATCCACTGGTGTATGGGAGAAATTGCTTGTTCATAGAATTCCTGTTTAGAGATGAATGTTCATCGCCACCACTACAACCTGATATTTAGAGTTGAATGTGAGAAAGGACTATTTATGTACCTGATTTATAATACTGTGTTCTGAATATATCTTAGCATTCTTTTTATTTGTGTACAATACTAGATCAGTTAATTAATGGAATGACTAAATGGTGGATCAAAGGGCTTATCTATATAGTAGGGTAATGCACTCTGGGTTGTGGTTTCTAACGCGCACTACCGTGCTATGCATTAATTGACCATGTAGATGCTGCTGATGTATTTCAATGTAGTGCTATTTAAGACAGTACAACATGAAAGCGCAAGAGAGCTGTTAGCGCACAGCAGCATGGTCTGTGTGCTTTAGAAATCGGTCTCCTACCCTTCCCCACCTCCCAGAACTTTCTCTCACTACGTGCACAAGACCAATGTCTTCCTGTTCTGATGTTAACATCTCTAGACAGCATTGTCTCTAGAACAGAAAAGTTTGTTTGGAGAGTGATAATGCTTTTGTGCCTCCATACTGGGGACCCAAACTCAGCTGTGACTTTAGGATTTTCACTACTTGGGCACTGAAGTGAAAGGACAAGATTCTAATTGCAAATAATTCTGGTGAAAATGTGGAATAACTCCACTGACTTCAGTGGAGTTGGTCCAGATTTATAGCTGTGAAATTGAGATCAGAATCTGGGCCAAGTTGTGCAGTAGCTAGGTGACTGGCTCTGCTGTGAATGGGAGGATGCAGAGAAAATAACATTATTATATTATTTCTTGTATTACTGTAGCACCCGATGTCTTCTCTATACTAAATAGTTAAAGGAGCAAAATTTAAAGACAGCTTTTGAGGAAGCTGTGCATTCCAGTATTACTATGAAGCTAGGGAAAGATAAGTATGTATAATAAACAGCAGCATGCAGAGGCCTTAACCAGAAGTGGCCCCATTATGGTAGGCAATCAGGAATAACTGCTTTTGCTAGGTCCAACACAAACCACAGGTACATACATTTCCTGCCCCAGAAGACTTACAGAATAAAGGGGAAGTCATTAGCTCCCATGACAAGCCCATAAACTTGGCCCACATTCTTGACAGCTGTGAAAATCTCTACTAACACAATTCAATAGATTTAAAAAAAAAAAAAAAAAAGCTTTAAAAGTTGTAATTAAATCTCCAATGTTTCCAATTTGTTAGAGAATGGAAAGATTGCTGAAATCCGAAAGAAGCTAGAAGAGGGAGAGTTACAAAAAGAGAAGATGCTCACAGATGTAAAGAAACAATATACCGGTAGTGCTATTTCAGTCAGCTGCACGACATCTGTAATCAAGGAATCACGTTTTAGAACTGCAGTCAGGAAGACACACAGCACTGTTTGCTCTGCTATTTAATGATTCTGAAAGTAGAGAATTTGACAATGAATGCACCCAAATTACTGGCCATATATCTTTCAGATATTTGTTATGACTGTTACCCCATTTCTTATGAAATATCCTACCAACATGTCACAGGACAGCACTACCTCCAACACCTGTTTAATAATACAAAACTTTGAATTTTAAAAAGAAATAAACCATGTTTCATGGTTTTGGACTAGGAAAACATCAAAACTGCCATACAAATTAATTATACGTAAATACTAGTGCATCCTGCCCCACAGTAATTTTGATCTCAATGTTTTGCCTAAGTGAAGAATGAAAGACTGGGCTAATACTTGACTTTTCATTTTTATACTATTAAACATTGGAAAACATCATCTTCATTCTGGATTTTATTTACTTCTCCTCTAACCCTAACACCCTCCCCTCCCACCCCCCTTATTCAGTGAATACCAAAGTAAAGTAGGATATCCTGAGAATCCCTTTTGATACTAAAATTAGTCTCCTAATACATAAACATTAAACACACACATATATAAAAACATATTTTTGTAACAATTTGCATATCTAAATGTTCAAGTTGGATACTTTGTGGACTTCTGTAATACGTTAACTCTGATACACTAACATACCATTCTGAATACCTTGGGCCTTATAGAGACGAAGTGGGTGAGGTACAGTAATAGCTTTTATTGGATCAACTTCTGTTGGTGAAAAAGACGAGCTTTTGAGCCACACAAAAACCATATATCTCTCACCAACAAAAGTTGGTCCAATAAAAGATTTTATTTCATCTGTCTTGTGTCTCTAACATCCTAAGATTGACAAAATTAAAACTATACTGCGTTGAACTTTATACAAATACCTGATGAAGGGTTCAAGTTTGTGTCTGTGGTCTCAGGTTATAAGGTACTGATATTTTAAGACAACAGATTTTTTTCAGATTTTTCCTCTTTATGGAAGTGAAGCCAAACTGCCCTCAAGAAAGATGACAGCACTTTATCCTGTCATTAGGCAGACAGCATTGTGAAATACAGGTAAACTGAGGTGAAGCCATCTTTGCTAATCACATGTTGTGGCCTCAGACTCTTTGAAAAAATGGAAGATGATGTCTATTTTGAGAAGGCCAAGTGCCAGGTACTTTGGAAGAACACTATCCAAATACAATTATGCATAATAGCTTGGTTAAGATGAACATCAAGCTCTATAGTTTCTAACGGGAAATACTGACCATGCCTCACCTTCAACAATATTTTATCTCTGATTAATAAATATTGACGTTCATCTCAGAAAACATAATTGCTGCTTATTAATGCCACCACTATAACATTTATATAAAAACTTAAAATATAAAAGATACCTCTTAGAGTGTATGTTTGTTGTATGAACTGATCCAACAATACAAGTAAACTATAAAATGTCTTATAAAATGCAAACATCGTAATTTGTATCAATATAGTTTAATATCACACTTTAAACATATATAACTTGTAAGTAATTTATATATTTTGTTTATATAATTATAAAATATAGTCTCAAATAGGATACAATTAAAATCTGGATTCCATTCTATCTTCCACAAAATTTTATTTACATCAAGTGCCCTTTAATCACTGAATTGTTACAGTTTACTGACTTCAAGAAGCATATTCTTTATCCCACTGTTCAAAGCTAATATGTCATCATGTGTGCAGTCTTGTAGTTCATTGCATTTAGTGATCTGAAATTGAAGAGAAAAGAAGCTTCCATTAGATGTGCCAGTCGCAAGTATATTGGATCTAGAGACAACTTTTGCTCAGACAAAATTGGTTCCAGTCCTGCAACAGGATCATAATTATGGATCCCTGTGCCTATGGAAAGTCCCACTGATTTCAGTAGTGCTCTGCACATGGGCAGGAATCCAGGCTAGCAAATCCCACCGTAGGATTGCGGTCTAAATATCACAGAGCATTGGCTTTTCAGGGAAAAACCAAAGATTGGTAAAGCAATGTATAGGAGATTATGTAATAAAAAATTCTCATTGCATTTCTTAATGTTTATGAGTTATGATTTTTCATAGAATCCATTTGGTCTCATCATTTTTATCTCCCTAAATTTAAGAAAAGTAATAGTATGAGAAAAAAAATTAAACTGTGTTCCTTACATTTCTCTAGGATGGATACATGGGAGATAGTTCAAAATAACATACTTCATTTCTCTCTTTGGTGCTTTATGTAAGATTTAATTGTTCTTTTTGTCTATCTCTAATGAGCCCAGTCAATGGCACTTTATTACCAGTTACCCATCTTTAAGGTTTGAAGCCGAGTCTAATGTAACAGCATAAGTATTTTGATTAGAGGTGTGACTTTTTAATGAAACAGTTATATTAGTAGAACCCCTAGTGTGAACACAGTTATCCTAGCATAAAGGGGCCTTAAACCTGTTTAGTTTATGAAAAGGGGAATAAGATATACTGGTATAAGACCCTTTATCTAGTAAAACTGCATCCACACTTGGAAGGAGATTGTGTACCATTTTAAAGCAGTACAGCTTTTGTGTGCAGACAGGCCTTAGTTTCAATCATTTATAGAGGTAAATGTGGAGTATCAAACAGCTTCTGGTTTGGCCGTATCAGTATAAATAAAAACTTAAAACTTGCTAAACAACTCAACAGGGCTGCTCAGCTACAACATCTGGACATGATAGGAAAAGACGCGATTGGAAGGGAATCTGGTAGTAGTGGAGGATGGGAAAGAATGTTATATACTTTCAATCTGAAGTTTAAAAAAAGATCTAAATCACAAATGTGAAACACATTCCTATGTGTCAAATTTTTAAGCATGTGCAGATAATCTGGAGCTCCCCAAAATATTGCACACTACACAGATGTATATGCAAAAATCATATTAGCATTTGTAGTTAAGTGATCTTTGGTTGGATATTAGGAAAAGGTTGGATATTAGGAAAACTTTCTCACTAGGAGGGTGGTGAAGCATTAGAATGGGCTATCTAGGGAGGTGGTAGAATCTCCATCTTTGGAGATTTTTAAGGCTCGGTTAGACAAAACCCTGGCTGGGGTGATTTAGGGGGAGTGGTCCTGCTTTTTAGCAGGGGGTTGGACTAGAAGACCTCGTGAGGTCCCTTCCAACCCTATTATTCTATGATTCTATAAAACATGAGGTGCCTGCTCTTGAAAATGTTGAAAATCTATTTTTTTTATTTAGTGTGTCTTCTCAAGTGTTGACCAATTAGAATTGAGACCAAATATATTTTAAATATAAACATATTACAAGAACTTTAAAAAATGGAACGTATATGAATGTATTGTAAAAGATTGTTAACATTGCAAAATAAAGCACTTATACATCAATAATTATCAGACTCACAGTTTAAATACCCATGTAACAAGCTGCACAGGCTTTGATTAGCCTTATAACAGGTTTTATGTAGGCCATGAGATAGAGCCCAATTTATTCCATACATACACAATAGAAACAAAACAAAAAAGCTTTATTTTTAATAAGATATGTTCCTGATTCTTTGCATATTGTAGCAAATGTAGAGTATGTCAACAGAATCAGAATACAGCAGGTCCCTGATACCTTATTTTGCAGCTTCTTAAAGTCAGTAGATACAGACTTCATTTTAAATTAATCTGAGTATATAAAAGAGAGTAGGAACAAATTCCGAAGACAGTTTCATCTATATGTTTCTTATCCTTTTGTCTAATTGTTCAGAAGGGAAAGAAAAACTACTTATTTTTATTTAATTTCTAATTTATTAATTTAAAAATTCTTATTATTTTATAAACCATAAACATGAAATATCAAAGTGAAATATCAAATATCAAATATAAAGTGCTTACCTTGTAACATTTAAAGCCATTATACTTGTAGATGGCCTGCTCTTTGATCCAGTGGGAGGATGAAAAATCCGTCCTTCTTTATTAGTTGTGACAGGCTTAGAATATTTAACCACATAAGGATCAGCAGAATGGGAAGGATAAGGATCAAATGTGCCTGCTTTCATACCCGCTGACTGGAGGGAGGTGGGAAAGAAAGAAACATCTCAAAGTGCTAATTTACAGTATAATTGTACTGATTCATTGATTCATTACATACAAAGATAACCCAGAACAGTGCATGGCAAATCACATCATACTATGTATGTATAAGAAAACCATGTAGCAGGTTTAAAGTCAACAGGAAACTTTTAAGAAAATTTAAATAATTACATTGATGAATTCTTGATTTGACAAATACATTTGTATGTAACCTGGATTATGAAGAAAGAATCTTAAAAATCTGAAGGGTATTGTAAAATAAAATAAAATGTAGGGTTTTATTGTGGCAAAAATGGAACCTGTAGATCGCCACTGGTTCTTATCAGTACAGCTCCACTGGTGGTACCAGTAATGAAAACTGTATCATATGGCAGTATGTGGGCATTATTATCAGCAGGTTGCCTAACCGTTCCCAGAGCACTGAACAATATGGTGGCAGACATAGCCCTGGCTGGTCCACATCAGCTCTCCCATTAGAATAGCAGTGAGAAGGGTGAGGAAGGAGTGGTACCAGCTGTGTTGTCAGAGGTGGTGCCCCAAACAATTCTGGGTCCAGAGGAGTGCTAGGAGGTGGGATTAGCCCAGATGGGCTATCTTATTTTATTCCTACTGTTATGAGCTAGGTGAAACCTTGTTATGGGTTGAATTAAAACCTCATTGATATTGACAACATAACTGTAAGCATAAACCCCCACTTAAGACAAAAGGTGTGTGTGAACCTGCCCAAGAGCTTTTGGCCGAGTATTGTGTGGGTAAGGGGTGTGTGGGAAGAGACAGCATAGAGAACCTGAGAGCATACAATAACAGAGGCTATGTCTACACTTGTGAATTTAGGTCGACTTAGCTAAGTCCACTTAACAAAGTCGACTTTAAGTCGACTTTGTTAAGTCAACTTAGCATGTCTACACTTAAATTTTAAGTCGGCTTTGAGGGGACCCTACAAAATCAACCTAGAGCGTCCACACTGGATGCCTAGGTTGACTTCTAGAGGCTAGGTGGACCTGGGACAGGTCCATGGTGGAAGGGGGGGCACCCCTTGCCAAGTACCAGGGGTCTCAGCCTTTGCCCCATTGTACCTTGGTACAATGGGGCAAAGGGGGACAGGACCCTGGCAGGGCATAGAGGCAGGGTAGGGCTCTGCCCTGCCATTTGGGGGGGCACGCCAGGCTGTGGCTGTGCCAGCCACCCTGGCAGAGAGGGCAGTGGGGAAGCCCTGGAGCCCCCTAAGTCAACTTAAAGTCGATTTAGGGCTACTCCATGTCTACACTGGCTAAGTTGACTTTCTAAAGTCGACTTAGCCAGCAAAGTCGACTTTAAACTAGGTTTTACAAAGTTGACTTAATTTTTCCTTAAGTAGCTGCTTAAGTCGACTTAAGGAAAGTGTAGTGTAAACGCAGAGTAAATTAAGCAAGCTTAAGTCGACTTAATTTACAAGTGTAGATGCACCCAGAGAGGGAGAGAGGCAAGAGAGCCAAGTAGGAGCCTGAAGCACAGCATGACTCTAGAAAAAGCTAGAGGGAGAGCTTTAGGTCTGGTACTGGTGAAAGAGGCATGGGGGCATTAAGCTGGGAAACAGCCCCTTTTGTTCTTGATTCCTTCTATGTTCAGAGACACAGGATTTTGTACATTCCTTGTAAATAAACAGGAGTGTATCACTGAAAATAGCAGACTCTTATCAATTTCTATTTCCAACTGTAACATCTCCAGGACCCAGAACTTTGACTAGCTGCTGTAGTCAAAAAGGGCAACACTACATAAAAATTTGATTAACCACATTTTAAGAATTGCTCTGTGCAGATTTTAAAGATAGCTCCTTTTAAGTAATTTGGAATATGGCTATATGACAAAGTGTAGCTGGATACAGGATTCTCAGGGTTTTCCTCTCTAACCTTGCTGACTTACCATTCAAATTTGCTTGTACCTTCCTTAGTCTGATGATTTGGTCCTCCAGCCAGGTCACTTTTTAGCCTCATTCATCTCAGGAGTAAATCAGAGTCCAGTTCCAATAACAGACCAACTCTAGGCTCACAGGCCTTATGACCCTTGTCCAAGCCCCAGGGCCTTCACCAAGCCTTTTACTGGTTGTCTATAGGAGAACCCAATCTCAACCTCTACCCCGGATTACAGTCCAGGACTTCTGTAGCAGACAGTTAAGTTCTGTGTCTTCAGACCTTCTGCTTCTTCCCTGGGCTCCTTCCTACTGCGGTCTGCCTTAGGCCTTCTTCCCCAGCCCTTTTCAGGCTCCAAAAGAAAGGTAAAACACAAAAATAGTCCAAATGTGACCCGGGCCTCCTTACTTTTGGGAGATACCTAGCAAGCTGTAGCCTGTCTCAATGTCCTCAGGGCTACTGTTCAACGTTCACAGGAAGCCTCTGCCAACTTGGTGTTCTGCAGTGCTCCTTTTTGAGAGCTAGTGCAGGGAGTTCTGTCCACATTCCTGGGGGTAGGCCCTTCTGAACTGGGCTTCTCCCAGTTAAGGCTCTTCCTTCAAGACTGGCATGCCTCACTGATACAGGTGACCTGCCTGAGGCATGGCCTATATTTAAAATTTAGGGAAAATCCATACCCCTGAGTGCCACAGCAATGCTGGCCTAAACCACCAATGTAGATATGACTAGATCAACAGTGAGTTACTACAGCAATGGAAAAATGCCTTTTGTTTCTGTAGTAATTTGCCCAGCTCTGCCACTGTAAGCCCTGGAGTGTAGACAAGCCCTGAGCCCAAAGTTGCTTTTTAACCCCTTTTTGCCTGGTGCAGGCTTTATACACCCTATCATAGGTTATTTATAGTTTCTGGTTTTGTACAGGATCAAAGTAGATTTCATTGCTTTGTAAATTACAATCACAGCTAGCAAAGAAAATTCAATTATACCTGACATATTTTTTATATAAGAGAACATTTGTAGCAAAAGACCACAGCATTGCATTTTAAAATTAAAATTCAAAATGATCTGCACAAACTGGAGAAATGGTCTGAAGTAAACAGGATGAAATTCAGTAAGGAAAAAAGCAAAGTACTACCCTTAGAAAAGATTACACACATATAAAATGGGAAATGACTAATCAGCAGGAGTACTGTAGAAAGGGATTTGGAGGTTACAGTGAATCACAAGCTAAACATAAGGCAACAGTGTAACCCTGTTACAAAAAAAAAAGTATACATCATTCTGTGATGTATTAGCAGAGGTGTTGTAAGCAAGATATGAGAAGTAATGCTTCCAATCTACTCCATGCTGATGAGTCCTTAGCTGGAGTACTGTATCCAGTCCTAGGTTCCAGGTTTCAGAAAAGATGTGGACAAATTGGAGAAAGATCAGAGGAGAGCAACACAAATGATTAAAGGTCTAGAAAACATGATATAGGAGGAAAGATTGAAAAAAATAGGTTTGTTTATTCTGGAGAAGAGAACTAAGGAGGGATATGAAAACAATTTTCAAGTACATAAAAGGTTATTACAAGAAGGAGGGTGAAAAAATTTTGCCATCAGCCTCTAAGGATAGGACAAGAAGCAATGGGCTTAAATTGCAGCAAAGGAGTTTTAGGTTGGACATTAGGAAAAACTTTCTGTTAAGGTAGTTAAGCATTGGAACATATTGCCTAGGGAGGTTGTGGAATCTCTATCACTGGAGATTTTTAAGAATGGATTAGACAAAAACCTGTCAGGGATGATCTAGACAATGCCCAGTCCTGCCATAAGTGCAGCATACTGGACTAGATGACCTCCCAAGGTCCCTTCCAGTCCTAACATTTATGATTTAGTGATTTTGTCTTGTATACAATATGACAAACTTTCTTACAAGAACATTATCAAACATTTGGATTTTCACCTTTTGCTGCCGCAGCTGAAGAACAGACTCACCTTTTTAGAAGGAGAACTTGGTTTAAAGGGATGTGTAATTGGTTTTTCTGGAGCTGGTTTCTTAGCTGGTGCCAAAGGCTTGTCATCATGATAAGGATTCATGTCAAAATACGCCCGAGGATAGAGATTTAACCTGAATGGCCCTCCTTTAACCAAATGCTGATGGTCTTCACGGGTCTTCTGTAAAATAAGTAATTTTGAAGGTATCAGCTTGGGCATTTTTACCTCAAATTATTCTGATTAGAAAAGATAAAAAGAGGTTTAAATTCAATCTTGAAGAAAACTTACTTTTAGCAATTTATTTAATGTAATTTCCCCTGCTAACGCTAATCCTGGCTTCCACATATGCCTTAGGCACAATATAATGCCTAATGGAACAATTCATTGAGCGCAACAAATGTTATTAAACTATTACACACTTAAAGAAGAATTTAAAGACTTCTTTAAATAAGCAAATGTAAAAACTCCTCAAGATCGCTAATTAATGAATGGATACATAGTACATATATAGATTTTAACATTACAGATATAGTACACCCTTGTTTATTCATGCTAATGATGGGGAGCAAATTTCCACTGCTTAATAAATAAGAAACAAATCCTGCCCTCCTTTGCAAGGCAGAGGTCCCTAGGGCAACAAAAACAATGTAGTTCTACTGCATGAGGAGAAGACAGGAGTGAGGGAGTTTGAGGTTGAGAGAGTTTGAGATGGAGGGTGACACAGCTTTTTTTAAATTTAAATGTAGGGTTTGCAAGATGTACCAGATTGACAGCCCAGGAGAATTAGGTCCTACAGCTATCCTCTAGCTTCCCATAATGACCAGCTATGGGTTGACTTATACAGACCAGCCACCTGTAAGGCCAAAAGGATATTTCCTTCTCGAAGTCCATTCAGTCCTCGACACTTCTCTTTTGTGTTTTATTTTACAGGCTGAGCAGACGACTTGGGTGGAGACTATAGCTGATTCACTAAAGTTTTCTGACTTCGTGAAACTGAGTTATTTTGGCTATCTCCTCCCTTATTTGTGGTCCTACTTGTATTATACTATCTGCTTCTAATCAAAGATGATCCCCAAACAAATACTCCCAGACTTCACAGAGTTTCTTCTGTATCTGAACTTTGTAACTTGGGCCAAAATTTAAAAACAGAATGTAGCTTGGGTCATTCAAACTAACAAAAATTAACCTTTCTAACCCAAATGTAAACTAGTGGCAAAGAAAATCCCATTCCTGATGCTGAAACCTACCATAGCATATATTTTTCCCCTCCAAATTTAACTCCAAACAGATATTAGTTTGTGTTGAAATACAAAGCTCTAAAATACTTATCCCTATAGCAAAACCATCCTCTTTCAGCTATCAGTTTTCCCCACATATGATGAAAATAGATAATATTAATGAGATTGATACAGATAAATATAGTAGTTTTCTCATATTTAATAAGTTAAACAGATGATATATTCTGTGTTTGTACAGTCCCTAATACAATAGTCTCAAATCAATGATGGACTTCCTAAGAGCTATAATAATAATAAAATAACAACAACAACAATTAATTAATTAATTAATTGATTGATTGATTGATTAATTAACTAATTAATTAATATTTTGGGTTTTTCTCTCTCTCCCTCTGAATTTGATACTTTCACTCAAATCCTCACCAGACTGCACAGTCTAAGTAATAGAACTGTGTGCTGGGGTGACTAAGAAGGAAATTAAATCAAATATTTACAAATATTTTTATGAAGAAAAGGCAATTTATCTGCAGTCTATTTGGTAAATAAATAATAATGGTTATTTAGGCTCAAAGAAATATCATAAGAAAGGTAAGCTGTTTGCAAATAGTAATTAAATAAAATTACTGAATAATTTTACCTTTGTATTCATTTTTTCAATTTCATACACCTCACTTGAGTGTGGATACTGTTTACCTATGGTGAGATTTGGATATCTGTGTAAAGAAAATTAGTAATGGTGATCTCAAAGTACAGCATTTGATGCAATATTATTCAGGAAATTAAACTGAATGGTTTACCCATATCCAGTTCCTTTCTTTCCAGGACTAGTGTAAAGGTTCTTTCCTGGAGGAGCATATGCTGCCTTCCCTCTTAGTTGTGCACTGAAGTATGGATATGGACCACCTATTGTTCCATAATAAGTGCCTATTCCACATCTGAAGTATAAAATAAATACATAATTCTATTATTAGAATAGAATAAAATAATAATAATAATAGATTAATAATTAGTAACTCTGCAGTGCTTTACAGCTTCAGAGTTCTCAGATGATATTAACAGCAAAACAAGCAATTAATTTGGGGGGTTAAACGTATAAAACAAAGTTCTGTCATACTGGATGTACAACAGTGATCCTATGCACAGTGGAACACACAATGGAAGTAGATGGGATTAAAGTTTAGAAGTACATTTATTGTGCAGAGCCACACTTGTCAGTGTTTGGCTTTTTACTTATTTGCTTTAACTTCCTCTTAACATGTTCCTTCTTTCCTTTTTTTAAATTTCAACCTTATATTTAGGGTTTTTTTAAAAAGATATTTACAATCTTATCTATATTTTACCAATATTTTTTCTCTTTGAATTTCCTTTTGTATGTTTTTCCAACACTTTTTTAAGAACTAGGCATATTCCCAGGCCCTGGTAGCCAGTGCATTCAGAGAAATTTCCTGGTGTGAGGTTTATGATTACAGCAAGGGATTAGCTTCAACTGTACATGTTCCCAATAGGCCTTTTATCAAAGAGTGTTTGGGCTTTGACATTCATTTTATAACAACCATGTAAACAAATCTTAACATATGAAATCTCCCCCCAACACAAACTACTGAAACACATTCCTTATCATTGGAGGCAATGGCAAACAAATTTGGAATTTTGCTATTAGAGAAAACAACAGCTGGAAGAACTTCCCTCCACCCCCAAAAATTATAAATATCCCATTTTCCTAATTACAATTATAAGACACATTTTCAATTGTTTATAACTTTGTCAAACTTTAAATGTTCAGAAACACATTTTCCATGATGAGTGTCTGCTTGAGGGTGATTTTTTTCTAGACAATTTCAGCCAAAATGGTTGAGCTATTTTGGAGAATGAGGCTGAAAAGAAAGATAAATTGTTTTGATAAATAGCTGGTTTTCCTAACTACAATTTCTTAAAAAACCAGTAAACCCCCGATTCTCTAAAGAATCGCCCAGCTCAGTTCCCGGGCTCCTGCTGACAGCAGGAGCAGCTGGGGG
>ML685769.1:13124983-13161911 GCA_007922175.1 Pelusios castaneus | reverse complement strand
CGGCCACTCTCCTTGTCCCCCCCACCCCTCTCCAGGTCTCCCTCCAGCCCCTTCCCAGCCCCCTTACCTGGCCAGAGGCTCGGAGCTGCCGCAAGAGCCGGCAGAGCCACTTCTGGGCCAGGCTGCCCCCACCCTGAGTACGCTCTCTCTGAGCATGCTCAGAGCGGGAGATTTGAATCTCCCCAGCCCGGCCGCAGCAGGACGTGGATTCAGCTGCTGTGCGCGCAGCTGCGTCCCCGCCGTGCATATATACCACTGTTGTTTAGGTATATAGATACTTCAAAACAAATTAATTTTAAATTGGAGGGAGAGGTAAGAAAAAAGTTGTTTTGCCCACATTAAAAAAGTCTGGCTACCTCTTCTTTGAAATGCTCTAATGCCCCCAAGCTTTAGAGTGGGGACTTGAAATTTGGCAGGGGGTAGCTGTTGTGTCAAGAATGGACATTTCATTATCCCCTTTAAAATACATTTGAATTGGATTAAATTAAAAGCCTTTTAAAAAACTGCAGTTTGCAAATGATTACTAGACGCTAGCTAGAGCTGAACAGCTAGAATCTCCAAAGATTTCATCCTCCCTGAGCATATTTGAGCCATTCAGAGCTCCTAGTGCTTACTGGATTGCACATACACCATTCCCCACAGAGCGACTGAGCAAGCACCTGCCCAGAAATACAGGAATTCAGAAAGACTTCCCGTGTGGGGCAGCTCCCAGTTGCTTGAGGCTAGGGTGGGCTGACCATTGTGACTAAGAGCAGTAGGGAGTCTGTTCTTGGCTTTCAATCACCCCCTGCTGGCACTCAGACAAGCATGGTAGAGGAACCTATCTGATTCTAATGCACAGAGGAGAAAATCCAGGCCAGGAACGGGATGGATGGGGAGGAATAGATTAGGAAAAGGAATCTGGTGAGTCTTGAGGTGCGTGGGAAGGGAGGCACTGTGACTGAGAGTTGTAGGGAGAGACTGGGACTGGTTGCGCAAGGAGACTGGAATTGGGAGCTGGGGCACAGGGAATGCTGGACAAGGAGAGTGGGAACTAGTGGGGGAAATAGGGCTGTGACTTGAAGCTAGTAAGGGAAACAGAGAGGAAGGAAACTGGAAGCCATTTGGCTGGCGGGGTGGGGAACACTGAAATCGAATGAGGAGTTGGAGGAATTGAGATCAGCTAGACAAAGAGGATGAGACAAGTAGCCAGGGAAGGAATGTGGGGTAGGGGGAGACTGAGATTGGGGAGTCCAGGGAAGGAGAGTGGGACGGGGGCGAGTGGGAGGGGGAAAGAAACAGATTTTATGAGATGAGGAGCTGGGCACAGTGGGGACTGGAAATGAGTAGGCAAGGAAACTGGGGCCAAGGAGTTGGGTCAGGAGTGCTGGAACTAGGATTGGCTGGACAAGAAGACTAGGATGGGGATGGGGAGGGAGAGAGATTGGAAATCTGGAGGAAGACTGGGACTGGGACAGCAAACCCATGGGAGAAGAGCAGACCTGTCTGGGCAGGGAGACTAAAGCTGGGATGAGAAATCTCAAGAATAAGACTTTGACTGGGGGAGGCAAGCAGAATGGGACTGAAACAAGGAGGCAGAGATGAGGGGAAGAGACAGGACTGGGACAGGTTCATGGGAATGAGGAAGAAGGAATTGAGCTTGGGAGAAACTGGCAGAGACTAGTCTGTGCTCCCCTCCAGAACCTGAAATGGATCCCAAGATTCCTCTGCTGTCAGCAAATATCCATGCAACCCACTGACAAAATGGTTGCCTCATCTCCCTCTAGTCCACATAGAGGATGACAGCTTTCTATTGCTAACAGTTATTCCACCACCTTCAGTGGCAGAGATCAGTGTGGTGGAGCTAAAGGTTCCAATCCTACCAAGGAACCACATGGATGTCAATCTGATGCCACATATTAAACAATGAGGAGAAAATAAAATATCTAATTGCTGTTCGTTAAGTGAGCATGGTCCATCTTGTGCACTAAATGGGACAGGTCTTGAGGAAAAATGTGATTATGTAAACATTAAGGCATATGTGCAAGGGGGCCAAATTAATGCAGTACAGGCAACCTTCTATTGACTTCAGCTTGCGGCAAGGTGTGCATGGCAATTAAATCTTGCTGGGCTGGAGTGGTTGCTATAGAACAGGCTTGTCCAACCTGCATCCCGCGGGCCAGAATCCGGCCTGTAGGATGCCTGGGAGCTGCAGCCAAACTGGGGCCTTTTCAAAGCTCAGACGCGTGGCTCAGAGTAAGGGAGGCCTGGCCAGGGAGAAACTCTGGACACCCTTGCAGCTCCAGCCAGATAAGGGTGTGGGGGAGGGCAGGAGTGTTGGGGAGCTAGTAGGTGGGTGGGGAGGGGGCCCAGGAGGGTCAGGGAGCCAGCGGACAGGGAAGGGGTGTGAGGTAGCGGGGCCTGGGAAGGCCACTGGGGATCAGCGGTGGTGTAGCAGGGGGTTTGGAGAGGGCCCAGAGGGCAGCGATGGTGGAAGAGGGGAGTCTCGGAGAGGCCACGAAGCCTGATGGGGGGAGGAGAGGCGGCAGCAAGGCCACAGAGGTCTGGGGGGGCTGCGGCAGTGGGACCAGTAGGCCCAGCAGCTATGTCTACACTTGGAAATTTAAGTTGACTTCAGCTAAGTCGACTTAGTGAGTCTACACTTAAATTTTAAGTTGACTTTGGGGGGAACTTACAAAGTCGACCTAGAGCGTCCACACTGGACGCCTAGGTCGACTTCTAGGGGCTAGCGAGACCTAGGGCAGGTCCATGGGGGTAGAGGGGGCACCCCTTGCCCAGTGCCAGGGGGCTCAGCCTTTGCCCCATTGTACATAGGTACAATGGGGCAAAGGGGGACAGGGACCCTGACAGGACATAGGGGCAGAGTGGGCAGGGCTCTGCCCTGTGGGAGAGCATGCCAGGCTCCCCCTGTGCCCCCCCCCGGCAGGGAGGGCATTGGTGCAGTCCTGGGGTAGCCCTAAGTCGACTTAGGGCTACCCCACATCTACACTGGCTTAAAAGTCGACTCTAGGGAGTCTAATTAAATTAAGTCTAATTAAATTGAGGTTTTATAAAGTCAACTTAATTTTCATTAAGTCGACTTTATTTTCCTTAAGTCAACTTAAGCAAGCTGCTTAAGTCAACTTAAGGAAACTGTAGTGTAGACGCAGGGTAAATTAAGTCGACTTATGCAAGCTTAAGTCGACTTAATTTGCAAGTGTAGACGCAGCCAGCAAGACTATGGTCTCCCGATGGGGAGGCAGGGAGTCCAAGAAGGCCCAATGGGAGGACGGTGGGGGCTCTGTGAGGAGGTGAGACTTGGTGAGACTGCAGGGGTAAGGGGCCCAAGGGCAGGGGTCCTGTGGGGGTCTGGGGGAATTGGCTGAGGCAAGGGCCAGGGTAGTGCCAGGGCTCGGATTCGTGGAAGCAAGGCCCAGGAGGCAGTGGGTCAGAGAAGGGAGTCGCGGGGTGCAGGGGGGAGTCATGGGGCCACAGGGACCTGGCACCTCACCACTGAGTGCCAGTGCTCCCCATACTCCCTGCTACCCCACCCCACCTCTGCCCTGCCCTCCCAAGCTCCCCAGCCATCCCTCCTTTGCCAACCCATCTCTGCTACACTCTCCTGCCAGCAAACCCCTGCCTTCCGTACCACTCCACAGTTTCTATGCCTTATCTATCCAAAATTTGGTCACCGGCCCTCACATGAGAAAAGATTTGGAATGTGGCCCCTTGCCCAAAAAGTTGGACATCCCTGTAAAGAAAATATTGCTGTTGGCAGAAATGTCTGATTGTGGGTGGGTCTCCCTTAACTGCAGTGGGATACCACTCACTCATCTTCCCCTTCTCTGCCCACTAAAGACAGCACAAATGTATACACACCACCTCCTATATCCCCTTTATTGGCAGTGAATGATTCCCCCTTCATAGGTCAACGCTACAGGCTCCTAGAACTACCCAATTCCCCGTCTCTCCAGAGGAGGGGGTATGGCGTGAATCTGATCTTTGCACTGGGGAACAGATGGCCTCAGATCTCAGTGGAGGAATGAGACAAAAAGATAGCTTAAAACTACCTTTGTAAACACGTAGCATAGCACAGCTTGGACGCAAGCTAGGATCTGGGCCTGCTACTCCACAGTGAGGCAGACCACGGTAGATATTTATGAGAAATGACCACACAAAGAGTATGATGCAAAGATTTTCAAGCATACTGAAATGTACTGGAAAAGGAAGCAAGGGACTCTGTTCCCACTAGACCCCATAGCCATTAACAGAGTCTCATCCCATATGATTATTTGCTCAGGAAGTCCCATTTGCCCTCTAAACTTTCTGACATCTGAGGGATACTTTTGAACAATCTTCCATTTGAAAAATGAGAAATCCAACTACAGACAAAAGGAAAATTAAAGTGCTACTTATATGGCTAAATTCTAGTTGTATTTTAATAAATAGATTCGATATTTTATATTTTTAAATATAAACAATTTTCCCCTGCCTGCCTGCATTTTTTCAAAAAAGCCCCAAAGACAAGAAAACTGCTCAGTGTAGTACCATATACATGAACTCTTGCTTTAGCTGTAATTACATGAAGGTATATGGCATCATTGTTCATACAGATAACTATTTTCATCAAATGCACAGAAAGCTATTTATGTCTCTGTATGACCAGCTCAGTCATAGAGGTATCATCCCGTGGCATTTCAGTGGGTAGTGTTTTTATCCCAGTGGTACCCATCTGTCTTCAGCACTGCAGTCTAATAGTACTCTAAAATTAGGTATTGTAAGAACTAAAAGACAATGGAACTCTGGCAATGGAAAAATTCTGTACAATTCTGTTAGTCCCATTTCCCATTTTGCAATATTTTTAGCTTCCCGCAATATTCTCCTTCAGATCTTTAATGTCTCTCCCTAAGTTTATGTTCATTATCAAGTATATGGACAATGTCAGAACTTGGTTTTAACCTGGCTTCTTTATCACATGTTGTACTTGTCTTCTCATAAAAACAATATTGGACTCTTGTTAACAGTTAACTATTATAAAAGAAGTTGTGACAAATTATTTTAAATACAGCAGGAAGAAAAAAACAAGATGAAGCCTTTTCCCAACACTTACGGGAGTTTGACTCCATTGCTTGGAAGGAAAGCTTTCCCCATATTTTTCTTTGACTCCGCCAATCTGTATCGCCTCCTTAGTTGTACAGGGTTGGAGTAGGCTTCACCTTCGAAAACCCTCACAAACTGAGGCTCAAAGTAACCTGCTTGAACAGCTGACAACACTTTGGTACCCCCACTTAACATCTGTTTGTTCTTGCTTGCAGCTTCATTGAAAGGGCCTTCAAAACAAGTAAGCATTGAAAATATTTATTTAATTCTACAGATTTTCTTAATTTAAATTTAGAAATTAAAAATGAACACTGGGTATGGATGGCTCAAAGGGGCTGGTAAAGCAATACAGAATCTTTCACCTGTAAGTCACATGTGCACATTGCTAATGACTGATTGCTGATACTATATGGCAGCTGTTCAGTAACCTAATATTTAGAAAACGAATTGGTTCACTCAGTCAAGTTTCTAGTGCATGCATCCATAAAACAAAAAAATACCACTGCAATTTGCACTTTTTGGAGGAAGTCCATAACTATTCTGTACTAACATTTACTATTGTCTTGCAATGTAAAGTATAACTTGATCCAATAGCTGGAAGTTGAATCTAGACAAATTCAGATTGGAAATAAGGCAGGACTCGACAAAATTGGCTCCCAGCTAGGCACCAGCAATTTTATTTTTGGTTGCTAGAGGGTGCTCCTCCACTGCATTTCCTCAGTGGAGCTAGGAGCCAGGCTACAAATCCCAGTCACCATGGCAACCTGGTGCCTGGGTTTTGTCAAGCCCTGAAATAAGGCATGATATTTTAAATAGTGAGTGACACTGGAATAATTACCAAGGGTCATAGTGGATTCTTAATATCTGACAATTTTTAAACCAAGATTGCTAAAAAAAATGTTCTATGAATTGTTTTGGGAAAGTTGTACAGTCTATGTAATACAGGAAATCAGAAAAGATTATCACAACTGTCTCATTTGGCCTTCATAACTATTAACATCACTTCACAAGGACTGACTCTTACTGAGGGTCAAATTCTGTCATCCTTACTCATCATGAGTGATACTTTACTACATGAGTAGTTCCAATGAAGAAAAAGAATAAGGATGAAAGAATCCATCCCTAAGTAAAATAAATAAATAAAATAAAAGTTCTCTTGTCAATTAAGAACAATGAAATAAAAAGTTACCGCTATCTTTAAAGTACAGAGACATAATCTTAAAATACAAGTGCCAGGTGAAGCAGCCACACAGAAAAAACTACCTGCTCTCAGCATCAGCAGTAGGTAGTCAGATGTCAAGAGAAGACATGGCTTTTCATAATGCCAGTTCAGTTTTAACATTATAAATGTAAACAAAGATAACTGAGGAGGAGAAGAATTGTGGAGAAATTTGTTTGATTAAGTCATATTCTTACCATCATGTTAATGCTTTCCTGCAGTTAAGTGTCTCAGAAGACTATTCAAAATAATTAAGATAATTTGCATCTTGACTGACTTAAAAAAATTGGGACTCCAATTTCCTTGTTTTCTTTCAGTAGAATTGTTTCAAAGAAACAGTTTCAAAGGCCCTAATTTCTTAAGATCTTCATTTTGAAGAAGTAAGTACATGCTATGCATATCCTTTAAAGTAATCAACCTGGTTTGTCTCAAGGGTTTCATAAATTTTAATTGGTAGCCTATTTAATTTTGCATAATTTTGACAGTTCTCAAAATGCAAGCTATTAATTTAAAATCTGAGTCATAAGGTTCTTATACATTGAAAAAACACTGCACAGTTTTGGGATGTGCAAACCTTGGAGAGCTACACAACAGTGAGTTGACATTTTCAAGGGACAGAAAGCCCAGTGTGAATGACCAAAAGAATAAGTATTCATGTACTATTATAAAAGCCTAAAAGTAAATCCACTTGCAATGTTTCTGCATGGAGCAGCTGGAACTCGACCACCACCTATACATGGGGTGATGAGAAGATGCCACGAGAAATCTCTCAATTACGATACAGTCGTAGAGAAGGGGGCTGAGTCACTGGAGATGATACCTGCTCTCGATCAGTTAGTAGGTCATTTCAGCAGTATATTTTATCTGTAACTTGGTCAACAAAATGCTGCATATACTTTTATTAATCTTACTACATATTTTTCAGTTTTGCCAGGTTTTTATTCTCTCTCTCTTCCTTCATTTATTGTGACATATTAAATCTCTGTTAGTAATAGATTACGGTTACTAAAAAAACCCAGATGTCTCTAAAAGGACTATATTAAACTAGAAAACAGAGAGTCAATAGAAAGACAGATTAGACAAATATTGAAAATATCCTTATTGCTAAAATGAAATGTACATACGCAAAAAGTGTGAGATGTATTTATCACCAATGGTAATATACTCCATTTCACTGAAGAGGCCAATCCTCTCCATGTCAGTTTTTCCTTCTCCAGGCATGGTTGGTTCTGTGTGACAGTTCACTACACTAGAAAATGTGAACGTTTCTTATGCTCACTTCTTTTACTGCAAAACCCTACAAATAAAGTTACAATCAAAGTCTGCAACAAGTTCGAGCATTTAAAATAAATGTAGATTACAGTACTAAGATTCTTTAGTTCAGAAGTACTAGCACTCAAATCCTTTATGTTTATATTGTACTCACCATGTAACACCATCTAAAACGTAAGTCATAGCTGGGATAGTAATGGTGAGAAAAGGACTGAACAGGACTGTGTGAGAGAAAGCCAGCATTATCACGTCCTTTGAAAAACAAATTTAAAATGAGTATGAGACAGACCCACCTTCAACAACTTCTATTAAAGTCTCTAGGTCACAATTTGGTAACAAGCATCTTTAAAATATTGAGATCAGGAATCTCTGAGTAATGCAGATCATCATTGGTAAAGATATACAAGATGAGATCTACTTTAGCTTTCTAGAGAAACCAACAGAGTCCTGTGGCACTTTTAAAGATTAACAGTTTATTTATCGCATGAGCTTTCGTGCGAGGAAATCCCACTTCGTCAGATGCTTTGAAGATGGGAAACTTACAGAATGGAAGGAAATTAAATGCAGGGAAATGTATGACATAGGATCAGGTCAGGCTGTAACAGCAAATCAAAATAGATGTTAGGATTCAAAACACTGGGGAACGGCACATAGAGGAAGGTGAGGTCAAATCACCTGTTGTAATGAGAAAAAAAATCCGTAGTCCCTGTTTAACCCTAAGGCAACTGAGTCAAATTTACATATAAATTCGAGTTCTGCAGTTTCTCTTTGAAGCTGTGATTTGTTATTCATCAGTTTCAGGACAGCTATTAGCAAGTCATCAATGGAGTGAGAAGGGAGACTGAAGTGTTCTCCTGTTGGTTTTTTAATGTTGTGATTTCTGATGTCAGATTTGTGTCCATTTATTCTTTTGCGTCGAGACTGTCATGTTTGTCCAATATATAAGGCAGGGGGGCATTTCCGGCACATGATGGCATAAATCACATTGGTGGATGAGCAGGTGAATGAGCCCTTGATGGAGTAGGTGGCTTGATTTGGTCCTGTGATGGTGTCTTTTGTATAGATATGAGGGCAAAGTTGGCAGCGTGGTCTGTTGCAGGGATATGTTCCTGCTTTAATGTTTCTGTTGTTTGATCTGTAGTTGCTGGTGAGTATCCGTTTAAGGTTGGGGGGCTGTCTGTAAGCAAGGAGAGGTCTGTCTCCCAAGACTTGAGAGAGTGAGGGATCATCTTGTAGAATAGGCTGTAGATCTTTGATGATGTGCTGAAGAGGTCTGACTTGGGGGTTGTAGGTGATGACGAATGGCATTCTGTTCTTTCTGTTGACTTCTGGGTACCTGTCTCGCTTTCTAGATTACCTTTAACTGTGCTTTGTAATCATCCATATTTAATGGTGGGGAGGGGAAGTATAAGAAAGCCTTGTGCTTGGTCTTGTCAGCATGAGGACTTATGCCGGCAAAACTTTTGTCACTCAGGGATGTGAAAAAAAAACCCAAGCCTGAGACGTAAATTTTGCCGGAATCTAGTGTGGACAGTGCTATATCAGCGAGAGATACTCTTCCCACCAACACAGCTTCCACCGCTCGTTGAGAAGGTTTATTATATTGGCAGGACAGCTCTCTCCTGTCAACATAACACAATTACACAAGTGCTCTTACAACAGCACAGCTCCACAGACACTGCTGTGCTATGCTGCTGTAAATTTTAAATGTAGACTAGCTTGTGGGTGTCGCAGGCATGGGCCCTGAATGTGCTGGTCAGTGCCCTGAGCCACAAACCCCTGCACGCACTGGCGCAAAAAGTCAGTCTGCCCTGAGCTCCACTCTGGCTCCTGGTAGAAGCTTAGCTGGGACGAGCCCTTTTAAATCTCCTGCGCTGCAGCATGCAGCTGAGGCAGGTGGAGCAGGGCAGGAGAGAAATTTAAATCCCTCCTCAGGTGTTCTCTTCTCTCAGGCCAGGGCTCACAGAGCAAGGGGGCGGAAGAGAGATCTACATGCAGGGGCTCCCAGGTGGGTAAGTGGGCATTAGGCCTGTGGTGAGTGAGTGGGCTCAGGACCCAGGGGCCAGGCAAACCAGCAGGATGCCAGGGGAGTGGGCTGTGGGTGAGCAACTCAGGCCAGGGGCTAGCACGGATGAGGGACCGGGGGCCAGCCCAGCGGTGGTTTGGGCCTCCCTGCCAGCACAGGTGAGCAGCCTGGTGGGGCAATGGGAGGGTGCCAGGTGAGGGGAGAATATGGGGGGGGTCCAGGCCACCGGGGGGGCCGGGGGGAGGGAATAATGGAGCAGAAGGGTTTGGGCTTGGGGCTGTCCTGGATCTTTTTCAGAGCCAGCAACACCCCTGGACTAGCCCTTAGAATTATGAAAAAGGAGTTTTGGAATCCCTGATCCTCAGAAGTGCTTGACAATTACAAATCCCACTGACTTAAAAAATGTAAATGATTGATGTTGATGGTAACTATGGGTGCTTAGCTTTTTTAAGGATCCATCCAGCATAAATAGCATACAAAGACTGAGTACTGCATTAAAAATATACATATATATGGTCTGTGAACTGTTCAATGGGCATAACATATTTTTTACCTACCTCAGAGATGTTGAACTATTTAATGTATTAATATTTGTAAAGCTCTTTGGATGGAAGATCATGCGGAATGCAATGAACTGTTAAGAAAGTAAAAAACTGCTTTTAAATGATGATTACATATAATGACATGTACATACCAGTTACATATAAACAAACATAATTGTATCAGTTTGGACAGATGTAACTATAGTTGCATAACTATCATTACATCAGCATAAATATCATTATTGCATACTTTTACCCAAATAGCATTACTGCACACATTCCTGCCTATATTTGCCAATTAAACATGTTGCGTGGCATTTTCATGGCCACTAATGATTGGCTGGTTAATTGCAGTGGTCGAGGTGAGACCTGTAGAGCGGGAATAATTGGCAGTGCACGTAGGGAGCAGGGCTCTCTGGACTGATTCTCACTCACCGTCGCTCTCCTCGCTCACCCCCGTCCCCCCTTCTCACTCAGGTGTGCAGGGGGTCAATGGCAGGCTCCTCGTGCATCCCCAGGCGGCGGCTTCTGAAAGGGGCGGGACAGGGACTCCCCAGGGTTCTTTGTTGATGCAGTTGCTCTGGATTCGGGAAAGACCAAAACAAGAATAGCCCGACATTACAGTATTGACCGCTTTTCGGCCCCCATCTAGCCTTGGTGGTACAGTCCAGAGGCCGCTGCGAGCGCACCGCATCTGTGCGATACCGCGCTGCATCTTGGGAATTGTAGTCCCCTCCAGACCCGATTGTGTCCTGCCCGCAGAGCCTTTGCTCACATGACCAACCCCGGCGTTTCTTCCCGGCCTGTAGCCGCCTTTCCCTTGCCGGAGTGACGCGTCAGACAGACTCAGACGTTGCAGCGCGTGCAGCGAAATCGGCCTATTCCAACCCTCTGTCGGAGTGGGGGAAGGGTGCATGCTAGCTATGGACTCTGGGTCGCCCCTCAGTGTGGCACTGACAGACGTGGTGAGTAACAAGGGGCTGTGCTGGCCCAGTGCATGCTGGGACCTGCTCGCCCACCTGGCATGTGGTGCTCGCTGGGAGCCTCTGTAATTCTTCAAAGCCTCTGACGAAGTGGGATTTTCTCCCACGAAAGCTCATGCTATAAATAAATCTGTTAGTCGGTAAAAGTTCCATAGGACTCTGTTTGTTTTTCTGCAATAGACTAATATGGCTACCCCTTTGGAACCTGTGTAATTCTTGTTCCCTTTCCCTGGCCTGGTGGACCGGTCTGAGCCCTGCAGCCTGCCCAAGGGTGGACCAGCTTCACATTGGCACTCCTAAAAGTGCGAAGGGTGATGACACTTCAGATCAGTTTCCCATGTGCCTGGTATCTTTCAGTAGTTGCTTTCATCTCATGATTCCACTTAGAATGCTTTCAGTGGCAGTCAGATGAGTTACAGAACAGGGCTAGCTTCCAACCTGGAAGTCTCCCACATTTGGTCAGTAAAGAGATGTGCTGATACATGTTTGCAAATGGTCTTACTTTGACTAATCCTTGCAACTCTTTAGGAGCAGCTGACTGGCATTTCTGCTGTATGTTCCCTGAGTCCTGAGTTCTTCCTCATTAGTTGCTGTGAGACTCTGGCTTTCCTCCCAAAATGAGACAGAGGGGAAATTCCTTGTAATGTGTGATCCCCAAACAGTGGGGAGTGCCCTTTAGTCTCTTGGGGGGCACTAAGGAATGTACATGGGAGTGCAGTGGAGCAGGGCCAGTCCCCATTTGCAAGGGTGGGAGTGGGAGTGCCACCCACCCCTATTTTGCTCCCAGCTATGGCCTTGGCCTTAGTCTTAGCTGCTGATGGTGGCCTGGTTCCAGCCTGGGCTGGGCTGCATGCAACTCCAGCTCCAGAAGGATACAAACTGAGTAAGGCAGGCTGCAGACCAAAAAAGTTTGGGGACTACTTGCTGCAGTTTCCCAGCATAGCAAATGGGGAGTACTCAGCTCCCTATCTAAGCTGCCAAATTTATAAGCAGAGCCGCCTTGTCCAGCCTTCAGCCAGGAAGTAGAGGCCAAGGTGACAAACACTAAATGGAATCTAAAAACAAACAATTTCATAATTAAAGCTGCCAACAAAAGCAGTTGGAATTCTATTCTAAACACACTTCTGGATTTAAAATGTATATGGTTAATACTGGTGTCATAAAAATAATCCTGTTTTAGTGAGCCATGTTTTCATTGCAACTTTTGGGAAACATCACTCAAATAACTGTCCTATGCCATTCATTTCTATTAACTTCTTTTTTCTCTATAGGTAATTCTGGAAACTATGGACATAATTTATAGAATAAAAGGAGGCCTGGATCTGGCATTTCAATTGGCCACTACTGATGGTGCGTCTATAAGAATATCATAGAATTACTAGGATCATCTCATAGGAGTGTAAAATCTGTATAGAGGAAAGTTAACAAATCACACTGGATCTGATTATTTCTTCACCTGCTCACCAGATATTTAGGATTCTCAAACCCTAAAGGATCAGTGCGTAAAGAAATTATTTTTTTACCTCCCTCCTTCGTGTTCCATTGCCTAACAACCTCCTCCTACCCACAATGAGCCTTTTATTTAATTCAAAGTAATACCAAAATCAGTAATTTTAGGATTTTTATTTTAATTTCCAAATTTATGTCACTTGTGGGATACATATTGGGACCATTTTTTACTTGCCCCACCCTCCCATAAAATTTTTGTGAAACCCTGAAAAATCAAAAATTATTTTATAGTGAAACTTGCTTAGAATGAATTTGGGTACAGCAAAACTCCATATATATATAGTGCAAAATTCATCTCAGTATAAAGGAACATGGTCACGGTCATTTATACTACTTAAGATCTGTGGTAGGCCAAAGACTGAATGGCTGCTTTGCACACACCGTGTCCTAGTTGTGCAAGATTCTGCATCAATCCTAAATAAATGCAAAAGAAAAAACTATTGTTAGGGGCCATAGAATCAGCTCTCATATGGATTCAGTGGCCTGCAATGGCCTATTTGAACTTGTGATCTAGAACAAGAGTGGTGAATAAGAGCATAAGACCAATGGTCCATCTAGCCTAGTATTTTCTCTTCTGACAGTGACCAATGCCCGGTTCTTTAGAGGGAATGAATAGAAGAGATTATCACCAAGAGATCCATCCTGTTGGCCATTCCCAGTCTCTGGCAAACAGCAATCCCTGCTTATCCTGGTAATAGTCACTGAAGGACCTATCCTTTAGTTCTTTTTTAACCTCTTGTAGTCTTGGCCTTCACAATATCCTCTGTCAAGGAGTTCCACAGTTTGACTGTGCATTGTATTTTGTTAGTTTTAAACCTGCTGCCTATGAATTTAATTTGATGACCCCTTGTTTTTGTATTATAAGGAGTAAATAACACTTTCTTATTTATTTTCTCCATACCAGTCATGATTTTATAGACCTCTATCATATTCCGCCCTTCCCCCCCCCCACCCCATCATTTTTCCAAGCTGAAAAGTCCCACTTTTATTGATCTCTTCTCATATGGAAGCTTTTCCATACCCTTAATCACTTTAGTTGCCAATTAGAGTTATGGTTTCAGTGAAGCACAGTATTCTGTCTCTGGATTCCATCCTCATCATCCCAATCTTTTCCTCACACACAGACTCATTACTTGGATTTTGCGTAGAAAGGGGTGAATTTCACTCCCAGTGAAGCAGAACGAAAGTCCCAAATATGTGGAAAAGTTGTCATGTAGAGAGAGTGAGGACTTCCACTAAAGAAGTTTCCATTTATTTCTGTTTATATAAATTGTGTATTTTTCTGTACTTTAATTACCACAGATATCAATTCCAGACTTTTAATATAAAATACATTATATTGGGGGCCTCAAATAACTTAATCAAGTTTAAAAAAAAAAAAAGAAATTCATAGCTATTATTGCCTTTGAATAATTTACTCCATGCTGAATATTGGTAACTTAACAAGGACTGGTCAAATACGTAATAACTGCAATATCAGCCCCTATATTTGCTCAGAATCTAAGTCAAAAGATAGGGTTTTTTGTAATTGCCATTGCAACAAATTAAAATGGAGATCTTAAAGTAAAGTTGTATTCTTTCTGATTTATTTGTCATCACCAGCAATTAAGATTTCACAGGACCTACATGTATACGTACATGTATACAACTCCTGCTGAAGACACTGAGGTTGCACATGTGTAAATAAAGCTAGAATTTGGCTCAGCAGTTTGAACGTGGACGATGATGCTACAAACACTCAAGCATGTGTGTAAACATACACTTTTAGTCCCACTAAAGTCAGTGCATTATATATGTGGTTGAGTTTATGCGGGGTTTGCTCACATGAGTGAAGATAAGCATGTGTGCAAGTATTTGCAGGATGGGAGACTTAGTTAACAACACTGCTTTTGATGTGTGAACCAGAATAGAATCCAGCTCAGCCTTCGCTAGCAGTGTTGACATGGCTGCACTACAAAAGTAAAAAGTGGTAATACAATTTTGTTCAAGCACAAAAGTAAGCAGATATGATTTTTGTTGGAATAGATCTGTTAGGTAAAAAGAAGCCAGATGAAATCCTGACCCCACTGATGTCAGTGAAAGTTTTAATTTTTGCTCACTATGTTCACATAGCCACTCAACACTCCCCTGCCCACCCCCTTGGACAAAATTCACCATTTGAACTTTAAATAACATCTGGTAGCTGTAATAAAAATTGGGGAATTATCTGATCACTAACTGTATTCTTATTCTTTTTTAGAGACTTCAGTGAAAAAAACATTACAGTATGTTTTCAGTGATCTGTCAGCCAAGCTGTCTTCAAATGTGCTGGTGTTAAGAATTTGCCATAGTTCAGTGTATGTATGGCCTAACAGCAGTATGAACACAGTTCCATCAAAACTGACTGATAATTCTGTTTGTAAGGAAATAATGCAATTTATCCAGTGAGTATGTTTGAAAAAATAGGAACAGCTTATTTTTTGTAGTAGATTAACTTCATACCATTAGTTTCTCTCTGCTAATATTTCAGATTTGACCAAGAAGATGAGAGTAAACGAAAACTTGCAAAAAAGAAGGATAAAAAGTTTCAAGATACGGTATATATTCCACCCATATTAACAGTTTATAATAAGCAAAATGCTCTTTTCTGACAAGCTGATCCACATAGGCAAACCTTTGCTTCTACACAGTACACCATTGAAGTCAATTGGGCTCTGCATGAGTGCAAAGATCTACCTGGATGAGTAAGCAGAAACAGGCCCTTAGTATTTAATACTTTTAGCTATCTTAGCTCAGTTATTTGTTTTTATCTCCTGGCATAGTTAAAAAAAAATCATCTTCCTTTTAGCTTTCATCACATCTAACTGGGGCTATTCTGGGCCTCTTTTATTTTGGGGCACTTAACTTTTGTTGTCTCTGGAGCCCCTTCTCATTCATGGATCTTCTGAATCCACTTTTTTTCTTACATTCCTTTGTGGTGCATGTGTTGCTGGACATGGTGCTATTGGTGCATGTAACTGTCTTTATTCTTTGCAGCAACAGATAGTAAATGTAGACCTTATGTTGGAAATGACATCGCCTTTGGTAGCTCTAGCCCCAGTCATTGAAAGGGAAAACAAGAGACACCATTACATTAACATGACCTTGCCAATTGATGTTGTTGTGTCTGTTTCTCCGGAAGAAACATGGAAGAAGTAAGTATACAGTATCTATGTAGTTGTATTTTTGAGTTTTCTTTAGTTTGTTTCTGTATGTGCTTTCTAAAGGCAATGGTGCATACTAAAGCTACATTTGCTTACAGTTTAGCAATTTTTAATAAATTATATTTGAGTAGAGATGGGAATAAAATTAAATCTTTTCAGAGTGGTTGAAAGGTCTCTCAATTGATATTCCTTGATTTAATGAGTGTGATCATCCCCATTATCTCTAATGAATTCAAAATTTATGATAAATTAATATAATAGTATGCAATTTTTCTCTGAAGTGGTAATGGTATACTTGCATTTTATTTTACATACAGGTTTTTTTGTCTAACGGTATGTTATGTAATGTTCATTAGGGTTTTTGGAGCTAATCAGCATTTAACATATAATTTTTGATCACTATGACAACTCTTGATAATCACACAAAAAGAAATGGAGATTGCTAGGAACATATTCAAAAGATATGCCAGATTGTTTTAATTACAGTAAATAAAGATATTTGAGAGAAGAATGTTTAATAAATGGTTATCTCAGTACTGCTCTTAGGGAATCACACATGCACGTGGACAGGCTGAGGTGAAAAATTATACAGAAGAGGTAGCCACAGCCTTTTTTACTTGGAGCTTGATCCTGCAAGGTGCAGGGCACACTGACTGCAATCCAGAAAAGCTTTTAGGCACATGCCTAACTTTATCTACATGAAAGACAACAGAGTCCTGTGGCACTTTTAAAGACTAACAGATTTATTTATCGCATGAGCTTTCCCACTTCGTCAGACGCTTTGAAGATATCTACATGAGTACTTCTAGTTCAGCTTGGGCACTTTGCTGAATTGAGGCCAGAGTACACGGTACCTTCTGAGTCTTGGGAGTGTGGCTTATTTGTAGAATGGACAGTGAGCCACGGCTTTGCCCATATCTGCTGGTATGGGTTGAAGGAGGGATGAGAGCAGCATGTGCATTAAACTCTTTGTTGAGATGGGTATAAGTGGAGAGAGAGAAATTTGTACAGTTTTGAGAATGAACTAATGTTGCTGGAGTTCTCATTCTAAAATATTTTCTCTTATACCTCATAGTGTACGAAAACTCCTGGTGAATGCAATTCACAGGCAGCTAACTGATATGGAAAGATGCATTTTGAAATATATGAAGGGAACATCTATTGTGGTACCTGAACAATTTCACTTCATGATACCAGGAAAAAAGCACCTTGTAACAATCTCATATCCTTCAGGCATTTCAGATAATCAGCTAGAGGCTTACAGAAAGGTAAAACCTGTTAGTTGGCTTCTGTAGACCAAATATTGACAGATCATGGTTCCTAATTATGTTTGAAACAGAATACTGAACATATATATCTGATTTATTGAAAGATATTTTTAAAAAATGTTTTCGGCACTTTGCTTCATAAATGGAAGTTTATGGTTATTTTGATAGCAGAACCTATATTTATTTATATAGGAATTGATTAAATAAAATAGTGAAGGTCTCCATTTACATATACTTGTATAATGACTGTTCAGTTATCTTATTAATTGCAGTTTTACTCAATTGCCAGACAGTATTTGAGATTTTTTTTTAAATAGCATCTGTTCAAAATGTGAGCTCATTTTCTTTAATTTGTAACAGTATATTAGATAAATACATCGTTTGTTCATTCTCATTACTATTTAACATTGTATATGTATTATTTTTATAAAATTAATCTATTTTTGATTGCACCTTTTGCCATATATTTCTGTTTGTAACTGAAGCCCCTGTCCTGCAAGGAGCTCCATGCAAATAGGCCTCGTTCACTTAAGTGAATCTCTGCTTAGACATAGGGGTCTAGTTGCATGGAGTTCCTTCCAGGATTGGGGTCTTGGTGTTAAACACACACATTCTATATTGATTATTCTAGAGGTTTTAATATGTAGGAATTTCTAAGCTGCTATATTAAAAACAATGTTCATTATGAAAACTTAACTACCATTTGGAGTGATTTTTTTTTTTTTTTTTTTGTTAAAAAAATTTGAATTATTCTCTTGTTCATTATCCCTTCATTTTGATTCTGACTTGCCTGTAGGAATTACATGAACTGTTCCATCTGCCATCTGATAGACCATACTTAAGAAGAGCAAATGCTTATCATTTTCCAAATGAACCATATAAAGATGGATATCTCAGAAATCCACACATACATCTCAATCCACCTGGCATAGAGGCGGGTATGGTAAGTTTCACGTGAAGCATTTATAAGAAAATGGTTCTTATTTTACATACTTCTTGTTAAAAGAAGTGACTGCTACCTCACAAATCTGGTATCAGATCCAATGCTATGTTTTCCTTTCATGCCGTGACCATGTCAGTGTTTTCCCTTGACTAAAATTTCTGACTGTATGAGGCAACTATTGAAAACTAAAACTGAATAAGGCAGATAAATTAACCCAAAATCTCATTCTTTGGCCACTCTATTTATAGAGGCTGTTATCTCTAGGTAGGTTGACAAGTTTCG
Organism: Pelusios castaneus; assembly: GCA_007922175.1. Classification (NCBI taxonomy): domain Eukaryota; kingdom Metazoa; phylum Chordata; order Testudines; family Pelomedusidae; genus Pelusios; species Pelusios castaneus. Next base: position 13,143,606 of record ML685769.1, on the reverse strand, counting down.
CAAGTTGGAACTATAAACTGTACCTGGAAGCTCAGTATTTTTTCAAGCATAGTAGGATAAATTCATTTTATTTTAAAAATTGTAGCCTTCCTTCCAGACATGTATTTAACTGCAGCGAATCAAAGTTATAGACAAACCTTTCTATGTGAGTGTACCCTTATAAGCCATTTTGACAGCTACAGCTGATCCACAGCAGTGAAAGGGTTTGGTCTTGAAAAGTCTCTAACATTTTCAAACGGGGTTCTACAGAATGAAACTGTTTGAGAACCAAGCCCTGAAGAGAGTTTGTGTGACAGTCTCTGTCAGGCAAAGTGGTCTGTAGAATAAAAATGCTGGAGAACCTTTGACCTATATCATGGATTCTCAGCCTGGGGTTTGTGACCACCCCATCCTTTCTCATGCTGTTAAATGGGGGCTGTATTGCCATTAGAGGGAAGTGGGGGTTCTAGGGTGATCCTGGTATAAAAAGAAAATGCCAAAATATGGAAAAAGTTGAGAACTTCAGGTCTGTGTTCATGCTTCACAGCTTGCTCTATCTGGCAAGACCTTTCAGCATCAATCTTAATTGAGGGACTATGTTACTGAGTGTCATGTGATGACAGCTGAGTCTCAAGAACAGAATTGACAATCTTCATGAATTATAATCTTGAGAAGAGTTTATTGGGGGAGGGGGGGCAAGCGGGTGTGAGTTTATGGACTCCAGCTCTTTAGTTCTCTTCCTTAACTCATCCATCTCTTGAGATACACCTAAACATGTCATTAAAATCCTTCAGGAAAAGACTCAAGAATGATTTTTATTTCCATTGTAATTTTGATTATATATTTTTGTTTAATGTATGGTAGCAGAGAGTGATCTGGGGTTTATTATTGTTTTTAGATCTGCTGTGGCAAAATATTAGGACACACTATTCTGTTGTTAATTTTATCATCGCTGCTTGTTTTGGTCTGTGGATGGCACTTTACAGATGTAAGGCCAGGTCCTGGCCTTAGAGACTTTACAATCTTAATAGATACTGCAGAAAATAATGGCACGAGACCTCAGGCAGTGAAGATGAAGAGGACAACATTAAAAGTGGAAAGGGACTTTATATTTCACTTACATTTTCATGAAGATGCTCCAGAGGCCTTTGATATGAATAAATAAAATTATTCTAATCTGTTATTGATAGTACAAATCTTGGCAATAGAATCGTTTTCTAAAACTTGCTATCTTCGTAATCGCTGCCGTGTCTGTCACCCCCTCCTGTGGCTCCTGCTGCTATACCAGTGGTTCTCAACCTCTGTGTCACGACACAAAAGTGTGTCGCAGCACAACAGCTGTGTGTGTTGCCACAAGGGAGTCTGCCAGCAAAACACCCTCCTTCTCCCCCCCCCCCCCCCCCCACCATTGAAAGAAACCCTTGCAGGGTCTTTCAGCGGCGAGACGAGCTGCAGCAGTAAGGAGTTGCCCCTTCAAGAGCCACCACAAGTCTGTGCAGTGGCTGCTTTGTGTGGTGGCTGATCTTGGAAGCGCTGCTGCTGAAAGTCTGCAGGGTGCGCTGGTTTTGTTTTGTTTTTTTTTGCAACGGGGGGGGGGGGGGGGTGGTCCTTAAAGTGCTGCCCCCGAAGTAACTGCCATAGCTTTTTTTTTTTTTTTGGCAGGGGGCCTACTTTTATTTGAACCGCTGCTGAAACTGTCAGCAGATATAGGAGCCTCAGCGGCAAGGGGGGCTCAGCACTGGTGGTTCCTGGCAAAGGGGGCATGTCCGGTGTCATGCATGGTTGGGAGGGGTCCCAGCCATTTGGTGACACTAAAAGTGTTGAGAACCCCTGTGCTATACAGTACTACTCTTCTTGACTGAAAAAGTGCTGGGAGCTGTAGTATTAAGGAGAGGACAAAGGATTTAAAGAGGCAACACCTGCAGCTAACAGGAGGAGAGGACAGGAAAAATTAAAAGGAATGCCTCCTTGCATCACCCAAGAAATACACTGTACAGCTTTAGAATCTGTGCTCTGTATAACAGTTTCCAGTGTATTGGTACAGAATAAATCTATTAGCTCAGATTTGCCCCAAATGTAGGTTATTGTTTAAAAAAAGAAATTTAAATGATTGATAACATAACAGGAAATAAGGGGTTCTAGAATATTGGATATTGGTGTCCCTGAATTTTTTTCAGTTATATGTAATGTCTGTTGGCAAGGAAATTGTATTTCCTCTGCAGATCTTATATCTATTCAGATTTCTATCAACTCTGCTTTAATGTATAGTACATCTGACTGTGTATTTACCTATAACCTGTATTGTAACCAGCTTGAGCAAATACCTTTACTAACGCATACTGTGGCAGTGGTCTGATTGCCATTCCTCTGCAAGGGGCTAAACATTACAACAAGTGATCTAATTGTCTCAATAACTAGATGTTATTGTGGCCTGTTAATTTAATTTAGAGTGATTCAGTCAACACTGCATTTGGTACTCGTATTCTAGAGCACAATCCAAACTGTCTGTATCACCCCTTCACTGGCCTCTCAGATTTGCTGAGTTTGAATTCATCTGCTAACATGCATCTTCAGTATGCCAAGTAAAACATTTTCAGTGACCCTGAATTTACAGGAAATTGTTTACAAGTCCAGTGACAAAATATCACTGATCCAGTTTAAAAGGATGACGATTGAACTGTAAAATGCACTTTAATTTCACTCTTGGTGGTGGTTGTTTTTTTTAAAAAGAAAGAAAACAAAACCAAAACCTCAAATTATGTCATGGGTATTAGGAAGCAAGAAGTCTTACAGCTGATTTCAAAATCCACTATTCTTTTTGTGAGTTCTAATCAGTAGTTTAAACCTGACATACTGCAAGTGGAAAAATCATATAATGAATAGTTAGCTTTTGAGATACAAGGTCTTTTTGTCTTTTTCTGTACAGGTGTATTTGGTACATGGAGTATATAGCTATCATCATTATATGCAGGATCGGATAGATGATAATGGCTGGGGCTGTGCCTACCGGTCTCTGCAGACTATCTGTTCGTGGTTCAAGAATCAGGGTTACACAGAAAAATCTATACCTACACACAAGGAGATTCAACAGGTACAGGACATTTACATAGAAAAACAAACTACATTTCATGGGTATTTGCTGGATTCCTCTAGAAAAGGCAGTTAATATTATAGAACTGGTTAAAAGTCCTATTCCATTGATTTTAATAGGATCTACAGAGGGAATTCTTTTCTTTTTTTTAAATCTAATTTATGCTGCTATCTTCTAATCCATTCATAGTTATTCACATTTTTCTATAAGAATTCTGAAGTATCACTTCTAGAACACTTTGTTTTAAGGGAGTCTGTTTCCATTTATGTACAGTGATTTGGATTAAAATAGTTTCTCCTTTCTTCAAAAGAGTCTTCTGAAATAAGGTTTTTATTCTAAGTTAATTTGGTTAGTAGTCCTTTGGAAGCTCAAATCATCAGAAAGCCAAACAAACACTTCCAGTGTTTGTCAGTTATTTATGGGCCCAATCCAATTCCATTAAAATTAATTAAAAAATTCTTTTTGACTTCAGGGGAATTGGATGAGGCCACAGATTATTAAATTATTTTGTTTGTGAGCAGTATGTCTGTCTTGAATGTTCAGTTATGTAGTTCCATTGGGATAACAGTGCATATTTGGTTAGTTCATTCTCTATATCCAGCGGAAACTCTCAATAGTTTTAGTGTCTTGTGAAAATAGTGGGTTATATGTATTTCCTCAACAATTTTAGTGGCACAGTGATTTTTAAAGTGTTTAAGCTCTACAGTAATATTTAGCATCTGTCCTGGACTTGCTATCTGAATCATTATCAGATTATAAAAAGTAGAAGGGTAGCTAAAATGTTGAATGTTAACCTAGTTGACGAAGAAATTGATTCAGTTCATTTGTCAGAAATAAAATCAAGATATCTATAATTTTTAATATTTCTTTATGTATAGAATTTGAATGAAGTTGGATAGTGAATGCAAAATATCACAAGAGTTGTAAGTTAAATGTACAATTAAGATTTTTAAGTTCAACTAATTGGCTATCTTCACAGAATTTCTAATAAATTAGAAACACCCTCCTAACAAATATGTGTGTTTGAACAGAGTTCCAGAATTAAATGTAAACAAGAAGTTTGTCCCAGTATATAACCTGCATTTGTGTGTAATATTTGTGAAACATTATTCTAATTTTGTAAAATAAAGAAAATAGTAATATTTCTTCTTGACCATTTTTTCCTTTAAGCTACATTTAGTGACATTTATTCTCTTCCTGTTGTTTGAGAAAAGAAAATGTTTCCAAAATGGACAGGAAAAAAGTTACCATTTTTAGATCTTTTGTTTCACTAAATAGTCTAAGTAAATAAACATATATTCTGTAAATTTGTCTGCTTTTGACAAGTTAGGCTTGAAAAATATTACAGTATATGTGAATTAAGTGGATATTATAGGTGGAAATTTGTAGAAATGTCTATAACATACTGTTTCTTTTTTTTTTTCCTTTATGGGATGTGTGGTACGAAGGCTCTAGTTGATGCTGGAGACAAACCAGCAACATTTGTTGGGTCACGACAGTGGATTGGCTCTATTGAAGTACAACTCGTATTGAACCAGTTATTAGGAATAACTTCAAAAATACTATTTGTCAGGTAAGAATAAGTATTTGTTTATTTAGTATCTCCAGTGATTAATTCTTAATTGGGGAAAGTGCAGTGGGGAAGAATGGATCACTTAAGTAGTAATAGGAGTATGACCCTGGTTGCTGGGGGACCACACTGAAATTGCTCAATCAGAGCAAACTGTAAAGAATGAGGCAGATGATCCTCTGCATTGGGGGTTATTCTAATAGATTCACCAAGGCAGCAACAAAACAACTTCTGTAACTTCTGGTTACCCAGAAGCCGAAAAGACAGTTCCGTTAAAGCAATCCAGTCTTGGGCTCCCACCCAGACAGCCATGACAAATACAGTAAGGATTATTTAACATCCGATGCACCGTGTATAAAGTTCTATCAACCTCAAGAGATCAGACACATTACCCACCAGATCAGTGAATATTTCAGATCTTACCCCAGTAGAGGTTTATAGCCAATTATTAACTAAACTAATATTTATTAAAAGAGAGAGAGAGAGAGAGAGAGAGAGAGAGAGAGTATTGGTTAAAAGATCATTATACATGCAGCTATGAATAAAGTTCTTAGGTCAAGTCATAGTAGAGATGATTGATTGCTGAGTTGCAAAAAGTTCTTTCAGAAGTAGTTCCTCAGATTGTAATCCAATAAACAATCCAAGTTTGTTCAAATTTTTTCATGAGAATTAGCAGGGTAATCCAGATTGAGTTGCAGGACTGAGGTCTCCAAATCAAACCTTTCCCTGATCAAGCTTAAGCAGATTTAAGATGACAGGAATAGGGCCCTAGAATTCTTTTAGAGATCTCTGACAAACTGTCATAGCCTCTTGACAGCAGGTGTTCCTCTCTCCCTCCCTCTCATGGCACTGAGCTCTCTCGATGGCTGGCTGGGAGCAGAGCCCACTGGAGAGAGCCGGGCCAGGGTCACGGCAGAGTGGGCCGCTGCCCGGGTGAGGGCCCAGTGGAGGCGCCCCGTCCCAGTCCTCAAGCGGAGCAGGACACTCTGGGTGGGAGGGACCCAGACAGGGGCTGGCATGCGGGGAGTGCATCAGCACTGGGAGAGACAGACTGGCCCGGTTCCTTGGGGGCCCTGCCCAGAGGCGGGGGCAGTTCCGGGTGTTCATGGGCACTCTTTATCTTTGTTTTGAGTACATGCGGGTAATGAATGCATCTCCTAGGTTTAAGTGAGCAGCTCTTTTCTTGTTGTTATGAAGAAATAATAATCTGTTCTGATACTTTGTAGTTTTCCTGTCTGTTCAATCCAAGGCTTATGTCAGCTAATGCAAGATGTTATGCAATACTTACCATAAATTATCAGAATTATGACAAAGGTGCAGGCCAATTTAGGCTATGTACTTGATATACTAATATGTATATTTAAATGTTTAAAATGCATCAGCATTTTAATATATATATATATAATTTGATAGCCAGTGTATGATAATCTGCAGTTTGTAATGACTGGAAATTGGTTAGTGACCTGCGCAAAATGAGTTGGCAGCCTCAATTCAGTGCCAAGTGCATAGGTATATGCGCAGAAAAATAGTCTGAGAGAGTTGAAAGCCTGCTATGACTCACAGGCCCTGCATTGCTCAAGGGAAAATGTTGCAGCCATTGAATTTGAGCACTGCCCAGGCTTTGTGCGTTTAACTCCAACTCTAAACAGAAATCTGAAATAGAAAAGGAGGCATGTTGCTGCAGTCTTCCTCTGGCAAAGCAGTTTTGTGTTTTGTGTAATCTGAGTACAGTATAATATTCAGAAGGCAAAGAAACTATTTTTTTTAAAAAATAAATTACACATGAAAATGCTCACTGGTAAGGGAGGGTGGTTGGGGTGGATGAGTAGGTAGGAATGGGGGGAGGGCTTTGCGGTGCAGCCAGGAGGGGACACATGGGGTTGAGAATGATTGTGGATGTGGGTAGGAGGAAGGTTGGGGTGGTCAGGTGAGGGGAAGCAGAGGGGGATAGCTGGAGCATAAGGGAAGGAGTGGGAGATTGGGAAGCAGGACATGGAATGTGTGACAAGACTTGCAGAGACTCCTGCCAGCCCATATCCCCCCCATTGTGTCTGTGCAGATGTGGGGCTGCCTCTCTTGGCAGTTTGTGAACCTTTCTCTCTATCTGCATGTGTTTGCTGGGTTCTGGGAGCCCCATGGATAATGGGACAGGGTGACCTTGGGCAAGTTACTTCACCTCTCTGTGTCTGTTTACCATCTGTAAAATGGGTATAATGGTATAAAGCGTTTTGAGATCTATGATGAAAAGCACAGTATTAAAACGAGGTCTGTTTCTTATTATCTAGCCACAGTAAGTCTAGGTTAGAACTACCACTGCCTAATTGAACATTAACTGCTACTAACATTTCTCTGTTTTAATTAAAAAATGAAAGTATTGAACGGCAAAATACTTCATTAACACAGGGTTAAGGTAGGCTCGTGGTAGCTTTTGCCCTTCCAGAATGTCAAGATCTGCAAAATTCAAACTTCTGAATACCAGAAAACAGTGTAAGTGCCCACACAACCTTAACTCTGCCCTCTTTGAACAGAGCCACATAACACACATACTCCCACTCTGCCTTTCCAGTGAAATGAACAGGTGCTACCTGAACCTGCTGCACACTCAAACACTCCCCCAACAACCACTTCATACCATTTTACAGCTCTTTACTTTTGCATACAGAATACCACCTAAAAAACCTGTATTTTCCGCTGTCCATCATTACATATACAGACTGTTCTCTGTCCTACCTCTCAACTGACAGTACCTACAAGAAGACCCAAGTACCCTGCTATTGATCCAACCTACACAATTCTGTATGGAATGATGCAGACTGGAATCTCAAGGCACAGATGCACTTCTTTCCCATGTGGGTGGGACCCAGAACATCTCATATTACAATCACAATTCTGTGATGCTCCTCAAACTCAATTCTGTGATGCTCCCCAGACCATTCAATACTGCTATATGTAACACAGATGATGGAAATGGAGTCAGTGCAAATAATTCCCAGTAGCTTTTGCCAGCTCCAGTGGGGAGCAGAGTTAAGGCTTCAGCATTTACCTTAACTTTGCATTCCCTGGTTTTCCGAATTTGCATTTTCTGAACTGACCACACTGGAAGGGTACATCATTATTAGCTTTGTGTTTAATGATGGGTTTTTGTCATTTAATTAGAATGTAGGTTTATCTCTTGTTGAGACAACCTTGGAGCTGTTTAGATGAGCTTCTTAAATCTTTTTTTTTTTTTTTTAAACCTCCAGTTTAAAACTACCATGAAGCTGTTGTCATGGTATCTTTTTTTCTCTGGGAGACACAGTTGCTCATAGATGTCCTTCAATGACACTGTCTGAATTAGATGGAAACACTCGTACTCTTCTCTACAGATTATATAAATCTTAAGTTTTACTCCAGTGTTGTTTTCCTGTTATAAAACTCCTTGTCTTGTTACAATATTAAGAGGCAATGTGATAAAATATATTTTAAAATATTCTCATTATATAGCATAGCTATTATCAATTCATATGGCTAAATAGTGAGTGAGAGAGAGAACTGGGAAATGAACCCTAATAAAGAGGATAATGCTAATGTTGTGTTTCTTACACAGCCAGGGTTCTGAGCTAGCATCTCAGGGAAGAGAACTTGCTAATCATTTCAAAACTGAAGGAACTCCAGTGATGATTGGTAAGCCTTTCAGTATTGAAAAATGCTAATAAATGTTTGTTGGCCACTTCTGTCAAGGTTTCTTCTCTTATAAAAATACCTTACTACTTAGTGAGAACAACCCAAATATAAGAATGGCCATACTCAATCAGACCAGTGGTCCATCTAGCCCAATAGCCTGTCTGGCAGTAGTGGCCAATGCCAGGTGCTTCAAAGGGGATGAACAGAACAGGGCAGTTTTTGTGTAACTCATCCCTGTTGCCCAGTCCCAGCATCTGGCAGTCAGAGGCTAGAGATACCAAGTGCATGGGGTTGCATACTTAGCCATCAATGGACCTATCCTTCATGAACTTATCAAATTCTTTTTAATTTATACTTTTGGCCTTCACAACACCCCCAGTGAATTTCGGTGAATTTCAAAAGTTGACTGTGCATTGTGTAAATAAGTACTTCCTTTTGTTTTAAATCTGCCTGCTTATTAATTTCATCAGGTAACCCCTGGTTCTTGTGTTATATGAAGGGGGAAATAACACTTCCTTATTTACTTTCTCCATCATTCATGATTTTATATACCTCTGTAATACTGCCCTTAGACATCTTTTTTCCAAGCTGAACAGTCCCCGTCTTTTTAATCTCTCCTCAAATGGAAGCTGTTGCATACAACAGCTTAATCTTTTTTTGCCTTTCTCAGTACCTTTCCCATTTCTAATGTATTGTTTTTTTAGACGAGGTGAGCAGAACTGCACGTAGTATTTAAGCTGTGATTGTACTCTGGGTTTATATGGTGAAATTACGATATTTACTATTTTATTATCTATCCCATTCTTAATGGTTCCTAACATTCTGTAAGGTTTTGTGCCTGCCACTGCACACTGAGCAGAGGTTTTCAGAGAACTATCCACAGTGACTCCTAAAACCTCTTTTTTAAGTGGTAAGAGATAATTTAGACCCTATCATTTGGTTTGTATAATTGGGATAATATTTCCAATATGCATTACTTCATATTTATCAACATTGACTTTCATCGCCATTTTGTTGCCGAGTCACCCAGTTTTGTGAGACCCTTTGTAACTTTGCCATCAGCTTTGTACTTAACTATCTTGAATAGTTTTGGGTCATCTGCAGACTTTAATACCTCAGTGTTTGCTGCTTTTTCCATATCATTTATGCGTATGTTGAATAGCAGTGATCCCACTACAGATCCCTGGGGAACACCTCTATTTTCCTCTCTCCATTCTGAAAACTGACCATTCCGATCCTTTTTGTTTCCTGTATTTTAACTAGTTACTGATCCATAAGAAGGCATTCCCTTTTATCCCATGACTTCTTATTTTGCTTAGGAGCCTTTGGTGAAGGACCTTGTCAAAAACTTTCTGAAAGTCCAAGTACAGTATACTAGTGGATCACCATTGTCCACTTGCTTGTTGACACCCACAAAGAATTCTAATAGATTAGCAAGGCATGATTTCCCTTTACAAAAGACATATTGACTCTTCCCCAAAAATACGTGTTCATCTGTGTTGGATAATTCTTTTCTTTATTATAGTTGTAACCAGTTTGCTTGGTACTTAAGTTTACCAGCCTGTAATTGCAAGGATTGCCTCTTGAGCCTTTTTTAAAAATGGGGGTCACATTAGCTACCCTCCAGTCATTTGGTAAGGAAACTGATTTAAGTGATAGCTAACATAGCAGAGTCAGTAGTTCTGCTATTTCATATTTGAGTTTCTTCAGAATTCTTGGTTGAATACCATCTGGTCCTGGTGACTTATTACTGTTAAATTTATCAATTTGTTCTGAAACCTCCTCTATTGACATCTCAGTCTGGGATAATTGCTCAGATATGTCACCTAACATGAATGGTTCAGGTGTGGGAATCTTCCTCACTATCATCTGCAGTGAGAGAAATTCCCTGATTAATGGAAATTCATGTGCATCCCCTAGTATTGTCTTTTATCTACTCTAAAATGAAGAATCATAAAAAGCTGGTTTGTCTCTTATCTTTTCATGGTGGTCTATCTAGGTCACCAAGCTTAGCATAGAGCAGACTGGCTGAGATCAGTCTGAATGGTGTTCTCTAAATTTGGGAGACTAGTAAATATTTTGAAGTCTGCATTCCAGGGTTAGTGGGCCCAGCTGTTTTGATTTTACAAAATAGTCTGCTCTCTGCACTAGCAACTCTATTAGAGAATTGTTTTATATTTATCAGTAATAACCCCTTGGACTATTAAAGAGCAGCATTTAGCTGGCTTTGAAGAATGTTCACTCCTTGGCAAAAATTTCTTTCCTAAAACCAGATGAAACATTTTAATTTAAAATGTTGGTAACACAGGTAAGGGAAGTTGGGTTTTAAGAACATTTGCATTTTTACTGATAATGTGCTGAAGAGAATAATGCTTTAAAAAGAGAGAAACCATTTTTTTAAAAAAAATCAGATTTCAGTATAAATATCTTATTTTAAGTTTAATCATATTCCCCATCCTAATATTTTTAGACAAGGATTTAGTGTCATCCAGATTGGCCAGAACTCTGGACCTAATTGTCATAACATAGAGACTATTATAAAATGTATTGCCTGAACTCCCTAGAGAAGGGTCAGTTCTGGCCAAGAGAGAGAGTTGCCTGTTCCTTATCAGGCAGAAACTGCTTTATATGCTTTTTTAACTATTTCTTTTTGCTTTGATTTGATTTTTGGCATTTACATTCTATGTGATAAATAAATGTATTAGTCTTTAAAAGTGCCACCGGACTCCTTGTTTGTTTTGCTGATCTAGACTAACACGGCTCCCTCTTTGGAACTTGAGTTCTTCTTATCCTTTCTGACCTGAATATGGCAGTAGAGCTGTGTTTTGTCAGTAAGAAGTTCCTTTGCTATTTTAATCTCTTTCCCTGTTCCATCGAGAGCTGTCTATGAAGTGCAGCCCACTGATCAGCAGCAAATGGAGATTACACTGCAAATTTGATACTGTTTTGGGTCTCTGTGTTTTTCTCCAGAAGCTGATTCAATATGAGAGCTTTTAAGAAGGGCACCGGCCTCAAGAACCTCGGATAGGTTCAGTGCTTGTGGTCTGTTTGCATCTCCCAGCTCATCTCAATTAATTTGACTTGTGAAAACTAGTAGACCATCTGCCTCCATTTTCGTTTGATTCTAGGATGGGTTTACCAGTCCTTGTGTAAACCCCTCAGTGGGAACCTCATTTTTGCTTGCAAAGCCCCCACCATCTTTACTAATTGTCCTGTGGGGGTTAGTTTTATTGTGCTGAATTTCTCCTCCCCAATACTAATAGCCACATCCTTTCTTGTGGATCTTCTGCTCCTTTATGCTCTTTTGTGAGGTTTCTGTGGCCCTGTCATGCTGAAGCAACAGAGCAGTACTCTGTGGAAGTGGACTATTCTCTTGTTCTCTCAAGGCAGCTGAAGCTATGTTCCGCATCTCCCGCCAACGGACATACATTTACATAGCATGATGGCCTTACTGCACTGCATCAATGGAAGATGCCCTCTCACTGACATAGCCTTACTCCTTTGGGGAGGTAGGTTAATGGAGTCGACCAGAGAGCACTTTCCAGTCAACTGTGCAGGTCTTGTAGACTTGCTCAATTGACGCTGCTTTATCGATCCCTCCTGTCTCTGCAGTGAAGGCATATCCTCAGTATAGTCACTCGGCTTGAGGCCTGTTGGGGAGGTAAGAGGCAGACAAGCGCTGTTTACTTTTATGAGCTAAAACACTATTGTGCTCTGTTTTACATACCAAATCCTTTTTCTTTTTCTCCTCTTTGATTTTTTTTTTTTTTTTGTGCTCAGCCAATTATTTTTTATCTAGATTTATTTTGGAGATGTTTCTCAGACTGGGTTCCCCTTCTAGAACTGACTCTTTCTACATAGATTAGATAATATAGGTGTATTCAGAATGTTCCTGGCTTTAGCTGATGGGGTGGAATCATAACACTCATTGCTGACCTGGGATAGAGACTGAGGGATCAAACTGTTCATAAATAAAATTATTTCTTTGTAGTAACAGCTACTCTGGGTTTACACTCTCCTTTTGGTTATCTTATATTCCATGAAGGATTTTACATTGCAGAGCTACACTTCTATAATGAAACTTCACTCAAATCTATCTGCTAATAGAAAGTATTAATATATATGTAGATGTGCAAAAAAATAAGTCTGTCAAACTATCCAGTCTTAGAAAGAGCATATTTCTCCAATCCAGGTGGAGGCGTTTTGGCTCACACAATACTCGGAGTGGCATGGAATGAGGTTACAGGATACACAAAATTTCTAATTCTAGACCCACATTACACTGGTGCAGAAGACCTGCATGTTATCTTAGAAAAGGTGAGATTTTAACTTTTCACTTAGTTTCTACTTATACTAGTAAATGGTGATATGGCGTGCCCAATATTGGAGAGCTGACATCAGAAATATTTTTAACTGCATAATTTCAATTTCCTTTAAAATTAAACTTGTTTACAAACATGTAGATTTATTTAATCTACCATATTTGTGTATATATAAATAGCATATAAGCAAACATCTTTCAGTCAATTGCAGGGAGACGGGTCAATTTATATATATTATATATACTAATTATATATACACACTTCTGCTGGGACTGGAGAAGTACATTAGTATCACTGCAAGCAAAATGCTGATCCCAACTTTGTTGGCCAGCCTGTAGGCTAGCTGAAATGTACCACAGTAGCATATGCTTGCATTTGGCCGGTGGAGCTTACTGATGGAAGATGTGCAGTATCTGGGAGAATATTTTTTTCATAGAAAAATGAATGCTCTTTACTTGCCTGGGGACTGAAAATCCCTGATGGCGCACCACCTTATGTCTCATAGAATGTCTCTTATTTATACAGGTTAATATCAGATTTTTTTGTAAATTAGGTAATTATCTTTTGCATTGAGTTATTAAGGCCCCTTTAAAGGGAATGCATGCTATTTTGGGGGATACAATTGGACTCTCAGTTTCTAGTTTGGAATATATCCTTGCAGTACTATCTTCCTGAATCTGCAGACTACTCCTGTTGCTCATCATAAAGCCAAGTAGTAGTAGAGTATTTTTAATGATGATCAAGTTCTTTTGACCTATACGCAGTTGACAAGAATTATCAGTTTTATTCTATAGCTGCTCCAGAAAACTCAGCAGCAGGGGGAGTAGAAAGAGGAACTACTCGGGGGGGGCATATCTTAAAAAAAATTCTAAGGTTCTCGGAATTACAGAACACACACACCCTTGGCAATAGCAGAGTCTGAGACTAGGAAGAGAGATGTGTCCTTTTTAGCAGCCCACAATGAGTACAGCGTCTATTTGTTTCTCCTACATGGGACTGATTTTGAATAGTGGAAAAGCACTTTATCATACATTCTTTCCGAACACCTGAGGTTGGATATTCTCCAACAACTTTAGGTAGAGTATCCACCTTACATACCCCCACTTTTGTATCTGCCATTGTTTAGCATGGTCGGTTTCTAGCGATTTTTCAAATCCTGAGATTGGTTTAGGTATATCATGAGAACGTTACCATTAATTGACACTGTGCATATTCTCAAAGCTTGCAGCACTTTACACATGCACTCAGCTTTAAGCACATGAGCAGTCTTAATGATTGAAATCATTAATGTGATAAATGTAAGCGTGTGTTTACAGAATTGGGGCCTAAGTTGGGAAGCTGTAAAGTTCCAAGAACACACCCTAGCTTTATGCACTATTTTGTTAAAAGTAGAATTCACACTGTGGTTTTTATAGCTGAAAATAAGTTTTGATTCAGAATAAAAACATAATACAGTCTATGATTTGACCTTGCTACCTTCAAGGTATAAGGCAGAAGATAACGTTGCCATTAGATTTCAGTGTTAACAGCATGGAACTTTAATAAGACAAAACGGAACCCTTATTAATTCAGTATATGCATAATGAAAATTACAAAAACTGCGACAGGTATGACAACCTGCAGAGACAAGTCTGGTTAGCACAACTGTCTTAATGGCTTTGTTGTTTTTTTCTGCACAGGGTTGGTGTGGATGGAAAGGCGCAGACTTTTGGAGCAAGGATGCTTATTACAACCTCTGCCTACCTCAGCGACCAAAAACTATTTAAATTCCACATGGAAAAAAAATCATGTTAAGCCAGAATTAATACTTCATATAGAGAGCTGTCTTATTTAAAATAAGTACATGTACTTCAGAAAACTCCATTTTCAATTTATATGGTATTTTTTTATTTCAACTGGTTTTGATGACAATGTTAATTGAATTCTTTTCCCTACAACTTAAGCATAAAACATTCTTTTAAATAAAAACCTTCAACATGGAAGAGTAAATAACATTCAACTGCACTGTTGTATAGACAAGTTAGTTTACCTTTCTCTGTTGCCTAAATTAAGATAATCCCATCATATTTGTTTCTTTGCATGCCAAAGGATCCTGGAGTGCTTTACAAATGTAGGACCTGATCCTTTAACATTTACTCATGTCAGCAGCTCTCATTCATATGTATAAAGACTGTGCTTAGTAAGATGTACAGAATTGGGACTTTAACCTGATCAAAACTCTCCTTAGGGCTCCATACTACCTGCTCTACACTGAAGCGTGGAAACGATTTGAAAGCAGCCAGTATCACAACACAACAACGTGGTAGGCAGTGAATGCTTCCTAAAGTGTTGAGAAACACTGTGTGTGTGCTTAGTAGTATCAACTTTGTTTTCCTGTTTACTTAGAGGAAACATACCTGACAATAGACTGCTCTATTATACAGAGACTATAATGCAATACATACATACATACAGCTGTTTGAATACAAGTATTCCAGAAAAATGTCTTCTACAAGAAGCAAAAATAACCATGGTTTCCTCCTTCTGAGGAGATAGCAGAATATCAAGTAGTTCATAGACCAATAATGCTGGTTTTGAGATTAGATTCTTTTACGGAGTAGAGGTTGTCCCACTTGCAGTTTAAGATGTTGTACCTGTTCAAACAAAGAAAAGCTTACTTTACAAAATAGAAATCTACTTCTGGATTTATCAAAACACTTGGATGTGGTATGGGATGGCTGTTTAATGCATCCACCTCGCTCTCTCTACCTAGTATCTACTACTTAAATAGCCCACCACTGTACGATTCATAACTCCAATACAGAATGGATAAACAAATTTAAATCCATTTTAAAAAAAATAATGTGCTTTTTAAAAAAATAAACCTACTTAAAATAAAATTTAAACTAAAAGTTGAGGCTTAAATTTATAATCTATTAATCATTTAAATTAAATAAATGTAGTACATCTTTGCTGCCACATTTCAAAGAGGAGTCAGACCACTGTCTCTAGCCAAGGAGTGCTCCAGTTCCAAGCACTAAACAAGCTTCTGACAGCAGTAGCTGCTTCTGCAGGGACAAAAAGTATTTTCTTCAGTGCAGTTTACTCAATTAGTTCAGTGTAAAGATTAATTCATTTAAAGTTAAGAAGCCACCGTGGAGTCAAAAGAACAGGAATGTGTGTTTTCCTCTATCAATTTACGAATAAAAACCAGATGTGGGATCTACTAATTTTAAAATTTTTAAGACCATGGTAAAAAGAAACAACTTCAGTTCACAAGTTGGATATTTTTGTTTAACAAATCAGTTTTAAATGCAAACCATATCAAACTTTTCCTCTTATGTATCCACATATTTAAAGTAGCCTTAAGTTTTAAAAACATTGTTTGTGCATTTAACTGAATTTGAGTATTCCATCCAAATAGAGCGACACAAATCACAAGGGGGGAAAAAAAAAAAATCTAGAAATAACATAGGGTTTAATGCTTGCTTAAGTTAGCATCTATAAACATTTTATACTCTCCTGGTCAGGAAAAAGCAGCCTCAAATTTAGTGTAAAGGCTAAATTTACTTGTAAATCAATATGGTTTAAATGGTTACTAATAAATAAGAACCCACCTTTAAGGAAAGTAATTACAAATAATTAAAAACAATTTTAAATCATGGGTTCCTGCTTGCTGAATTAACAATGATTAAAATCAGTAATTAAATTAGTTTTGATTTAAATCTCTCAACCCTGATCCAAAGCACAAAAGTGATTTGGCCCATTAGTGGAAAATACCCATATCTTGGCAGCAAGCTTTTCAATGCAAATTAAATATATTAACTGAGTAGCCTTAGGATGGAGGTATGTGTGTATACACTGAAGGGCTATGCCTTACCACCACCACTTTATATCTAAATTCCAGTGATGTACTCAAATACTGAAATATAAGATTCTGGTTTTAAAATATTCTGATGTATTGCTATAAAATAGAGTCATAGGAACTGGAAGGAACCATGGGAGGTCATCGAGCTCAGTCTCCTGCATTCATGGCAGGACCAAGTACCCTCTTAAGCCATCCCTAAGCAAGTGTAGATTGTCATAAATTACCGGTACATACCATCTGATCTCCTCCTCTTTCTGTTTGTGGGTTCTATAATTCCACATGCTCTTTTCTGTCCAGCTGAAGCCTCCCTCAGCAAATCACAGCTGTCCTTGAGTGAATAGCTAGATTGGTCTCTTAACTTCATATTTTGAGTATGTTTAACAGTTCTGAGGTATTTAACACATTCCAGAAATCCAAAAGCCCATGCAATATCTTCTGCTGTTTGTCCATCATTATTGCGTAAACTGAGACACAAACATGACACATTAATTTCAAATTGTCAATATATATAAAAGAGGCATTCATAGTAATTCAGTAAAATATCTTTATTTCAAGTACAAAAATACTTGAAGTAGAGAAATGAGCTACCAAAAAAAACCCAAAGAAATCTAACACAAAGTTATAAGAACAATATAACCACTACATGAAATGTTAAGCTCCTCCATCTACCTGGGAACTGGATGATTGATTAGTAAGCTCTTAGCTGCTATGATAAAGAGGTTTTTCTTTAAACCAAAATGGAAAGACTGTGGTAGAGTTAAAAAGTATGTCTGCTATACTAATAAATACTTGTAATGGCTGCACAATGTTTTTATTCACTTTTTAAAATAAGTTGACTGATACGCTGCCTTCACGCTATCACAATATAGTTTGAACAGGAAACGAAGTTCTATATTGGCATACATTTGATAATTATTTATAGTGGAATAAATTACATGAATAACTTCTTTGTGAACTAATATTTCAATTGGTTAAATATAGTTTTTGACTTACTCTATTCTGGCATCACTGGCAACAAGAAGAGCAAGACACTCCAGGCTCCCCACTTTAGCTGCCTTATGAATTGGAGTTTCTCCATGACAATCCTAAGTACATAAAATAGAGTTTCACCCTTACTATATTATAATCACATAACAAAGCAGTGTTGAGAGATTAACCAGTTAAGCGCTCACACAAACAGAATTTTAGATGACACCACCTTAATGCAAGTCAGAGAGGTGGGTCATAACGTTTCTATCTAGTTAAAAACAATGAACTGCTGCTATTAAGCTTTTTTTAATAGAATATCTTTATTCATTTAAGAAACCGTTAGCAGATCATTTGCAAAAATCTATTGCAAAACCTTTATCTCCTACAGGGGTCTCCAACCTGTGGCTCCAGAGCCATATGCAACTCTTTGGCTGACTCCTTGTGGCTCCACCACCAATGCAGGACTCCATAGGCAGCCTGTTCCTGGTTCTGCCCCCCTCCCCCCCCCAACAGGGGAACCTGTGGCAGGCACCCTGGCCCAGCTCCCCACATCTGGCAGCTACACCCATTGCAGCTCTCAAAACACTTGGTTATTGAAGGAAATTTTTTAAATGCTCTTATCTTTTGGGTTGCTGACCTCTGTCCTAGAACAGTTTTTATAATGTATACTCAGAGCCAGCTGGGAAATTTACAACAAAAAAAATCAGAAAATGCCAATTCATCTATATCAAAACTCTTCACAAAACAGATTAGATTTGACAAATTGCTTGATTCAGAAAAAAAATAAAGTTTAGAAATCAGTGTTTTGGGTTGATGCTTTCAAAATGAAAAATTCTGGTTTTTCAATTTAGAATGATTTTCCCCATAGAAATTTAAGTTAAACTTGAAAAAAACCATTGAAGGTCAAAATCACAGTGCAATGTTTTGTTATCAAAAAAACTGACCTGAACAAAAAATTTTGGTCTGTGAATATTTGAGATTTACTTTTCAACCCAATCTGAGAAAGGGACAAAAGAAAATTAACTCTTGAAAATATCTGAGGGATGGGAAAGTTTCTCGTTCCCTTCTGCAACATGTCCACATCCACTAAATCAACAAAGCAGCATCTTCCAGAAAAACATAAAGGTAGGAGGCAAGAACAACATTCATAATGAAATTCCAAAGGGGTAGCCGTGTTAGTCT